>CM025629.2:7435499-7478217 GCA_014621495.2 Entosphenus tridentatus
TGCCCGCGTTTCGCGTGACAGAGCGGTGCGCCACTGTCTGCCTTCCGACTCGATGCAACTCGCGAGGGTGCCCGACAGGGGAGGCTGTCTCGAGCGTCAGCGTGGACGGATGCTCGCTCGCTCGCTCTACAAGTGCCTGTTAGGTCCCTCAACTCTCTGAATAAGCCCTAATTTATATATTAAACATTCAATCGAAATAGTAATTTATTAATCTCATGGTCGTGGCGATTGGGTTGGAAACAACTGGGAGGTTTACTCTGGTGTTGCTCGTGTTCAGAATTCCCCAAAGCCAGCATAGCCACAGTCTGCTGCTGCTGTGTCTTGTTACGAACGCTTTCGTTTCAGCCGGAGCTGTCCGGCGCAGAGCTCCAGAGAATATTTCAGGCTCCTGGAATTTTTGAGTTCGAGGCCCCCCAGAAAGCATTCCATGAGAAATGATACCCTGCTTTTGTAGCTACGCCTATCTGCTCCGAGTTAGACAATATCGGCCAATGATTTTCTGAGTCTTCAACCAAGCACGGCCAGTCAGGTGATAGGTTTCTGTGCAGTGGGCCATAGGGATGGTTTATTAACTTAAATAAGAAACAATAATAGTGATGCCCCTTGTTGACCCAGGAAGGATTTGCCGAGTCTCAAGATTCTCTTTCAGGAGGGTCCTGCTACATTGAGATGTTTGGCCATTGCCGTGAATGAGACTTTGGCTTCGTGTGGGAGGTAACCAATCGAGCAGAGTCCAATCTGGGCATACGAGGAGGTAACGGTGAACACTGCACAGATGCATTCTATAATCAAATTACGTATTGTCATCTCCAGGCCAACGTCTTCAAGGCAGCGAAGAAAATGAGTTAAAACTTAGAGGGCACGATGCATTTTACGGATGATGTATCATCGTGTTTCTTTTCTAAGGGAATTAAAACTACAATCCTCGCTCAGTTGTTACATCGGGTGGAATGTTGTCTCTGGGGTTTGTGGTAGCAGGGCCCAAAACATTACGGCTCAAGAAACCTTCCTTGTCGATTACTCTGAAAGGATGAGCTGTGGGCGATGTGTAGCAGCGGGTTCCCTGACGGCAGCGAGTCAACATTGGGTCACGTGTCATTCGCTCCATTCTGTGCGTGTGTGTGTTTATAAAAAGGGTCCGTGTGGGGGCAGCCGGGTGGGTCAGAGGTCGGAGCTCTGAGCTGGCACCGCCGGAGATTCCCAGTCGGAATCTGGGCAGCCGACCTGTGATGAAGACGGCTTCTCAGGTGTCGCGGCGAGTTGATGGCCTCAGCCCGGTCACCAATGACTGCACGAAAAAACGATCACATTGACTGGGTTTGCACTGAATTTGGGGAGCAACTGTGGTAGGTTTTGGCAGTGATCCTGTACGCATGGGCCACCTTAATCTGACTGAATTGCAAGTCTGACAATGCAAAACATTGGTTTCACTGACAAAGAATTGCTGTAGCAGGGCAGGTGGAAAAGTATTGTCTCCTACTATGAATAAACAGGGATTTCTGTAGTTATCTGATATCGACTTCCACAGGGGGAGGAGGCGGGGGCATGCTCTATCATGCGGTGTCTCACTGCTCTTCAACACCAGTTGACGGATTCTTGGTCTCATTTCCCGATGTCGATAGGGGGCAGTGGGGAGGAAATCGCGTGTGCGTCCATTCCGTCCAAGGAGGAGTGGGTGGGGTCAACATGAAGCTATTAAAAATAAATTAAATATCTATTGCCCTCCTACATTGAAAGCATACCGTTTAAGTCCCGTTTTTAAAAGAAAAAAAATCTAATTATATTTTTGTAAAAATCCAACGAGGGATGGTGTCAACGATCAAGGCCTGATGAGGGGTCTCCTTTTCGCCGCTTTTGCTCCACGTGATGAGGGGGAGGGAGGGAGCCCCCCCCCCCCCCGCTGCGGCCACTCCCCTGGGTGTCCGTGCTGGCGCGAGCTGTGGGCCCCCCGCGTGGAGAGCGTGACACGACACACCGGCGTGGACGCGGGCCGAGAGCGTGACACTTGCGCGTGACAACCGCGCGTGACACTTGCGCGTGACAACCGCGCGTGACACTTGCGCGTGACACTTGAGCGTGACGACCGCGCGCTCGGCAAAGGGGGCCTTGTAAAAGCGTCGCTTCTGTAGAGCACTGTAAATTGCTGCGAACAGCACAAATAAAACGAAACGTTAATTTCCACAGGAATCTCCAGAAATTTGTTCTCTGCGACTTCCGACTTCGCTTCCCTTGAAATGTCATTAACGTTACAGGAACGTCCGCTTGAATGCCGTTAAAATTGTTACCATACTCTTGGATGCCATCGAAATTGTAGCTGAACAATGGGCACGCAATTACCTTCGCTATCCTGTTTCTGCCGTGTTTATTTTGAGTAAAGGAACAAGTTAGAATCAAGGCCAACGCTGCCAGTTGTGAATGCTAAATACACTTCACCAGCGCAATCTTTCACAAACGCCGTCTCGGAACTGCAAAATGTTCGCCCACTATTGTCAAATCAAACGTTTTCCATTGTCCACAGCAGGCGCGGCCTGGGAGGTAGCCGGGCAATGGGCACTGATGAACGTGTGCCCTCTGGGGTTTTTTGAATTCTCGCAAAGTTTTTGGCTTGACTCCCACGCGAAGCTGTGGGTGGCAGCGCCTCGCGTGGTCGTGGGTGGAGCGCCTCGTGCGTCTGGATGGGGCGCCTCGTATTATTATTAAATCCTTTATATTAAGTTCACTTGCGCGCTTGCTTGCTTGCTTACGACCGTGCAAATCTTTCGGTCGTTTTTTAACGCACTTCCCGTGATCCAATCGAGCTGACATTTTCCACACAGACTCGTTGTGCGTGACAATTAATGTTCGTGAAAATTTGTTTCCAAAATGTTACACTTTTTAGGACAAAAATATTATATTTAATTACCAATTGCTTAATGCTTGCGCTGCAATCATCTGACCCATAGGTGGCAGCCATCTCAAGCCAGAGGACGAGAGGACTCGAGCCGCCACGCATATAAAGGATTTATAGTGAAAAACTTTGTTTTTACGGGTTAATTTTTTAAGAATATTTCCACTCCGTCGCAGCAATCGGAATGGGTCGTTCACACGTGGTCGTGCGCTCTCACCACAGTCTACAATCACACGGTGCTCAATGGAACGTACTTGTGTATCTCGGCACGGTGCCACTTGTGTACACTTTTGCCACCAAGAATTGCCCATCGGCGGTTGAGCAAATTCGACCGAGTTTAGATCATTTGACGGAGGTTTTTTTTTGTCCAGCCGATCACATGGCGTGGGAACCCGGCAGAGGATCGTGTGAGGGTGACGTCTGGGTCAATGACAGTATTACAATGGCAGTTGTGGATAATACTTCATGTTTGGCTATGTCCCCAGAAAACGAACTGTTGAAAAAAAATGAAATGCCATGTCAAAAAAAATCTTAGCTTCAGCCTAGTGAAGAGACATGCATTGGGGTGACAAACGCTTTTATAACACCCCACCCCATTTCCGAGATAAAAAACCTGAACACGACCTTCATAACACTTTGGCCTTTAAAATTTGAATATATAATATATGACGTTTCGGGATAATTGCCATTGTTCATAGCACATACATGATAGAGAACTTCCTACAGAAGTAGATATTACAAAACGAATGATGTCAATCTGAGCCAATGTGTTCCACTAGTTAGATTTTTGTTGCTATTTCTTATATGCCTGATGATGATTGCTTGTGTTGCAATCGAAACGTCGTAATATGCTATTATTTAATTTATTATTTTATCTTTAGACGTGACTTAACTGAAAGAACCAAAGAATAATTCCTGCAGTCACGAAAGCTCCAAAATTAAGATGTTCCACTGGAACCAACACGCACCCATCCGCTGGACGTGGCCACCCATCTCTTCCACCGAGTCCTTTTGAACCGTCGCAGACAACGGAAGCCAACGTTCGCTCGCTGCCGGGACGTATCTAAACACTGAGCATTCACGTCGCTCTTGACAATGACCGAAAAAACAACAAAAACAACAACAAAAAAACGTCGCAAGGGGGAGAGCGAGCCGAGCAAATGCCACCACGGTGTGGCCTTCGTGTCGCCGCGGATCTCCTCGTGCGCCCGTGTGGGGCCTGGGTCTGGGTGCCGAGTCTGCGCCTGGAACGTCGTGGGAAGACGCGCGCCCCCTCGCTCCCTGCGCCTCTCGCCGCGGTGGGATGAAAGGGCGGCTGTTGTTTTCCTTGGTGGCCGCTTTGCGTTTGCAGCGCCCCCCCCCCCCTGCATGAGAGCCGCGCCGCTCTGATCTCATCGTGTTTTTTGCGCGCTAAAGCCGGGGGGGCCAAGGCGTTTCGGTAATGTGGAGCAGACGCTTGGAGGAGACTACAGAGAAGTTCGCACGTAAACGCCGTCCCTTGAAGAATGCAATTTAGCCAAGTGAATTCCTGTGAGATGGGGAATTTCAATATCGCCTCGGTAAACACGCACACACTGCACCGCCTCTTATCCTTGCGCGACATTAGGTAAGACTTACCAACCCTGCTAGGCTTAGCAGCCTTGCCACGTTAGCACAATACATGAACAGACAATATGCCCCCTTCACATATCCGTCTCTGCACATACAAAAATAAAAGTATTTATTTTACAACGGCCTTTGGGAGAACACAATTTCAGCAGCGTTCATTCAAGACAAGAAAAACTCTACATCGGTTAAGCCATGCATTAAAATACAGAATATATTTGAAATCTGTAAAATATTAAAGTGACGGGAAAAGCCCTTTATAACAGAAACATAGTGCATGCAGCAAAACCATAACTTTCAAACAAGACACAAAATGTGTTTCAAAAAGCACACAGCCATTGTGATGCATTCTTGCCCTGGTGAACATCTGAAGCGCTTTAAATGTTCACCAGGGCACTCGTGAAGACGTCTACTGGCTCACTCGCCAACCTCGACCTGAACATAAGCGGTGCTGAATCATAGTAGCGATGTCTCCAACTGGCCTTTGCTTTAATATGCATTCACTCCTCTGTCTCTCGGTGTAATTGTCAGCACACACATCTCCACGTGTCTTTGCACATGTTTCTACTTTCGTTTCAATTTCGTTACCTGTCTCCATGTATCTGATCCATGCCATTACAGTTCATATGCAATGATTCAAATGCAGTATTCTCCATGAGCCACATTGGTTTACTTTATCAAGTTCATTAGCAAATCCAGTTTTTTGCATTTCGAAGTACCATCTGCCTTCATAAAGAACAGCTCTGTGGAAACCAGATGAGGACTCCCTACATTGGCACCCTTACATTAGGCCACTATTCTCACCAATCGATACCCTCTCAAATGCTCAAACACAAGAAAGAAAAAAGGTGGATGAGTGGCTAAGAGGTCAGAGCGCTGATCGGGCACTGCTGAGATCCTGGGGTTCAAATCCAGTGTCGTCTCAGTCCGGTCACGAATTACTTGCTAAAATCGAACACCACATTACATTTGAGTTGATATTACTCTCTTATGGCAGAGTGGGTGGGGGAAAGTGATCCCCCCTTACTGAGTGTATCACGCCACTTGAAGGGATCTCAGAAGTAGCTCCGTTATAACCGCTTGGGTCGTTCTCCAACATCGAAGGGTTGGCCTCTTCTTCCAGAAACCGGAATGAACACTTCCTACCGTGACATGCACGTAAATCACCTCCGCGAGCACGGTTGCGTACGTACGGTGCGAAAGAAGTTCAACATACATGCAATCAAGGTTCAATTCCGGAGCTGCAGGAATACTAGCACTTCGTCTCCCTTGGACCGCAAATCACCTGCCGCTCGTGCCCATCAGCCTCATCCGAGGTCTAAAGGGACCGCGCGTAAACCCTGCAAACGACGCGTGTGCTTCGGCAGAGCGGGGCAGAATCTGCCGTGTGTTCGCCGTGTGTTCGGGCGGCTGACTGCCTAATGGCACGCACACGGCCACTAACAAGGAGCAGCTGTGCGCATTCCTGAGTCCAAAATAGCCGCTTTGAGGAGCGCGGATGGGCGAGCTCACTGGAGGTGTCTCGGCGCCGCTGTCCGACAAACCGATCTCTCGCTCATTTCGGGACTACTTTCGATTGTTCTTCGTCCCACGTGCGTTTTAAATTAGCATAGACAACAACAACAACAACAAATCTCCCGCAATAACAACGCGCACTTGTAAAGCCCCCCCCACCCCCCGCCCGCCTTTGTCAATCCACTGCCGGATGAGAGTGTCCCCCGGGCAGGTGCTGCGAGTCGTGGCCATCGTTTCGGAGTTGTTCACCACGTGGCTTGGCCAAGATCGCCAGTTACGGGTTGGCGAAGGCGGCAGCGGAGACGCACGACAGCACAGCAATCCTAGATTTTAAGCTTTCGTGACTGCAAGGATTCATCCTCTTAGGGTTTTTCGGTAAAGTCACGTAGGTAAAAAAATAAAAAATAGATATTTCAAGTAATGGAAATAATAATAGAAATAAAATAATAATTCACGACGTTTCGGAGGCAACACAAGTCTCCGTCATCAGGTGGGACCGTCACAGCTAGATATACTAGCACAGCAATTGACTCTGTTGCAGTGCCCTCTGCTGACATCTTAGCCCCACAGTAGCCTGCCGATGTCAGCGTTATGCGCGGCGGTCCCCCACCCGAAGTCCTATCCAGGCTCAATCTCACTTACAATCCATGATTTGGGCATATTCCGGTTGATTTGGTCAGATGTAGGACGAGGTTTTTTTTGGAGTATTCCCGATTGCAACTGTGTACGGTTTTCTCTCTTTTTAGAAGCTCTGCGGAGTCGGCGTTTGCTTTACCGGATTGGAGTTGTAATGGGTCCTCAGGCAGCTCAGATATTTCACTTCCAGAGCCATCCCACGCGGTCTCATACCGTGTCAACCCATACGGTTTACCCGTATTTTTGTATGGGGAAATTGAGTTTTCAGGTCCACGCGGCGTACAGCCGTTTCAATACGGACAATAACACATTCCTGCGGAGGGTGCTGGTAGGAACGTTGGGTTGCTCGGTCAATGGCCAGGGTCAACGGCGACTGTGAGGGAGGGCACAAGCCGGCGTGAGTAGGTTAAACGTTGAGTTTTATAAGGGCACCACGGGGTGACCAGCCCCTCCCCACCGAGCCCCTCCCCACCCTCCCCACCCAGCCCCTCCCCACCCTCCCCTTACCCATGTGGGCTGGTGTAACCAGGAGGTTCCTACCAGTAAAATGTCTATTTGATTGTGTTCTCTCTTGTGATGAGGCTTTGTAGGATTAATGTTGATATTTTAAGGGCACGGGGTGACCAATAAGACCTGAATTGCTATGTAGTAAGGTAGGCACCAAGGGTTTGACGGGTATGCGGTCTCAACCAGGCTCTCGAGCCGGGAGGAATTGTCTTCACGGCTGGGAAATGTGGCGCTGACTCCTGGGCAGAGGCGTAGCTCGGGGGGAGGGGGGGGGCAGGGGGGTATATATGTCCCCGGGCGCCAAGGTAAAGGGGCGCCAAAATGAGGCTTACAACGTTACATTATAACTTATTGCGGCGGGCGCGGCAGCCTGAAACTACTGCACAAATCTACACCTCAACCTAAACGTTTATATATCCCGCCACACACAGCCTACATGTCATTTAATTACATTTTGGTATGTGATTAAACGGAGGGGGGGCGCCAATTTTATAGTTCGTCCCCGGGCGCAAAATATCCTAGCTACGCCACTGCTCCTGGGCTCTTTCGTGGTGCAGGTTTTATTTTATATTCAGGCATTTACTTTGACATGTGCCACTTCCACGAGCCCAACATACTAATACACATCTCCAGATGCACTTGTACCACGTTGTTTTAAGTGTGGTCACCATTTACGGTGCAGGTCTCCTGTTAAAAAAAAGTATTCTCACAAGGGGCTGTCACTCGGCTATAAACTTTTAAACATTTTAAAACTCGTAACAAGACAAAATAAAATGGCGATACAATTTTGAAAAATTAAATACTTTGTTCGCATTTAAGCGTGGCAATAAACCCCACACTTTACATCTTTAACGGACTTTTACAACGAGGGGGGCACGTTTATAATGGAGTTGTCAACAAATGGGAGGCAATTTATCAGACTTGCAGTGCAGACCAACAGCGCCACCCACAGAGCATGCACCAGCACTGCACTACCCATGGGAGTAGCAGAGAAGACACGTGCTTTTGTGACACTATTACTGGTCGGAACCTCTGGTTACACCAGCCCACAGGGGATTATTGTGTCCGTCCGTCCGTCATGCAGGGAGGGGAGGGTGGGGAGTGGCTGGGTGGGGAGGGTGGGGCTGGGTGGGGAAGGGCTGGTCACCCCGTGGTGCCCTTATAAAACTCATCGTTTAACCTATTCACACCAGCTTGTGCCCGCCCTCACAGTCGGGCATATTTGCAGAATACACCACGCCGCCGTTGACCCTAGCCATTGACCGTACAACCCAACGTTCCTACCAGCTCCCTCCGCAGGAATGTGTTTTTTCGTGTCATATTTCACTAATGAGCCTTCGAAAGGCAGAGCGTCAGGGCAGCTACCATGTTTAAAGGGGCACGAGTAATCGGCCACCCCACATCCCAGAGTTGTTTGTGGGACGGCCATGGAGGGCTTGGTGTGATTGTGCCCTCCAGGGCTCCCAGGCACCGCTCACGTTCAGCTTGGGCTATTAGGGCACTGTGATGTATGACTTGAGATGGCAACTGTTTCGTGAAGTTTTCATCCAGCAGTGGATTGTATTGGTTGATGTCCACAGAGCCTCGCAACAATGGCAGGAACAGAGACAGTAGAGCACCATGGGAAACGGCTGGATTAACATTTTGCTGTTTTATATTCCCGAGGTATTTTCGTGGCAATTCAGACAACGCATTTGGGTTCTATTATATCCGTTCCACGGACCACTATACTTCCAGTTGCTATGACAGCTTCTCACGTGTATTCTCAAAAGATAACAGATAAGACAACAAAAATCGCCTTGATGTAATTTTTATTTGATCAAAAGTATACAACATAAATTCAAGCAGCATTCAGTTTTTTTTATTTGGGCATATTTGTTTCCACTTTCAACATTTACATCTTTCATAATATTCTAAACATTTCTCCTCCAAGTGCATTCATGGCAAAAGAGCAAATTGTATTTACAAGTTTTACATGACAAACATGTGATAATACAAATAACAAAGTTACTTGTGCTCTAAATCACACATATTAATTTGTGGTATGGTAATATACAGATCTTTATCAATCCACTTACGACGCCATGTCAATCATGAGGGTTGTTTGACCATACTTCACCACACTGGTCAGTGTGGGTGGTGAAGGGAGGTCCCAGGTCCGATTCAGATATCACTCACCACAGATGTTAGCCATGCCCCAGAATCAAACTCACACGGTTAAAAGTGCAGGGCGTTAACCACTTCGCCACCGTTCCACCTCATGTGGCACATCTTATAAAGCAACATCACTATTTCATTGCGATGCAAAGTTAGAGCATACTGAATCTATACATGCCAATATCAAAAGATAGTATGGTATTTACAATACATGTGTTTAAGCTTCATAAGTTTGACATTTTTAAACACTGGAATATAACATGCTCATTTCTTGAAAAATTTCAAGTATACAGCAGCACCCAGAATGCCAAGTTCGAGGATGATGATGAAGCCAAGGAGGAGTTTGTTGGTCACAATCCTGAAAAACCACCAGCAGAAATAGCTCGTTAATTCTCTTCCCACACTGCAAGGTATCAATGTGTCACCAAGATCATAAACTTCTCCATGATACAAAGCGAGTTTTAAATGCGAATTGTAGGACCTACTTGCGTGACATTGTAGTCAGTATTTTCCTGCTTTTTGATAGGTTTTGTCCTGTATTTGTAAGCTGAAAGAAAAGAAAATTCAACATTTAACAATGCCATCATTCAATTACTTAATGCAACTGAAAACACATCTCAAATACAGTGTGAATTGACGGAGCGTCTAAGGTGATGTGGTCTTGTTTTATGGGCGTTATGGGGTTCAATTTGTATTTGGCAAATCCTGTCTTGTGGAGACGGTGTCTCCACTGAATGCATACCCGGTCACGTGTCCTGTCCAGCTGTTCGCGCTGTGTTCCCAACTCGTCGATGATCTCGTTCCCAATCTGCTCCGTCTCAACAGCAACGCGATGCGAACGCTCAACGCTGGCCGAAGCGCGGCCCAGGCTTTCGGTGCCCTGTAGCAGTCGTGCGCGGTCCGAGGCCACCTGGGCCTACCTCGCATCAGGGAGACCCGCATGGATGCGCACACACACACACACACGCAAAGAGCAGGTGGAAAACATTCCTCAGTGTAACTAGTGGACTCCTCCGCATATTACCTGAAAACGCTGTCATAGCCAGCCCAAAAAATATACACCATAAAGAACAAATTCCTGCGGAGGGAGCTGGTAGGAACGTTGGGTTGCTCGGTCAATGGCCAGGGTCAACGGCGGCGTGATGTATTCCACAAATATGGTCGACTGTGAGGGCGGGCACAAGCCGGCGTGAGTAGGTTAAACGTTGAGTTTTATAAGGGCACCACGGGGTGACAAGCCCCTCCCCACCCAGCCCCACCCCTCCCACCCCCCACCTAGCCCCACCCTCCCCACCCAGCCCCTCCCCACCCAGCCCCTCCCCACCCTCCCCTTTCCACCCAGCCCCACCCCTCCAATTTTTGGATGCACGACGGACACAATAATCCCGTGGGGTGGTGGAACCAGGTGGTTCCTACCAGTAAAAATCATGCATGTGAATGCATTTTGTAATGCTTTCAGTATGCTTTGATCCTTGGGAAAGTTTAATTTACAAGTAACAGGATCAATCACAGCAGGCGCAGAGGGAGGAGTACATCCATAGACCATGGTGAGATCAGGCTTGGAAAGCAGCTCTGCCAAGGAGGGTGCTGGCAACCCTTTGATCAACGTGGCCAATATTCTTTAAGTCCCGAATAGGAGCACAACTTGACACTATACATTTTCATCTTTATAGATGTGCTATGAAGAAGAGTCATTGCGAGAAACGTCACCGATAAAATATATTTCCTTTGAAGACCACAGTGTTTGTAACAAATGTGCCGAGTTTTTTTAATATTCATAGGATTGTTACGAGTCATCGTATCCCACGGTTACACGCAGACGGACAAGAACTAATGCTTTAACACTTTCAAACTTAGATGAAAAGCATGTGTAATGCTTTTCATTCCTCTTTGAAAACTGTTCTGAAAGAAAAAAAATGGTTAGATGTTCCTAGGCAATGGAGCTGGCGACTTACGCTTTCCTTGTTCTGAGCTGCAAACAAGCCTCCGCTCAGCAGGTCGGAGCGGGCAGAGAGAGCTGGGTCCGTGGCACGCCGGGTCTCTCGCGTGATGCGCTCCAGGTCCCGTCGGTAGTCACGCATGCGCGACACCATCTGCATGCGGAACGGCGCCGGGGCCCCCTTCAGCTCCTCCTCCATCTCTTGCAGCTGTGGGCAGCGGGAGAAGCCGCAGACATCAACGTGCGACGCGCAAGACCGACTTACGGATAGTCATGTTGAAAAAAACAGTTCTCATTTCTTGTACTGCAGTTGTCTCTCAACTTCCGTCTTCGCGACCCACGCACCGTGGTAGTTTTTCGTTGATGACGAACTATGAGGCGTGTGCAGTGTGCGGTGGCTTCAGTTATATGAAAATGTAAAGATAGGTATCACAAAAAGGTGCAGTGGGGTGGAGGTCGCAAGATCTGTAGTTGAAAGATATTGGCCAACACGCTGCAATACTTTAAATGAGCCATTTGTTATTTTCTTCTCGGCAATATGCCTCTTCATTCATGACCAGTCATTATTTATTTATTTATAACTTCATTCGCACAGTACATAGGTAAAAGTGCTCATCGGAGGTATAACACTATTCTTTCACATACCTCTGGGCTCACCGATGCAATCAGTAGCTGTGGCATTTCCTTGATGCTAAGGAGTTCAAAAGGCCAGCTATTTGTAGCAGACAGTGCCTGCATTCCATGTGCAGATTTGCCAGGGGGTCTTATGATCAAATCAATGCAACCAGTCTCTTCAAATCTCAGTAATCATGTTTGAGAATGAATAGTGCTTAGATGGGTGACCATCACGTTATAAAACTGGTGTTATAGGCTATGGGGCTGCATTGAGGGTAGTGCAGTAAAGCCCATTGCTGTGATTTATTATGCTCCCACGTGTGATCCCCACCTTAACCAACTGCACTAACCAACGTAGCCAAGTATAGTAAAAACTCCGACGACCCGGAAGGCATAAGAAGGCTCTCATCCAGCAGTGGATTAACAAAATGGCTGAATATGTACATTGCATAATGTTGTACATTGCATAATAATGTTGGAAAAGACTATCTTTACTATCTTTATTTCACCACGTATAAGGCTCACTGACCTTTTCAGAAGCCACCTGGCCACAAATGATAGCTTAACAAAGTGACTTATCACGTGGACATTTATAGCAGCCAAATACTCTACATGCATATTTCTAAATGTGGAGAGAAAACCCGGAGGACCCGGTTAAGAATCCACGCGACCACAGGGAGATACGCAAACTCTAAATACACAGCAGCAGGCGTCAGGGTGGGGATCGAACTCCACGACCTCCTGTATATCAGGCGAGGTAGTTAACATCTCCTAGCCACCGTGGCACCCCAGTGATGTGACGCCGGCAGTTCGCAGAGGCTGGAGTTGAGGTGAAAGAGGTACCAGCAGGTAAGCCTCTTCCGAACTCCTTTCAATTTCCCTGGTCACCCGCTTCTTCTCCTCTGCAGAGAAAATAACGAGACGTTAGTGAATTAACTCACTTGCTGCCATTCCGTTTTGGCGAATAGGCTGCTCTGGACCAATAACGGACAATCACTCAAATGGTCACTCGTGACCAACATCGCTTCAAGTACCACCACGACTGTCCTGTGCAAATTGTAACCCAATCTAAGAACTTCGCTTTTGTCGGTGACAAGACTAAACATTGGGCCAATGCAGCACGTTCATTCCTGGTCCAATTTAAACGAGTTGCTGGAATGAATATGTTAACAAGAAGAGGCACAACCCATCTGTGACTATTATGTACAATTGCTAAATAATATAGTAAAGGCAGAATTGATTTCCTGCCAAAACGAGCATTGAGGCAGTGGTCATATCCTGTTTACAGCCCGAAGTCCGTGGTGGAAATTCCTCATTCCTATGGCAGTGGCGAAATGGGGAACCGCACTGTATCGACCCCAGAAGGATGATGGGTCGAGTGAACCCTCAACCAGGATTTTAAGGAATTAAAAACGGTCCCAACTTGTTTACAGTGCAACGGGGAGTTTATTTTAATTACGTTTAACGTTGAACATCTCGCACGGAGTCTATCACACACACACACATCGCCAGTTTAATCTCAACGTATTATTGCCCCTTTTTGTTGTGGACACAACATTATTCTAAGTTAATGAAATAAACATTACGGAGTGGGGGGGGGAGCACAGGCTCAACTCCAAGCTCGTAGGCCGGTGCCCGCCCGCCCGCCCGCCTCACCGCCGTGGCATCTTGGCAGCGTGCTGTCCAGCTTCGCCTTGAGATTCTGGTAAATGCTCAGGTACTCCTCTTGAAGAGTCTCGAAGTTTTCGCAGGACATGGCTGGGCGATGATGGCGACGACAACGACTGAGGAGGAGGAGAAGTTGTCGCTGATGAGCGACGGCCTCTTTAACGCGGCGGTGAACCTCCAGGTCGCCGCCTCGTCGTCCGTTGAGTTTAACCGCGACTCGCCACACGGCGGCCATACTGGGTAAGGCAAGGGGGGGTGGGGGGAGAGAGGAGAGTTCCGTCCACTTCTACAGCGGACGCCCCCCCCAAGCTCCTCGGAATCTTTCTCGCTTCCCTCACCCAAGATGGCCGCTGGCAATCCGGGCCACTGGCTCCGTGTCACGTGACAATCACGTGTATTGAAATGTATTGACACAAAATGTTTTGACACTGGAGGAATCCGATGAGCTATAAAGCTCTTGCCCGCCTCCCCCTCACAGATGTCCAGATTTTTTCACAGGTGTCCCAATATTTTCGCAGGTGCCCAGTAGTTTCACAGGTGTCCCAGTAATTTCACAGGTGTCCCAATATTTTCGCAGGTGTCCCATTAGTTTCATAGATGTCCCAGTAATTTCACAGGTGTCCCAATATTTTCGCAGGTGTCCCAGTAATTCCACAGGTGTCCCAGTAATTTCACAGGTGTCTCAGTAGTTTCATAGGTGTCCCAGTAATTTCACAGGTGTCCCTGTAGACATTGCTGGAAACTCAACACATTCGTCAATGACGCCGCGAACAGTCGACGTTTCGGTCAACGGCGTTTTTTTCACGGCAAACAAATTTATCTTTGAACGCCACATTGCCCGAAACGTCGCCTTTTAATATGTACGGCTGATCGCTCACGTGACCGCGATCACACGGGACGATCGCTCACGTGATCCCGCGAGGGCGTTCCCGACTCGCTCATCCTTTGCTGGCGATGTCCCCCGCTTCGTTCCTCGACTGCGGCTTCGCCTGAGAGGCAGCCACACTCGCCGCCTGGGTGGTGGTGGTGGGGTGGTGGTGGGGTGCTCGGGCCGGTGTCTGCTTCGATCGAGCGGCGACGGCGTTCTCCGTGGCGGTGCGGCAACCCAAAGGGCCCCGCTCGACCGCTCCTCGCCTAGTTAGCCTGCCGGGGACGGCGAGGGGAAGGCGGTAGTGGAGGCACAGCCGAGCGGTCCCTCGACCACAGCGGCGGCGGCGCGTTGCACTGTGACGTGAATGCGATGTCATTGGTAAGGCGATATCTGTTTGGAAATATGATACTGTCCGTGACAATGATGATATTGTCACTAATCTGTCAAGATAAACTTCGCTGAATGTCAAGGCTCGGAGGGCCATGCAGTCGGATGTTGGTCAATTCCACTTGTAATGGTGCAGTCGTTTGTCAATCAACTGCTGGATTAAGGGTTCCGTACGAGTCATAGGGGTTGTGTAACCATATTTCATCATGCCGATGAAGGGGGAGGCCCAGGTCTGGTTCAGCTATAACTCGTCACTGGTGATAGCCGTGGTCGGGAATCGAACTCTGGTAATAAATACGGGGAGCATAGACCTGTTGTAGAAGTACAGTACAATTGATGTTTCTGCACTGCACCCTACAACTAGCCCTGCAACATATACTGGACATTATAACATTATTGCAAGACTACATGAACGTACGTAAAATTTACCTCACGTAACGTGCAATGTTTGTATATGCAGAGGGCCAATGTGCGGAAGTAAACTATGTTCTAATTTAAGTGTTAACAGCATCTGAGCGATTACAAGTTAAGTGAACGGTGAAGTGGAGAAACCACGCATACGAAGCTGAACACTCCGCACAGATTGGTTGAATATCTTCTTGTTGTACTGCACTTTGGTGCGGCATGGTAGACGCAATCTTTGCGTCATCCACCAACCCCACCTCCAAGTAGTTAGCTAATACCATGCATTCGCCACCACATCGAGATGTCCATTTGTCTCGCGTTGAGCTGTTTTGTGCCCTGTATGGCACACTCTGGGTTTTCATTCATCTGCTTGATCGCTTCCGGCTTGGAGAATGTCATCGCCCCCTTGTGGCGGAACTATTTAGTCCTTCCAGTTGACGGCGAATGGAAAGCATCCCAGAACACGGTGGACGGGGGGAGATGGAGCGATGAAATCGGTTTATGTGCTGCGTTGTTTACATTTGCAACATTGTGATAGATGGCAGATGGATTGGCGATGGCTAATGATGATGATGGTAATGAAACGTTTGACAGCACTGATTCGTGAATCATTAATGGTGGAATTGTGTTTGTGTAAGTACTAATATGTGAGTGTAAGTATTAATGTGTGAGTATGCGAATGTTGTGTAAATACTAATGAGTGAGTATACGAATGTTGTGTGAAGTGTAAGTACTAATTTTGCGATTTGTTTGCAGTCGACCAAGCAGAGTTTGGAAGATGACAACGAATACTGGAATGGGTCCAAGTGTAAGGGTTTCGACTTTGACGATGACATGGGTCAGGTAAGCATACGTGGTGGTGTACAGCTAGCACAGAGTTAACCGCGTGTCGGCGTGCAATACGTTTTGTGTGTGTCCCTGCGGTGTGTGTGCCGCAATGAGCAATCGGCTTGTGACCACCGCTCGCTTTGTGCAGCTCTCGGAGTCGAAGAAAACGGTGCGCAGTATGAAAAGCTTCAGCGCCTTGGAAAACGACGACAATGATGAGGACGATTCTTTTGAAGGCATCAGCTGGAGTGAAGCCACCGTTAAAGGTTGGAGTTATTTTCTTGCGATTGAAAAGAATCTCAAACACGTGTACTCCATTATAATTGATTTTAAACAAGTTGCATCAATTACAAATTAAATGTTCTCTGGCACTAATATTTTAGGAGTGAGGTTGCTTGCTCTACTCTGCTGCCCGCATTGTCTAGAACAACCATTACATATTCATACATGCTGTGGACTCCCTGCCTCTATTTAAATATTCATGTACAAGACCATTTTCCCCCTGTTTGTCTCATTCTCCATATAAAATATACCCACTGATTCAGAATATTTGGGTGAGGCCACAACATCATGATCTGACCAAATATCTGTCACAGGATTCTCCACCACCCGGCACAGCCAAACAAATAAAGTTGTCACGCTGTGTCTACACTTTTTAACAACACACCAAAGATTATTGTTTTGGCTAACCGGTATTTTAAAGAACAATTCAGTTATGTACATGTATCTAAAACGTAACATGTTGAGTTAAATATTCCCATTGTTTCCTTATTGCGTCTTTAGATGCAGTTGCATTTAGACATTACGTAAATTAAAATCGTAACGTATTATATTTTCAAACATCACTCAGCTGTTGTTATATTACCTCCTGGCTGCCTGACGTGTAGAGTTAAGACCAGTTCGGCCACCGTTAACCCTGGAGGGCTCCACTGGGGCTCCAAGCGGCCGAGGTGCCTTGGGGTCGGCGCAGCGCTTCCTAGGTGGCATGAGGGACAGCCTCCCCTCCCGGCCAGCTTTGTCTTCCTCCATGCGCAGCTTGTCTTCCGGTCACTCGCTCTCCTCGCTGGGCATGCCGGCTAAAGGTGCCTCGCCGCTCATCACCAACACCTGCTGGGGCTTGGCTCGTGTGTGTGACTGAAGCATAGTCAATCGAGAGTGAGCTGTATTCAAAAATGTATTTGTTCTCAAGTAAAATTTGTGACGTAGCGTTATTTTGCAGTGCCAAGCTTTGGACAAGACACTTCTCCAGGAGGTCACTTTGGTAGCTCCCTGTCGATTTCTGAAGGCGAGTGTTTTACTTTTTAGGATTTTATTCAGTTTAACTTTCTACCACAGTAGTTGTACAGGATAATTATATTATTAGAAAAAACAAATGTGTGGTGTATGTTCTCTGAAACGCATCAATAACATGAATTATCATTTGGGTTGCCTGTTGCCGTTGTTTTAGCATTAGTGTCTTGTGTTTGTTGTGCACATAGTTGTGGAGAGTGCATTGCCTCGACCCTCCAGCGATAATCAGCGACTCCGCCGTCTGCAGCAGGTACTTGCGCACCATGGCTAGTGCCAACACTTGGCAGAGGGCAATGCAGAAAAAGTAATTTTTCTTCTGTACTTCTGTGCTTCTCCCCCCACCCCCTTTAACCCACACGAACTAGCCTGATGAAGTATGATCTAAGAACCCCCATGAGCTGCATGACCTCGGGGAGGCCTACATCTAGCAGTGGATTGACCAAAAAAAATTGAGATGTCGATGTATATTAAAAACCTCAACACATGTGGAGCTTTGCTTGTCAAGTCTAATTTACTTGTTTAAAATGGTTGAGAGCTCAACAGACCCGAATAGTCTAATTTTCAAGACTGACCTGGTTTTCAAAAGTAACCCAGTGGGTGTCGGCACAATGGATAGCACAGCTGGTGCCCACTCAGAAGGGGATCGTTGTCAATGAGGTTGGCACTTCATAATAGGTGGAGGTGGTGGGGGACAGAAGTACAAAGAAGACACCAGGAGCAGCTCCCTTTTTGCCTCCAGGCATCCATCCCCCATCGCAGAGTACCAGTCATCTGAACCTCCCCCCCCCCAAGAGTGTAAATATTGCAAGCAAGATGTGTGTGTAAAGCTCACACATCTTGCTTGCAAATATCTCAGTCTAAGCATTGTGGTTTAGCCTGCAGGTAGGTGCCACAAGCTGCTTAAGCCAAACTATATTAGATTGGAAAGCAGAATAATTTTTGCAAAGCCATTTGGTATTGGTTTGGCTTTGTTGGTTCCAAGTATAGTTGCAGGCTATCACATTTTACACATCTCGCTAAAAGCCCAAAGCTTAATTATTCAAACTCATTTGAAATACAGACCAGGCTCACATTGTGGTTTTGTGTAGCTCTGCCACATACACTTTTGAATTCACTTGTGCACTGTATGCTTTTTCATGGTTCTGCAGACTGGGAAAACTGAACATTTGTCGCCAGAGGAGACAATCTGGAAGATGTTGAAGGGCAATGTGGGTAACCTACATTTTACGTTCTAATCTTAGTAATATAATCACACCTTACTAATATGATTACACCTCACTAATGTTGAATAGTATAGCCTGGATAGTGCCTGAGTGTGGTCCACCACCATTCGTAACAGGTGTTATAGCCTTCTGGGCTACGTGACGGGCAGCAGAGGGCAGTGCAGAAAGATCCATTGGTGTACTGTACTTCTATGCTCCCATGTTTATGCATTCACTTTCACAAATCTGCACTGACCAGCCAGCATGGTGAAGTATAGTCAAATAATCCTCATGACCTGCACGACATGGCCCCTCCCCATATCGTGGGTGAAAAAGTGCTGTATGTGTACTCATGTACACTATTAAAAAAATCTTAAATAATCCAAAGCAAAGAGATGGTCACAGTGCTTTATTATGGCATGCTCGCAATTTGTATACATATGACCATGACATGGACATGAACAGGACACTGCAATGTAACATATTTCTCCAGAAATATAAAACGTTATCCCTCGTTTAGCCCTACAGTCTGGAACAATACAGGTCACTGAAGGAAAAGCTGGAACTTCTGGACCGTGCGGTTCAGTTTCATGATGGCAATGTCATCACAGCTGTGAGTGTGACTTTTCCACTGTCTTAACTAAAGTGAAAAGTTTGAATGTTTTATCTCGGTCCGTCTCTCCGCGTGTCTGTAATGTGGATTCACGTTAATTCTCTTGAAGATCAAATGTAAATTAAAATTTCGCGTATATTTTTTGTTGCTTTTAGGGGCTTGCAATGTAGAAAACCATGAAGATTTATCAAAAGGTCACCGAAAACTTGTTGGAAAACATGAGCGCTAAAAGTATTTGCCTTTTCGGCCAACGCGATTTAATTACGCATAACATTTCCAGATGTCGTCAATACAGGTGCTGTTATCTTGCGGCGTCACACTTAGTGAGAATCGCCTCCCCCTCCCGACGACATGTGATATCATCACACGGCGCATGACATTATTACTGAGAATATTTCCGGAGACAAACACATGTTGGAAAGAGTTACAGAATCCATGCATATACATGGTTTTTCCTCTTTGTCAGGCCAAAACTTCGAAGGTGCAAAATCATTTGTATTGTTATGCAGTCAGACATGTTATAATATCACAAAATAACTTTTGAAGCAGCATATCAATAACAGAGTTATTTTTGTGCAGATACTGATTTTTCTAAAGACTACTCTGAGAAAAGGTAAATATGATACGGCAATGAAATGATTATCACAACAAACACAACATGCACTTGATTTTGCAATGCATGACTACTTATTTACCTGTTATTTTTACCCTCGATTTGTGAGTGTTTGGATGACTGCATTAGTTTCTATTTAATTAAACGCCTTTTCATGGTCTGCAAAAACCAGGAAAAATTGTGTATGATATCTAATAATATGGGACCTTTTTTGCCAGTATCAAAATATAACAATAGGTTTTACCATTTCTGTCAATAAAACAAGTGTTAAGATGTTAAAAACACCAAACTGAAACCTTTTTCAAGGAATCCTATCTGCATTAACTACACGTACTCGTAGTGAACATTTTTTCTAGATTTGAAGTTTTCGTGACCGCAAGGATTCATACGCTTTGGTTTTTTCGGTAAAGTCACGTAGGTAAAAAATAAAGAAGGACGCTTGTGTTGCGCCCGAAACGTCGTGATTTTATTTAGTTTTTTCATTTATTTAAATTTTGTAGTAAACATGCAAACGGATTGGTCCACACCAGAGACAGCTTTCTTTTAAGCCTAGTCTCAAAGTGTTAGACCAGAGAACGCCAAAAGGCGAACAGCACATTATTACCAGAAAGGGTTAAACCTATTGTTATATGTATATGACATCTGTCCGATATAGACTCATATTACGTGTCCGGTCAATGTTAGAAAATGTTTTATGAAATCAAATTGCTCTTGTGGGTTGATTGACCTATAAATGTGTTGTTATTCTGTTACGAACGATCTTCACGAACGATGTTCATTCATAAAGCATGTTACCACACGAAGCAAATGGCAGTTGATTGAAAGACGACGGCTGCTTGGCCTTGCGATGTATCCGAATGTCCAGCGAGCTCGCAGTGACGTGCGGGCTGTGCGTCTTTCCCACAGAGGTGCTGTTTGGCGAGCTCATCACTCGGACGGTGGCCGCTAATCACCTGGTGCACCTGCTCAAGCGGAGCAGGGACTGGAAGATGCTTGTGGAGCTGCTCACGTGAGGCCACACATCCCCTCCCCCATCCCCTTGCGCCCCGCTTCACCTATGGGGTGGGTACACACAGCATCACTTCACGTACCTAATCTAATGGCCACAGAAGCCGCTATATTCAATTGGTTTTAACTTTATAAACTTGAGAATAAGGTACGAAACTATGAATACCCATGTGTTATCCTATAGCTTATAAGATCCTCTGGCAAAGCAACATGCATCCAAAAAAAAAAATGACATTCAGGGAATGCAGGAAATAAGGGTGCAAAGTATAAAGTTATCGAATGCAGAGTTAACTGCCGGATGTCAATCAAGTTAGACAATCTGGTCGCACACATACAGGATGATAAAACACACCCCTAACTTTTGCTTTAGAATACAGGGAGAAGAAGTGTGTCTTCAACGGAGAATATGGCATGTGCATTATTTTGGGGGAAAAGTTATGGTGATACAGAGGATTGTAATGTGAATATAGTGTTGATGAAATTCATGAATTATATTTGCATGTTTCATTCCAGGTCAATGGGAAAGGCAGATGAAGCTGCAGTAAGTGCGTCTTTTAAAAATATTGCATTTTTCAGTCCTTACAATATCCATCCAGTGTTCAAGTAACGTGAAGCATATCTGTACTGTTTATGCTGATGTGTGTTTCCTGTTGTTGAAGCTCATGGAATACAAGACTCATCAAACAATGCGGGACCCTGAAAAAAGAGTGGCTTTCTTAAAGAGATGTTTCAGGTAATTCAAAATTAATCGGTTGGTTTGTTCTGTATGTTATTCATATTTATGTTTATAATGTTATTGCTTTTACTTAGTTTAATGTCTTTATGGTGGTCATTCCCATACTATACATAATGTTAATTGAGTCTTAAAGTAAATGTTTTGCATGCAACTATGTAATGGCTGTTGTAAATGTCTTTTGCATCTGTTTATTGTCTGGGTTTGGTTATGGACTTGGCCTGTGCGTGACAGCCTGCCATTCAGCATGGAGGACTCGGGGCACATTCGTGATCAATACACCCTCCTGGAACGACAGATCATCATTGAGGTAGTGTCACCATAATATACTGTAGCAAAGTATTGACGAGGCTCGATTTTGGCAACTCACTACTCTACGGGACATCTGGCAAAAACATTACCAATCTTCAGCGTGTACAAAATTCTTTGGCAGATGTCATGACGGGTAATGCAAGATCCGACCGTGTCCGTTCAGTGCTCTCCAAGCTGCATTGGCTTCCGGTTACTGAACTGATACGTTAGAAGCTCGCACTCAGTACACACAAAGCGCTTGCCACAAATCAACCACAATACCTTGCTGATCACGTCAAGAGCATAAACCATCACGCAAACTCCAGTCATCCTCGCAGCAGCGGCTTCTGGCTACCCATCAAACAAAGATGGTCACTGGATTGCACGCTTTCAGATGTACTTCTGTGGCCATCTGGAACGCTCTTCCAATATTAGGAAGTCACTGGAGCTATGCACTTAGAAATGTAGATTGAAAACTCCTTTATTTAAACTGCTTTTTGTGTTTTTAGTGTGTTTTCCTTCCCCCGCACCTCTGGTTATCACGGTTGTCTACGTACGGTGCGAAAGAAGTTCAACATACATACATATATACCATGGGTCAAGATCAAGCAGCATATTGACAGCAGCTTAATGCAACTGCATGTGCAATGTGTTATTAATGGTAATTAACATCCCTTTATCAATTCATTGCTGGATGAAAGCCTACCCATGCATGCTGTGTCAGTCATAGAAATAAGGTGATCATACTTCACCACACTTGTCAGTGGAGGTTGCCAAAAGGGGGCCCAGTACTGGTTCAGATCTCGCTCGCCCTGGTCGGGAATCGAACTTGCTGGGTTCACAGTGCAGCGCACCATCATTATGCCACCATTGTACTCCATCGTGTTGACGTTGGAGTACATTTGTAAAGGTTTCCAACGTTGCATATTTGGACAATTTTTGTATGTCAATATTACCTTTAGTTAATTGTTTCACGTGTAAAAACGGATGAGGTATGTTTGCACATGAATATGACCATAACCATCACAAAATGACAAAACTGCGCTGCTGTGGCCTCGCAGGCCAACGACAAGAAGGTGGAGGCGGCAGGGACACTGGAGATCTTCAAGAAGTACCCACGCAAGGCGTCCATCCTGTTCATGCCTCTCGTGACCACGTTCTACTACTGCTGCTTCTACCACTACGGAGAGCAGGAGGCCAGTCACTGCCATCACTCCCAAGCCCTTCTCGAGTCACCATCTCAAGTCGGCCTTGTCCAGCTTCCCCAAGTCTACTTTAGCCCCTCTTGGCATCGCTCGATGAATTTTCCAGTCATCCTTGCAGTGGCTTTTGCCTAGCCATCGAACAAAGACGATCACTCTATCCCGCACTTTCAGATGCGCTTTTGAGGCCATATGGAACGCTCTTCTGATGTTAGCAAGCCACTGGAGCTATACACTTTTAAATATTGATTGAAAACTAATTTCTTTAGAACTGATTTTTGTGTTTGTTGTCTTTCCCCCCACACCTACAATTAGCACGGATTGCTACGTGCGGTGCGAAATATGTTCAACACACACATACATACAAATAGCCTTGCATTCTCGATCTTGACACGAACATATGTATTTAGTAGGCGATTTTCATTGTGTTTTATGTATTGTTTTTTTTCTTCTTTCTCGTAGGGGTCACTGAGTTGCCCTGTCAATTTGCGAAAGAATTTCAGCGTAAGTAATGATCTTTTTGAGTGTTATCATCGTTTCACTACTTAAGCCATGTATGTAAATGCTGCCAGTGCTACAAATCTAAATTACGTTCTCATCTGGCGTGTGACGCAGATCACGGACAAGCAGTTTTTGTGGACGGCGCTGGCAGCAAGGTCCAAGCTTAAGGCCTGGCCAGATGTGGACAGTCTTCTGACCACCAAGGTACTCCCATCTCTTATCTCACCATTCCTATCTATATTTATATTTGGGACAGTGGCAAGGCCTCGCGGTTGCATGTGTAGTGGATTCAACTGAGTCGCAGACGTACCCCTTGGAGGCTGGGAGTAGCTACAACGGACGAGACCCTGGCTTGGGTCCTCGTCCACGTGTTGGTGACTTCTTCTTGGACGTAGGTCATAGATCTTCAGATGACAACAGTAACGCTGAACCCTGGTTCCTGTGGGGTCCCGGTTTATATGCCCCCGGGTCGTGGCTGGCCCCACCCTTGGCCACGACCACCTTCGAGAAACCTCGTGTCGTTTCTCGACCCTTGCCGTAGGATCTCACCCTGACACGTGACCACCCCCTAGCCCCCACCTGGGGCCCCTGTGTAGATCTTACTGGTCACGTGCCTTCCAGGATCAACCAGAGTGCCATGGCCTGGGGTAACCTCATCCCATGGCTGACACTCTCACACCCCATCCTGTAGGGGTCGGCACTGCACGCCACGCGTGGTGCCACTGAGCGCTATCCCAGCGCTCACCGAGCCCCCTCTAGGGCTGGTACTGCACCCACCTACGGGGTGTCCGCGATGTCGATACATCGCACGCCGTGCCTCGCTAGAGCCGGCATTACTCAGTGACAATCACGATGCTGCTACATACGTGATGTCCGCGATGTGAGTACATCGCACGCCGTGCCCCTCTAGGGCCGGCACCATAGAGTGACATCCACGATGTCACTACACAGTCTGGTAGACTAAGTCCCAAACATGGGTAGGGTAATCAATGACTGGAGTTTCCAGAAACAATACTACTGGTACTTTTTGGTTCTTTCGGTAAAGTCACGTAGGTATAAAATAAAATTAAATCACGACGTTTCGGGCACAACACAAGCATCCGTCATCAGGTGGGACAACCACAGCAATAAACAATTGCTTAAGTGGGCAAAAGGGCTGCTGTAACAAGAGGCTATATAGGTAAGAGAGGGGGGGGGGAGGAGCCAGGGAGGAGAGATAGAGAGAGGGGTGTGGGGTAGGGGGATAAGGAAAAGGGCGAGCACGGCAAAATGCGGGGGGGGGGGGGAAGTGGGTGGGGCTGGGAGTGGGAGGCTGAAGAAACTGGAGATGCGGATATGAAGGCAACACCATAAAGCAGTTAAGGTTTTAACTGGTTAAAAACATCCTTCCAATTATTTGCTCAATTTGTATCCATCTTCTCGGTTGAAGTTATGTCTGTTTATATATCTGGATGGCTTCATGAACAAACCTTTGATAGTAGCCCGAAGGTTTGCAGAGTACCTTGGTCTCTGAAAAAAACAATATCATGAGAGCATATGGCATTATATTTTATTTTCTACCTACGTGACTTTACCGAAAGAACCAAAGAGTATGGATCCCTGCAGTCACGAAAACTTCAAATCTAGAATACTACTGGTAGCAATAGAAGAGTGAAAAGCAAACGACTGACTACCGGTAACTGAGTTAATGGAGTGAACCAGTGAGTGCTGGATTATCAATAAACTTTACTTCTTTATGTTGAATTCTGTCAAGTATGGCGAGGTAGGACCTGGGTGCTCCACTCCAGATATGGCAGCAGCAGGATTCTCGCCATGGTTAAATGTGAGCTTTGTAAAGCAGTGGTGATGTACGATGTCTGCATCATACTGTTGTGAAGACTAAGTCTGCTGGGTTACTCTTTCACAGCGATGGTTTGGAACGCTCAAGAAGACGGCCCCAATAGGGTTTCACAGGGTGGTGGACATTGTCAGCAAAAACAACGCACCGCCAACCGTGAGTTAACGTTCTCCACTGCCCGTTATCGTTAGTCCCCACCTTGTGAGTTGAACAAATGTGGACAAAGATCTTGCGAAAAAGTGGTTGTACTTAAAAGTGATGTATCCTTAAAAATAATTGTTTGGGACACATCACACAAGCAGATATTGAAAAAGTTTAATATCAAAACTGTGTTGAGGAGACCCATCTGGAAGGCATAGCGTCTTTATGCATTTCAATTGTTCGTATATGCATGTCGTTACGTGTTTGCTACGTTTGCACGGGCTAGCGAAGGGATGGAGTGATGTGGTGCAAGAGCATGTAGAGCTGAGTGGACTTGCCAAAGACTGGTACCAGCGGTGTCAAGATCGGCCTATGGAGGAGGCTCGTGAAGGACACTACTGGGCAGTTGGAGGCAATCGCCCTCCGTTAACAACAGAGGGCAGAGGAGCGATGCTCACAACAATGAGCGGAGTGCCGGGTGGCTAAGACACAGCAAATTAGCACAATAGGTGGGCACAAGTGGTGCATCAGCCAGTCATCTCAGTCAATCCAGAGCACCTGGGTTTGTCCTGTGACCTGCCAGCAGGCGTTCGACACTTTACGTGGCCTTGCACAAGTGCCATGGTGATGTCAACGCCAATTAGTGGTGAATGGCGGTACACTGTTGCAAACGAGATTTTCCATCTCAAGGGATTTTTCAAGTCAAGCATTTTAATAAATAACTACTAATTATAATCTACGTAACTGCCAACCCAAGATATTGAAATGCTTAAATAACATCTTTAATTATTACATGCACATTGAAAACTGAAGCAATGCCATTATTGTGAATGTGTCTTCAGTGGTTATAGCTTGATGCTTGTTGACATACACATTGCTCACAAATACGGTGGTTGTTTCATTGATTCTGTATGAATACATCATGTTAATTGTGCTTGAATCATAAGATCCGCACCTCCGGTTATCACGGTTGGCTACGTACGGTGCGAAAGAAGTTCAACATACATACAAGTTCTGTATGAATGCAGCAAGGATGTATCATGAATGATGACTGTGTTGGGTCTCAGGTTCTGCATGAATACATTATGCTGGTGACGGATGAAGAGCTGAAGCTGAATCTTGCAATGAAGCACAAGTGTCATTCCATCGTTGTGGATGTAAGACAACGTTCATCATCGTGTTCATTTATAATGCGCAATTTACAACACGGGTTGTTCCAAGACACAATCTCCAACAACGCATTAACATACTTGGGTGTTGTGAGCCCCTGACGTGCTTAACAAGGCTTTTTTTTTAAATGCATTGAAAGTTAAATTGCGGAAACTTTTTACATTTTTCATATTAACAGAATGTAATAATACCATGGGTATCAAAAATAATATATGGAAGTTATGTGCACACAGTAATACCTTCATATTTAAAACAAAGTAATAAATGTTAGTGGGATTTGGCCATAATTATACAAAAAATAGTTAGTGGTGGATTGGGGGAGGCTTTGATCCAGCAGTGGATTAACCATGGGTGATGCAGATTAATACACATTTTGCCTCTACACCCAACACGGCATCACTCATTTTCTAAAGGCTGCATTGGCAGCAGTGCAGAATGGTAATAGCTCGTCAATAAGCAGTGTTTGACGGTGGTGGTGGTCGTGAAGTTTTTTTTTTAATCCTTTATATAAAGTTCACTTGCTCGCTTGCTTGCGCGCTTACGACCGTGCAAATCTTTCGGTCGTTTTTTAACCCACTTCCCGTGATCCAATCGAGCTGACATTTTGCACACAGACTCGTTGTGCGTGACAATTTATTTTCGTGAAAATTTTTTTCCAAAATTTTACACTTTTTAGGCAAAAAATTGTTTTATTTAATTACCAATTGCTTAATGGTGGCAGGCAATCATCTGACCCATAGGTGGCAGCCATCTCAAGCCAGAGGACGAGAGGACTCTAGCCGCCACGCATATAAAGGATTTATAGTGAAAAACTTTGTTTTTATGGGTTAATTTTTTTCCATCTTGTATCTCAACCCCCAATTCATCTGCATGCATCGTGGGGTACCAGGAGTGCACACAGATGGTGGCGCCGTGGGTGTTTGTAACACGCCGTGTTTTGCTGAAATTTGTGCTATTTCCATTTAATCCTTTTAATTGATGCACGGTCACGCTATTGTG
Source organism: Entosphenus tridentatus (assembly GCA_014621495.2). Taxonomy (NCBI): domain Eukaryota; kingdom Metazoa; phylum Chordata; class Hyperoartia; order Petromyzontiformes; family Petromyzontidae; genus Entosphenus; species Entosphenus tridentatus. The sequence goes on from CM025629.2 coordinate 7,463,120, forward strand.
AACGTTGTGCGGCCGTGAAAGACGGGCTTGACGGAGCGGTTCGGATGATGTCGTTCTGCCGCTCTCTTGCCGGGCACCGCAGATGCTCTGCCAAATGAGGGATCGTCAGCAACTGGTTCAGTACAAGAAGGAAGTGGAGGCTGGCTCACAGGTGGAACAAAGGATTGTTGAAGTCCTGCATAACCCAGTGAGATGTTTATTTTTCACTCCGCCCTATTTACTCTTTTGTGTTAATGACGCCGTCATAGCCAGGTGTCATTCATAAGGCATGACATAAAATAACGCGAGTCGTGGTTGAAAATCCGACTGTGGTTTATGGGCTCATAGCACAGTGTGCAAACCCCTATGGCGCCACTCCCACCTCGATCAACATAACCATGACAATCGGAATGTTATACATGGCAAAGTGCTGTTAACTGTCTGTAATAATTGTGAGGTATAGTCCACCGAGCGATAGAGCGATAAAATCAGTTGGTGTGCAGGTGCTACGTGGTGGCGTGTTACATCAAAGGATTGTGAGGGGCGGTAGTGGCTTGGGGAGCATTTCATCCAGCAGTGGAATGACCATGGATAATGATAATCTGTTATGATGTTTAATTATATTATGTAGAATGGGACTGGTTATGTACTTTATATTGCAGCTTGGGTTTGGAGTGTATCACATTGAGCAAGACTTGGAATTCTGGTTTTAAATCTAGATTGACAACTTATTTCTTTAGAACTGCCTTTTGCTTTTATTGTGTTGTCCTTTCCCCGCACCTCCGATTAGCACGGTTGGCTACATGCAGTGTGAAAGAAGTTCTACATGCATACATGCATAAGCGAGAAATGTAAAACATTGCTCATCAGGTGTAATACTAAACATTGTCTTCTTTCTCGTTTCAGCAATTTAAATGGAAGAATTAAACATGGCAAGTGTGCACCTCTTAAGTTACCCTTTTGTAAAAACCACTCGCGACTGAAGATGACGTATCTTTATGGTATGTTATGTTACTTGGATTACGCAATCCCTAGGTATACGTTTGTTAACTGGAGATTGATGTGTATATTTTGCTATAACAGTAAGAGCCTGGACATGCAGGGAAGCCAAGAACATCGTGCACAACATTATAAACATGTAAACTCATGGCTGAATACTGAATATCTATGAAGGTTTTTTTTATATGTATTATACTATGTCCTGACCATAATAATCAAACATTTTTTAAAGGCTGGCGTGTTCAAATGTTGGTCGTCTTAAGAAACAACTATGATTTCGAAATGCCGGTTTTTATGCAACAGTATTGTGTTAAGCACATTGGGCGTTCGCACGATTGGAATCTGTGTTTGAAATTGCTTAGTGTGAGAGTCACATTTATCTTTTTACGAACTGGAAAAAACTATCTAAAACTCAAAAGTGAAGCAAACTGATTTTGAAGGGGCGCAACTTTAGAACAACGAGAGTGTGAATACCCAGGCGAGTTATTTAAGGGGGACCAGGATTAAAGTGAGGACATAAGTTGGACATGAGCAGGTTGAAAAGCAGCATAGCAATGTGGCTTGGGAAGAAAGTTGTCAATCAGCGCAAATTGCCTGCTATGACTTGGATCAGAATCGTGGACGTTGGCAAAGAACATGGAGGAAAAAAATCTTAAGAGTGCAAAGCAGCGTCAGGGGGCACATGCTTGGAATTACATTGACAGACAGAACATACGCCCAGTTGGAGACATCGTCTTGACTTGAGCAGGGCACGTTGCCAGAGGTGACGATGGCAGGTGACCACGAGCTGCCGAAGGAGGGGAAACGCACTCGAGATGAGATCCACAAAGGAGACAGAGCAATGAGATCGGATCGCACGCAGTGTTCTCAACGATTGTGGTGGTCGTGCGGAATGGTGACGGCTTGGGGGGGGGTCTTCACGGCCTTTGATTCGTATTATTTGACACTTAAATACTGTATACAAAAAACACAGTTGATTCGGGTATTGTGCCACATTGGCTTATTGTAATAAATATCAAACTGGAAATTGCGTTACAACAAAATGATACCGTGAAATTGTGTTGTATTGGAAATATTGTTATTTGCAAGTGCTTACACTTAATTTACTTGGAAGATTGTTTTGTGGCATTTATTACGACCTTGCAATTAAACGCTTTTCTAATACCCAACTAAATCCACGTTTATTTGTCTGGGTTACATCAGCACTCGTGAGCAGTTGGCAAACACCACTACACAGACTACATGCTGTATTCTCCACATTAAAATAATGCTTTTTACACTATTTCAAAACTAAATATGGAGATGCGTCTTACTTTCCAGAGCATCATAGCATATTCTTGGACAAGCCGATAGTCTTTTATTGTTTTCTGTTTCAACTGCTGTCGGGAGATTACACCTCCCACCATCACAGCCGTCGACATGGAAATTGTCAATTGCGATCACGTGAAATGTTATGAGCCAAACCTTCGTAAAGTACGGCATACCTGTGATGTGAATTATTGACCCAGGAAATCCTCGCTGAGACTCGATTATTTGCTTCAGGAGGGTCCTGCGACGTTGGGATGTTTGGCGAATTCCACAAGCAAGTGGCTTCATGGTGGAGGAATGTGGAGTCTGCATCCTTTATTTTACAGTAAAGCCCCAAATAGCCAACCAGCTATCCAGGGTTTTACTGTAGATAAAATTAACCCATTCAGGCCTGTGAAGCTGACCTGCACAACTTATGACTCCAACTAAAAAAAAATTAACCCGTAAAAACAAAGTTTTTCCCTATAAATCCTTTATATGCGTGGCGGCTAGAGTCCTCTCGTCCTTTGGCTTGAGATGGCTGCCACCTATGGGTCAGATGATTGCCTGCCACCATTAAGCAATTGGCAATTAAATCTTTAAAAAAATTGTCCTAAAAAGTGTAAAATTTTGGAGAAAAAAAATTCACGAAAATAAATTGTCACGCACAAAGAGTCTGTGTGCAAAATGTCAGCTCGATTGGATAACGGGAAATGGGTTAAAAAAACGACCGAAAGATTTGCACGGTCGTAATTGCGCAAGCAAGCAAGCACGCATGCAAGCAAGCACGCAAGAAAGTGAACTTAATATAAAGGATTTAAAAATAAAACATCATCATGGGTCACAATGACATCATGAGCACATGAAAGATGGCGACTGGAAAGGGGATGTCTTCATCCAGCAGTGGATAGACCATGGCTCACAATGATGGTTTCGTTGATATTTGAGACGGAGTGATGGGAGGCTCGTGTGAAGGAGCTGGATGGGCTTTTGCATCCTGTGATGCAGCCGGCGCGTGTGCTACAACACAACCACAAACAACACAAGAACAACACATCAACAACCACACATCAACGCAACACATCAACAACAATACAACAAGGAGTAGCTCAGCAGCCCAGCGGTTGCCACAGGAGCCGCTCCTTGCAAGTGCTGCTCTATCTCTAATGCCCGGCACATGCTACCGTGGGTACAGGATAATGGTTGGGCGCACTGGATCGGTTCGATATCTTGGCGTGGGGGTTGAAACAACAATGGGGATGCAAGTTCCAATTGGTGTGTGGGGCCGTCCATAAATGACGTAATGTAATTTTGGACGATTTTTGACCCCCTCCCCTCGTCACACGGCGTCACAAAAGACCCCCCCCCCCTCAAAAATTACGTCACCAAAAAGCTCCCCCCCCCCCAAACCATATTTCCGTATTTAATGTGGCGTTGCACTCTGATGTTGTTGGAGTGTTGTTATGACAATTGGTGTTGTTATAACAATTCTATATTTATTTAAAGTTGCGCATTTTTACGTGACGTCACATTTCTCAAACCCTCCCCCCCTCGTCATACATCGTCACAAATGTCTGACCCCCTCCCCCAGGTGCGTGACGTCATTTATGGACGGCCCCTGTGAACTTTTTACGTAGCATTTTTTTGGTTAAATGAAAAGTCGCTCCGTAAAATGTTCTTGTGTAAATAATTGTAACTGAAATGCAAAGCAGTGGGGTCACCGGTGAAGCTGTGGGTGACACTCGTTTGTTCTCAACATGATGAGTCATTCACAAAACCTGCCGCTGCCAAACACACGTTTGTTAAATGGGAGTGGTGGCGGTTGGTTCAGATTGCGCTGGCAGATAAAGAAAAACTACTTTGTAAAATTCTTTGGTTATTTCGGTAAAGTCACGTAGAAAATGCAATCTAATAATAATGGAATACGACGTTTCGGTTGCAACGCAAGCAACCATCATCAGGTAAGAGTGAATGATAAAACATAGACACGGGAACAGCATAGGCAAGACACATGCAGATAGAGACACACGCTGTCACCATTGCCACCGCATGCCCCTTCACAGGGGCACGTGCTAGAACGTTGCTACCAGTCGACACGGTGCAATACTCACACCGGATTTTCCATAGTCGTTGATGCTTCCCAAAAATGCTTCCTGTTTTTGCGATCGTCGGCGGTCACTCGGGTAACAAAATGGCTTAGGCAGTCAGGTTACTTTTAAACAATAGACACATTTGCCAGAACTACTCGGAAACCCGTATCCTGCTCACATGCATCCCACCAGCCAGAGCCCACGTCACTGGCTCAACCCCGGCATTGTCGCCCACTTAACGAATTTATCGCCAGATCTGTTGACTTTTGCGTTTTTCTTGCAAGGAAGAAGGAAAAAGAAGCATGATAGCGACCAGCGACAATTCTCGGGGACCTTTTTAATGCGAACAGCGGCGATGAAGTGACATCAAAGACGCCAACATGATGGCTTTTCATTGCGAGGGCCACCGCCGGGCGCTGCTGTGCCAGGGATCTCCGATATTGAGATTTAAATGGAAGCCCTCTTGCGTTCGAAGGCGATGTGGCGACACGCACCGAGGGCTTGTCCCCACCCGTTAACTACGCTCCCCCCCTATCGCATTATAAACCACGTGCTCACACGCAAATACTCCGCGTTTCATCAATGCCCATGCAACGCACTGCCTTCAATCCTGTCTGATTCCAGCACCACCTTATCGCCGTCCAGCACTCTTATGGGCTCACTGCACTTGTTACAAAGTCATCAAATATGCTTCTGAAACGCCACTCACCTTCGTCTGAAGTACTGAGAATCGTGACATCTAGCAATTTCTTGAGCTTTACTGTCTGGAATACTTCGTAAGTATTCTGGCGACTTTATTTCGACGACCTTCCAACGTCAAAGCAATCTAGCGACATTTTGAGCTTTATCCGGTGACTTATTGCTTGGAGTTGGCAAGCCTGCAGCCCCGGCTCGTGGGAGGAGAGAGAGGAGCGGCTACATGCGGCGGGTAAGGCCCGGTGGATGCCAATTAGTCACTAGTACAGCACACCGGTGTGTTGGAGAGCAAAGCCACAACGTTTACACACCGAGTACGACGTTTCGCCAGGAATTACAACTAGCTTCATCAGGCGACAGCCATATTTGTGAACTCCACCTGTTTCGTTCCTTTTATATTATCTACGCCTCGACATGATGAAGCTAGTTGTGATTACTGGCGAAACGTCGTGCTCAGATTGTAAATACTGTGGCTTGGCTCTCCAACACACCGGTGTGCTGCACTAGTGACGAATTGGCATGTTCTGTTTACGTGACAACCCTTACTAGTTGGCTGTGTCGGGTGATGGCGGGTTTTAACTACACATTTATATATTTACGCGATCTAACCCAAAAAAAAGAACCTCTATTATTAATTTCTTTGGTGTATTATTTTTTGAGCCAACGCATTCCCACGCGACGAATACGTTTACATCGCAAGACGAATCAGACTTCAGAACTCAGCAGTGCACCACCTTGTGTTGGAGAAAACCCCCAGGAGACGAGTCACCTCGAGCGCACTTGCGATAGGCCTGTCCTGCATACGAAGGGTATAGAGCTGTTATACGCCTTTGTCGCACGTCAAATCAATGTTTAATTCTCAGAGGCGGAATATGCCAAAGTGAAAATCCAAACTGAATGTTGTTTTTGTTGCGCAGCCTTTAGGGACATAGCTGAGACCATTAACTCTCTACACTTGAGAGCCGTGATTCATCATCAGTGGCTTTCCGCGATTCAAATCCAGGATCTCAGCGCAACCAACTCATTGCTTTGACGTCGTAGTCTTAGCCCTCTGAGCCACCCAGAGCTCTTATCTAATCATTGTGACAGTAATGCCAGATTTTCAACCGGTGGTAAATGGGACATCTCCAGCCCTGGTGGCTTTGCCTCCGCACCACCGTATCACCCCCCCCCCCTCTCCGACGACTCTCCACCTTCTCCACAATTTAGTGGGTCACCGGGGTGGAAACAGTTGGCATTGGTGGAGGGGGTCGTAGGGGGCAAAAATTTGGGACGTGTGCTCGCTCGGCGCGTGCGCCCGCTGTCCCGCGCAGGCCCCGGGGGTTCTCCGACCGGCGCTGCCGTCACCCGAGGGAGCCGCTCGATGCTGCGCCCCACCGCGGCACGATTGCCGTGACGGCGCAACGCCTCCTCCCACCCGCCACCCCCCCGCCACCCCCACTGAGAACAGCCGCACAGCGATGAAGCGCTCGCGTTTCTCCAGCCGGGCATTCTGGAACGGTGCCGCTTGTGATGACGCTCCCGTACGCAAGGTGGCTGGAGCGAGCGCGCAAAACGTAACGGTGCAGTCGACTGCAACGTTTCGCTGGCTGAAGCGCCTCCCCCACGTCGGCCAAACGTATTTTGGCTCTTTTTTTCACCGTCCCATTTGTATTTACATATGTCTCGTTCGTACAGTTTTGGTCACTCCATTGTCATACGAAATTTCGTTTTGCAGCATTTATCTTGCAAGTACTTTACGTTCGCGTTAACCGATGTACCACTTTGCGCACGATTTGACGCGTGAGTGTACAAATGTCATCATTGCCGTGCAATACGAGTTACTGAAGAACCGGATATGAGAGTCATCAGCACACTCACCCACTGAGCCAGTTTGCACAGAGTGTACAAGTTCAATTCTTTTTTACTTTCATTTATTACAATAGTAATTGCATTCCCGTTAATACTTCGCGATATTCGTCGTCAATGATCGACGTGCGTCGTCTCACGTGAAATGGTTGTCAAACGCCGATATAAGTTGCAGACGCCGACTGCCCGCAAAGTAAAAATCAATAACTGTCAACCCGTACGGTCAACCCCGTATTTTTGTACGGGGCAATTGAGTTTTCAGGTCCATACGGCGTACATCCGTTTCAATACGGGCATATGTTTTTGTGTGTCTATTTTTCTCCCTTGTAATGGGACTTCGTAGAATAAACGTTGAGATTTATAACGGCACGGAGTGATAAATAAGGTCTGAATTGGTCTGGTACAAGGAAGGGCACTGATAAGGGCTTGACGGGTATGAACATCGTTAAACCCATATAGTTGAAACGACGAACAACCAAGCTTTAAAAAAAAACAAATAACAATTCTTACGTAACTACGACTACATTATTTATTTTTTCGTCCCCAACATGTGTCTCGTTTGGATTTGTGGGTGGCCTGATTTTTCCCCAGCACGTGCGCACTGTGACTGCGCTTTAAATGTCGCCTGATGACACTCGTGCTCAAAGCGTCGCTGGTGGTTAGTCGCGCTGGATATGAATGCGCTCTTGTGCGCTCCGGGGGGGCTCCCATCGTCACGTAGCGCAGACGCGTGGGTAAGGAAACGCGGTGTCACTCCCAGTCCACTAACCCAGTGTGCCAGGAAACCACTACCCCCCCCCTCCCCCAGCTTCACACCACATTTCATTTAAATCAGATGCAACCGGCTTGAAATGTCACGCTGGGAGGCAACAGTGATCGGTTTGTTCTACTCTGGAGATTTAACAAAAAAATATCCCTTAATGGTTTTATTTTTTACCAGACTTCTTATCTATTAAGTGCTCGTGACACTTGCACCACTGTGGATGCACGGCTGCACCACGCCGGCGAGGGATGCGCGTCTCGCGATGGTGCGTGGCGGTCGCTGGAACTCGATGGCGCACGCCTCCCCGCTGGTGCCGCTTGATATTTAGATTTTATGAAAATACCGAGAAGCGGCTTCGGTCTCGTGTGGTTTTATTCATCAACGCAGTATGTTGCTCAATTCTGGGTTTGCATCCTGCGGGCGAGACCTTGTGACCTTTGGCATGTGAAAAGGTCCTATATTTGATGTGAAAAAATAAAATTGCCCTAGACAATGAGACTAATAAGATTATTAAATATTAAAACCTCCCATGCGACATAGTGCTACGCGACGTACAAGCACAAATAACAAATGAACACATTCGCCAATGAAGGCCTGTTATATATATATTTAAGGCAGTATTATTGATGAATGTGTTGAGTTGTTTTGCACATGTAGCATGGTTTTGTAAGTTCTCTCCGAGCTCCTGTTTATGGCACAGCTGGATTTATCACCGCTGCCAGAGCTTACAGTTTCTTAAGCAGTGCGGTAGACAGCAGAGCACATTGCTGCAAAATCTATTGTGCTGTACCTCTGTGCTCCCACCGTCATCAACCCACACTGACTGGCGTGGTGAAGTATGGTAAAAAAAAAATTGTCCGCTACCTGCACGGTGACTGGAGGCCCTCATCCAGCAGTGGTTCAATAATGGAGCCGCGCGCGATCGTTAATGCAGCTGGCAAGCTACCTGCCTTTCCCTCGGTGGCGTGTGTGTTGCGCAAATACAGGAACCCCCCCCCACCCCCCCTTTGAGTTTGCGTTCAGTCGCTCCGTTGGCAACCCCATGTTTGACGTGCGAATGGGAACAATGCGGGGAAGGCACCGGAGGTGGCAGGCTGTGTACAGACGCAGGTGTGAGCTCTAAGCCCCAAGAGCGAGCTTTGCCCCCCCCTCCCACCCATCGCTCAAGGCTTTGACAAAATGAGGAAATCCAATCGAGGATGCGGTGAGCCCATCGCAGTGCCCACGGCACCACGACCTGGGCAGGAGTCTCCTCCAGTGTCCATTTCCACGGCAGGAAAAGGTGTTGTCTAGAATTTGCAGCTTATTCACGGTTAAACGGCATTCGTGTTGCAAGAAAATGGCGGCTTATATCATTTTTGCATCCACGTTGCCTCAATTTTGCAGTGTCCATCCAATGAGCATATTCGAGAAACACTATTCGGCACTCGGATAATATAATTATGCTGCTGATTAACATCAGTAACATGAGTTCTGAAAACATGAAAACAATTGCAGATAACTTTGACATAAGTTATGCACGACCGTCTCAACAACAAAAACCGCAAGAGTTTCTACATTTGTAAATAAAGAATGTATGTCAGTTTATTTTCAGAGATGTGCACGCGACTATGGCTTCTACACATGCAGCAAGGATTTGACGATTGTTGGGCTGTGCCCTTGATAAACGCGCGACAGAGTGCTAAAACTTTATATGGCTGCAGCTCCCAAGTGGCGTCGGGAGTGCGAGGAACGCAGGTGGTGCAAAGATCATCGTCCTTCGGTTTGATCGCACGCCTTCGGCACAACCCCCCACCGACACAGCCCCAGGCCCCAGTTGCCGCGCCGTGCCCGAGCGGAGCGACAGGCGACGGCATGCTACTGAGAACGCCCGCGTCGAAATCTCTCTTTGTTCCCTTTGCCCGCTAGATTATAGATATATTTTACGTGGCCTTGAAAGATGCAAATGTAAAGCACAAGATGTTCAATGATTAAATACAAACTATATCGTGAGTCAAGGCCGTAGCCATGGAGTCAACATAGGAGGGGGGGACCAAATCTTCCAGGGTGTCTGGGGGTCCCAACCCAGAAAAAATATCTAAACTTGAAAACGAATTTCCTGTCTAAAATATAAAAAAAATTCACTAACACATGGCATGTGCTATTTATTTATTTATTTACAATAATGCTCTGTTTTGACTTTTTTTTTTACCATTTCTTGTTTCATTGTATGTAATAGCAGAGATTAGGGATTAATAAAGTACAACCATAACCACAATCATATTATCAGAAAAATATGCATTGATTTATATAAAGACAAGTCCAGATATTTTGGCCAAGGTTTAGCAAATTGTTGTTTTTATCTACATAGCATAACAATTATTTTTATAACAATATATTGGGGGGGGGACATTTTCAGCAAATTTGAATATTGGGGGGGATATGTGTCCCCCCCCCAATATATATTATAATTACGGCCTTGTAGTGAGTTGCCAATAACGTATCATTGAACCCTTGGAAGGAGAAAAAAACCCAGCTGTTTAAATATCAAGTCCAAAGTTGTAAACTATATGTCTATTAGGTAAGGAGTACACTTTTCCAGGAGATAAGAAGTTGTGTTGCAAGTGCCGTCTCGCTATCAGTCAACTAGCACGGGCGATAAAAAAAACGTGGGGCACTGCGTTTAACCGTTCGTGCGCTCTGTGAGAATGCACAAGAAACCTCGGTGTCTTCAAACAGACGCGTCTTTCAGACAAGACTCCTGGCTCGTGTACCACGACGATGGAAGCGAATGTGTTACATCATTGGGTCGTGCACACGTGCGGCACAGGTGTGCTCGTCGATTCCTTTGCAAGCAAGTTATGATAACGCTGGTCAGGGTGAACGACGGCTGGCCCAGCACACAAATGGACTGCCCTCATAACCGTTACACCTTTTCAAGTTAAATATTCTCCCTGCCAGAGATAGGGACTGATAAGCAGGTCTGGTACAATACCATTTCTCTTTAAGCGACCCCACAACAGCCTCCTCTGTGTGGAACACAGACTGCCCATGGTCCAAGGCGGTTGGCCAGTTCCACTTGTTGAAAGGCTGTGCTACCAGTATTCACCAACATGGGCTGTAATCTTAGCGTCAATACCGTTTTTATAAACATAATATTTATTTTTCATGTCCGTACATATTTTGTATTCTCTACCAAACGTACTACAGTACCCTTATTTATCCAAAAAAATGTCTAAGCAAAGCTACCACGCTGACCTTACTATCCTACATGGTCGTGATAGATACAATAGGGTGAGGGGGTGAAATATGATCCAATGTTAACATAATTTCAGTTTAAAGTAGCGTTATTATTAGGGACTGACCCGAGACACCATCTGCCAAATTTACCAAAGAGGTTCCAATAATTGAGCAATAAAAACCAGCGCTAAAAGTTTTTCCCTTGCTGGCCAAGGTAATGACGTCACGCATCAGCATTCGTGCCTCGCCTCCCGATGGCGGCACTGCGTGTGACGTCGTGTTGCGGAATTCGCGCGCGTGCATGGCTTTTTTCCTCATCGTTTTGTCAAGCGTTTTACTTTGCGGAGAAATTCCCGGTGTGTTTCACGACGATGACGCCGACTGTTTCACTCCACATGCTGGCAGCTTTCTCAGGAGGCGAATGTAGCGCCTCGCTTGTTCCCCCGCTCTCCTGCCCACACGACCCACCCCCTTCCCCAGTCGGAAGGAGAGCTACGCGGAACGACGACGTCAGTGAGCGTTGGCGACCCCCAACACTTTGAGGGCTATCTCGGCCTCGCCCCCGTCGATGCTGCCCGTGGAGGACGGCGTCCGGGAGACGCCCGTGGGCTCCGCGCTCTCCTTCTCGGGCGTCGCTGCGGAGCCGTAGTTGGTGCCCAGTCTCTCGTCAGAGGTGCTGCCCGACTTCCGGATGGGAGCATCGGCGCACATCAGTACACAGAACTTCCCGTTCTGTCGCGGCTTGAAACGAACCTTGTTCAGCACTCTCTTGGACTCCTCTATGATGCCCATGAACAGGTTGAAGATGACGGCAAGCCAGGCGATGCCGAATATGATCCAGAGGGCAACCAGTCCGCGGTAGCTGTGCGCGTACGTGCGGTTTGGGTTGTTTCCTGCAGTGCACGGATGTACAAAAAGACAAAAGGTCCCCCTTGTGGCCTCTGGCACTTTTGGGGAGAGTGCCATTCGTGAACACCTAATGAAGGCTCGGCATGGCGCGCAAGGTTGTGGGTGGCAGGCACCATGCCCCAGTTACTTTGTCTCCCCAGTGGTGATGTGTACACACTGCAGCGGGTCACCCTGGCTATCACTGCAGGTGTATTCATTGTAAAATTACAACGTACCGTTTACGTCACAGTTGAAGAAGAGTTAGGGCATTGTCTGTCAGCATCATGATCCTATAATATGCCAGATTAGTTAATTGGGAAACACACAGCAATCGTGGCCCTCCCCAAATGCGAAAACCTGACAACACTTAAAAATTCTCATCAGACTCAGCGAGGCTTTTCTGGGTGAACAAGCATAATGGTAATAACGACAACAACACCGGGGTGCAAATGAACTCATCGCGTGTGTCATCATTAAAGCCTCACTCAGGGCGATGGCGCAGGGCGATCGCGCCCTCCGTGCCACTCACCGACCACGTAGTCCCCGAAGCCGATGGTGCTGAGCGTGATGAAGGCGTAGTAGAAGCCCTCGGTGTAGGTCCAGCCCTCCAGCACGCCGAACACGAGTGGGGGCAGCAGCAGGAAGAGCACCGTCCCTCCCAGCAGCGACAGCAGCGCGATGGCCACCTTCACCTTCCTCTGCGTGGGAACGTCGCATGCGGTAGGTTTAGCAGGCAACGTTGCACCAACGTTGGCACGTGGTTGGCGCGTGTGCGTAAAGCGGTCCTTTAAATCATGTCCTGAGCCAGGAGTGGAAATTTTATGTTCTCATGGCAGGAGCGAGTGCTTACATCGGTCAACCACTGTTGACTTCCCCACAAAGTGGTACCTTATTTTATCGACCCTGGTGAGTCAACCCCAAACCAGAATTTGAATTTGCAACCTTCCAATCGTGATTTGCTCGCTCTCCAGCTGAGCCACCTGTCCTGTGCAAGTGTGTGCGAGTGTAAGAGCCATAAGACAGAAAGTGAATGTATTATTTATGTGTATACATTTGATGTACATTTGTCATACATTTGTGTAAGATTGAGAATATTTGACTTGGAATATTCAACTGTTTAGAATGCCCCTTGGTTAGATGCTTCGTTGGTTGAACCCATGACGTCACTTCCGGTCTGGCAGCAAAACGGAAGCCAGGAGTAAACTAAAATGGAGCGAGTGGACGCAGTCTTTTGACCACGTGTGATCACGTGATGAAGTAGAAACGAGATGTAACTTTGGAAACCGATCGTTTTGTGCAACTAAGAAATAAAGAAACAGTTCTTTATTTGAGACACGTCAAACACGCGTCAGACTCATTGCTCCACTTAGGTTAAGGCGTAGTTTATTTTTGATACATGAAAGCTGCGCCTACAGCGTGCGCAGTGTGTGAGTGGCGATATAGTGCCTAGCCCACTGCACTTCGAACCAGGCAACCTGGGTTTGATTCCCAACCATGGCTACATTAGTTGCCTGTGATATCAGAACTGGTTCCTGACCTGACCTCGCACAACTCTGCTATACAAGAATTCCTCTACTTACGAACATTCGACTTACAAACGTTCTGAGATACGAACAAACCCTGTTCGTATGTCCAGTTGCCTGTTCGGAATGAGTTTTTCAAGAGAGTAAAGAGGAAACACGAACACCAAACGGAATAAGCATCTACATCTGCAGTACATGAAGTACCAGTGGCATCTGCATCTACAGGAGATTATACAACTTTTAAATTCATTCCCTGTGGTTTAATATAGATGCTGTACAACATGTTTGGAATCGACGTGAGTAAAGTTGGACTTACCAACAAATCATCTTAAGAACATCTCTGGAACCTAACTCGTTCGTAAGTAGAGGAGTCCCTGTAATCGAATACCTGGTGCAGCACCGGAGAGGCAAAGGTGGCAGGGCGTGGCCCTGGCCGCACCACATCCTTCGTGTGCCCTGCCGGCCTTCACAGGTGCCACTCGCTAGTGGCACTCGCCCCAACGGTCCGCACAGGCTGCACACTGGCACGTGCGTGTGTGTGCACGAGCGAGCAAGCTCGTTCGCCCGGGCTGCCTCCTTGCCTTGTTGAAGCCCTTTTTCCGGATCCGCATCTCCAGGCGCTTGGCGTGCCGTGTGATGCTCTTGCCAACCATGTTGAGCACGATCACATTGAAGGGGATTCCGAAGAGTGCGTAGAAGGCGCAGAACACCTGTCCGCCCACCGTGTTGGGCGACAGATGTCCGTAGCCTGCCGAGACAGTTGAGCAGCATTCAAGTTGCACGTTTGTAATGTGCTCAGGATGTATTTGTGATTCTGAGGCACGGGGAAACAACAGGCAACAACTGATGAGCACGGTTAGCTACGTACAATGCGAAAGACGTTCAACGTACATACAGCAAACGTAGCGCTTCAAATACTTCAGTTAACTGATTGATTCAAAACTTATATTCCAACTCCATATTGATCACATCTCAAATCTTATAAAAATTATGGGATTTATACAGAAATGCAGTTTTCCAATTCGACTGCGCCTGCAAATTGTTTAGGCTATCATTCTATAATTTTTGACTACTGCATCGCTGCTTATCGATCAGCTTCTAATGAATCACTAAACAGACTAATACCCGCTTCATCATTCTGCTCTTCGATTTGCACTGGATGGACCATACAGGACCCACCATTGTGACTTCTACTTAAAATCCAATCTCCCATCACTTGATGCAAGACAACATGTACACTGGGCCCTGTTCATCCATAAAATCCTTATTTGCAAAGTTGAGCTCTACTTAGCTAATTCCTTATCCCCATTGTCAAACCCAAGAAACCGAAGACATCCATCGAATTGCCTATCCTAATGTAATGACCGAAAATCCAGATCACTGACCCGAAGTAAACAGACTACCAGGAAGTAGGCTAAGGCCTCCGATTGGCACAGAGAGGCCTCCAGAGATTGATTGGGAGGCAATATTCAATGGGATCGGAGGGAAGGTTTGAACGGAAAAGGTGCAAAGCGAAGTTAGACTGTAAAGACGACGGTTGTCAACCGTTGGGGGAAGAAGGAAGAGGATTGGGTGAGGAGAGTGGGGTGAGAGGAGGTTTGAGAAAGAGGTCTCGGGAGGATAAAAGGAGAGAGCACGAGGGGAGGAGAGGTTCGAGTGAACACCGGGGTCCAAGACGAAGTCTGGGCCGAGAGAGTGCTGTGTCCGAATAAAGGCACGTAATTGTTCCAACGTGACGGCGTCATTCGGGGCCGTCCAAAAATGATGTCACGCGATTTTGGACGATTTTTGACCCCCCCCCCCCCT
>CM025629.2:7478617-7491220 GCA_014621495.2 Entosphenus tridentatus
GCCACGCATATAAAGGATTTATAGTGAAAAACTTTGTTTTTACGGGTTATCTTATTCATTCTCTGTTCAATTTTCATATTTGACATTCATATGACACACGACTGTACAGTGAGTGCCCTTAGATGCATTTATACTGGATATATAAAATAGATGGTGATAGAGCAATGAAGCTCACATTAAGCATTGTTATTGGGCTTGATCTTTAAAAAAAAAAATTGACGAAGTCGTTCAAACAAGAGGCGGTGTTTCTGCAGCTGGGGATCTGGATGGGCTGGGAAGGCAAAACGCCACCGCAGGTGAGCGCAGAGCCCTGCGAAGCCCTTGGAGCCGAATCGGCGCGGTGCAAGAGCCGCATGCCCAGTCGACGTTGCGACGTCATCTCTACCGAGACGACAACCACGCTAACAAAAACTCAACACCTTTCGTCAGTAACACTGGTGGCCTGGGAAGGAACGTACATTTGGCGACGTTTCGGGGCAGATGGCCCTTCTTCACAGCGCCGTAGTCAGGGCCAGCCAAGTAGAGTAGTCTGTATCAGGGTGGCTGCTATGCCAATGCCGCACCTCCCCAGAAGTAAAGAAAAAAACAAATCTCAACGCATTCGTCACTGACCCTGCGGCCTTAACAAGAAGTACGGTAGGATATAATAGGTGATGTTTTGGGCAATGTCCCTTCTGCAGAGCGCATCGTAAATGCCATCGCCACGGCTCACGCCGTCTTCAACTCCTCGATTGCAGGGCACACATTCTTTCTCCCTTTGCTTCCCACCCCCCCCGAATGCCGTGATTGTCTCTGGAATCCTATGACCCCGCACACTTGCTTTTTACCTGCCATAGGTTACTAAAATCAACGGCTCAGTCTTACTGCCCACTTTGTACTATCGGCGTGCATTGAGCACCTGCTATTTATAAAACCTCCCAAGCGTCTGAAGTCTTAATGCTACATATATATAATGATGTTCTGAACAGGTAGTACGGTGTTTGCTCCATTGTGTAAATGGAATACAATAGCGTGTATACATGTAAGCCATCGACCAAGGAAGGGTTTTTATTTTAATTTTGAGCCGGCTGGTGGCGGCTATACAAGTGGCTGCCTGCTATCCAGCGCTGTGAAGGCAGTGAGGGTTGGTGGGTCACCAGATAAATGTTGTGCACCGCCCTTCCCGTGGGCATCGAGGTGCCACAACCTGGCTCGCCAGGAGAAGGCAGTACAGCAACGTGTGGACTAATCGGCATCTGTTTCTATCTGTACGGGGATAGATTGTTATCCCCTTTGCGTGCATGGAGTTTCTCCAGTGCTCTGGTTTCCCTCCCACTTGCATAATAAACGCAACACACGAACTGGCTGAAAACATCTGAAAATACAAACCCAATGCAGCGGGACCCTCCTGAAAAAAAAAAGCCTTGAGACTTATCGAGGCTTTCCTGGGTAAATAATAATCTTCATCATAAATATGAATGATGCTGATGCTGTTTGATGCTGCAGTGGAGTCATGGTTATCGGACTTGCAATCCAGAGGTCGCCGGTTCCATCTCCCGGCGCGGAAATTGAAACAACGGGGCACGTTCCTTAAATATCCCCGTCTCTGTCCACCCAGCAGCGTATAAATGGGTTCACCAAAATTGGCCGATCGACAAAATCGCTCTTGGTGATGTGAATCGTGGGTTACTCCCACCTCTCGTAAGATATCTGCCCAGCGTGGAAGAGTCGTCCAAAAACACCTCTCGAGGGGTTCTGTAGCGGAAGGCCGCTTCTGACAGCAATTGCAGTGCTGCGCCTTTACCTTTAGGTTACACAAAGTAACACAATTTTTGTTCCTGGGTACTAAGTGTTCTTTTTTTATTGCTTATGCCTAAAAAGCACAGCAAATGGTTATTATTCCAACAAACTTTGCTTTTGTGACCAGGACTTTATGTGAACGAAAGACACAAATGCACACGTTTTCTCATTGAAAATAGGTAAGTTTCAAAATATCACTTTCCTATTATTCCCCACAAAGTTTGTGGGGAATAATAGCCATCTTCTGTACTTTGAGGCATGAACAATTAGAAAATAACACTTACTACCCAGGGCCAAAATTTGTTTAGTTACACAGTCAATTATCATTCATATATTTGATAAGTTGTTCCCCCCGCCCCACGCCGCTCAACAACCTATCGTGGTCACCACCGTCCCGGCGAAGAAGAAGGAGGAGCTGAAATCCCAGTTGGTGATGCTGGAGAAGTTCCCCTCGGGGTGCAGACCCTGCGACATGGCCTCCACAACCACCTGCCAGGGGAAACGTCTGTGAGCTCGGAGAGGCCGGATCCACACACGGGGTTCTCTGCCACGGGACCGCTCATCTTAAACGAGCGACAGGACTGGCTCTGATGGCCATTAATACGATTCATGCCATCCCATGATTATTTAAAAAAAAAATCCTAAATTAACAACGCCGTTGCGACTGTGTTAAGCAGGCACTCCCTACTCTGAGCTAACCCAGAGCCGGTCCGAAAAGTATCGAGTAAGTCAGTAAGACATTAGGTCCTATGCGTGACAACAGCCCATACTGGGGGTGTGGTGGTTGTTGTTGTTGTTACAGGCGAGCGCACCACGAGAGGGTGTCGAATATGCCACATGAACGTGCAGTGGTTTTACCTGCGCAAACTGCTTCAGCGCCTGTGCGTCCAGACAAGTGTAGTTGCGGAGAAACTCCAGTTTCTCCAGCTGCAAGTTCTCCTGGTTCGACGTTTCGGTCGCCTTCTCCAGGGCCTGGAACACGGCGGCTCCTATCAGCAGGTAGCCGAAGTAGGCCAGGGCTACCACCCAGCCCCACCAGTGCCGGCAGCAAGTCTTGTTTCCTCTGCAGCCCATGGCCGCAACATCCGCGCCGCGCGTCAAGAGCGCCTCGCCTTCACTTTGCAGTTCCCCGTCTTAAGCCAAACGCGCGTCCCAGCGAACCGAGTGTCTCTCGCCGAACGCGCTCGCTGCTCGTCTGACCCGATCCACACGCAGACAACTCGCCCCCTCGCTTTGTACCTCCCTCACCCCGACGTGGCGAGGAGCAAACACCCGGTTCTGGTGTACGAACTGGAAAAAAGTTTGCGCGGGGCGGTTAATTGATTAGCGCTTGTCGAGACCACGGGAGGGGGTGGGGGGGGGGAGGTTCCTGTGGTTCTGCGCTGCGGTTGGGGTGGGAGGAGTGGGAGGTTGCGTGCCTCTACAGCAGCCAGAAATCACGAATGGGGTGGCGCCAGGCAGCAAGGGGCCATTCATTGAGTAGGTACGCAAAACCTGTCAAAACTTGACCCCTCACTCCCCTCCCTGTACGCTCGTGGAGGACTTTTTACAACCCCCCCACCTGCGTACGTACGCCTGACGCACCGCCCCCCCGAATCCTATAGAACGGCCGATATTGAATCCACGCAGAAAAGATGAAGGATTAATGATGTTAACGCGTTTAAGCAAACAGATAGAGTCCACCGCCGGCTGCATTAAAGAATTAAGTCGCGTACCTTGGCCACTTATTTTGCTGAGCTGCGTGATAGCTGCAGTCAGGGGCACGGTGGCACACGAGTGACACCTCTCCCACAGCCCCACCTCTCCCGGCAATACTTGTTGTCTGACAGCTGAAGAAACTGAACTGTGGCTCATTTAAAGGCCAATGTAGACAAATTATTATCGAGGCTTCCCCCCCCCTCCCGTTTCCTATGCGTACGCACATTGTCAGTAGACCTCCTCATACGCAAGCGTACGCATTTGGGTAACCCCCCCCCCCCTCAATGCGTACGTACTAAATGGATGGCCCCTTACTCGCTCGCCACCTTGTCACTGTTATGTTCCTGCTACTACCACCACCATGGCTACAGTCCCCGTGAACGTCACTCGTCGTTTCCTCCAGCCGTGTCAACAAACAATTCTCTCGTTGCTTCTTCCCTCGCACTGCTGCTTTGGAATTCCCTTCCCATCGTCTCTTCTTGGGGTGCGCCACGGTGGCGAGATGTTAACTACCTCGCCAAGTATACAGGAGGTTGTGGGTTCGAGCCCTGTATATTTGGAGTTTGATTTACATTTTCACATGATAAGCCACGTTTGTTGACCTGTCATTGTGACCAGGTCACTTCGGAAAAAGAGCTATAACAGCTCAGCGGGTCTTACCTGGTCAAATAAAAAAACAGTTGCATAGTTTTTGTTTAATCTTGACTTAAAGCTTTCGTGACTGCAGGAATTCATATTCTTGGGTCTTTCGGTAGACAGGTTCCAATAAAATAACAAAAAATAACAAAAAACTACGACGTTTCGATCGCAACACAAGCATTCGTCATCAGGAAGAAAAAAGAGGGGGACAGCTGCTGAGGCAGACAGTTTTAAAGGTTTAAAATGGGTGTAGCCCAAGGGTCATAAACGAAGTGGGCGGGGCTCTGATTTTACATGAACAGGTTTAATTTTCCACACTAAAAAAGCCACCGAGCTCACCGAGCTCGACGTTGCTGCTCTGCGATCTGCCATTAACATGCTAATCTCTCACAGTAACATAGCCACCTCCACGCCCTCATGGAGGCCGCTCTCCGATCTTACATTAAAATGCTAATCTCTCACATTAACATAGCCACTTGGAGGCAGCACATTTATTTAGTTCCAACACAACGGGATGACTTCACCCTTTAACAAGACAACGACTTAGGGTGGTAACCACCCTGGCTAACTACACTGGTTACTGAGCAACTATTAACTCTGGACCCGGGACCAACAGCATACTGCCCGGGTCCACGTGCTGGAAGACTCGCAGAACGGAGATTGTAGTCGAAGGGTTTCTTCCCCGGGACGGACAGCCACGATCCCTCTCAGGACTCGGCTTATATTCCCTCCGGCGTGGCCGGCTCCGCCCCTGACCACGCCCCCTTTCCAGAACCTTCACGAAGAACCTCGGTTCCTATCACGTGACCCTCACAGCCCCCTCTTGGGGGCCCCCGTGTCATTCTATACCGGTCACGTGTCATCCCGGGTCAACCAGACTGTCATGGCCTTACCTGACCTTCCCCTCAGGTCGACACACACACACCGTGCCCCTCTAGGGCCGGTACTGCACCCACAGCATGGTGACATCCAGTGATGTCACTACACATGTGTAGTGACATAGAATGGGTCACTACGGCGCGTAGCGCTGGTTGCTGGCAGAGAGGGGAATTGTGGGTGTAGCAGCCGATCCGCCAGCAGAGCATGCAGTGCCATGGAATGGGTCACGAGGGTGCGTAGCGCTTGTTGCTGGCAGAGAGAGGGCATCTTAGGACGTAGCAGCCTCGTCGGCTAACAGTGCACGTGATAGGCCGGGGTAAGGGATGTAGAGCAAAGGTGACAGAGGGGATACGTGGGGAATAGCCCAGAACCTTCTCGTAGGTTCCAGAAGGGGGCGTGGCCGAGGGCGGAGCCAGGCCACGCTGGGGGGCATAAAAGGGAGGTCCCGAGGATGGATTGGAGCTGTCGTTTGGAATGGAACCCAAGGTGCTGCGTTTTCGTCTCCTCGGCGTCGTGGGTCAGGCAGCGTGCCCCGTCCGTAGTTATCCCGTGTGTGAAAAGAAGTGTTTAAGTGTAGAATAAACGTATGTGCCTCCTACTATTAGCGTCTCCGAAGTGACTCGCGACACGTGTAATCGTAATTAGTCTGTGGTAATTCGCCTATTGCCTTAATTACGTGTGACAACAACTGTGACTTAACGGCACAACAACCGTGACATGATGCGGTCATCGTTTCTGCTTGGGTGGCCCTCCCCGCACTTGCCTATCGCCAGTACTGCCCCCTCCACCCCAACTCCCACCGCAGTCCAGCATGAGCTGGCCACACGCGGGAGTTGCAGTAGAATTCACGTCCCCCCTGTTGCCTGTCTTGTCGCAGCTGTGATCCGTGGTTCTCTCCGGTGAGGTTTTTTTTATTTGGCGACGTCAGAACGCGTTTGTTAGGGATTATGATGATGATGATGTCTGACGTTTCGCGCTACGCGCTGGAGAGTTTCTTAAGGTCACGGAATCATCCGCGCTCACAACGCAAACACAGCGGGGAGAGCTGAACTTCCTCTTGCAAAGGTTTCGCCCGTCTGTGAACCCCGCAACCTGTTTCCGTGTGGTGAAGGCCTCCGAGATAGTAATCACATGCCGTTGGTAGGTCGCGATAGTCTATCTGAAGTCTGTTAAACACACAATAGGCTTTCGCGTCCAATATCCAAAGTAGAGGTTTTTTTACGGGGTTCGATCGCGTAAATATAAATGTGTCGTTAAACCCGCCACCATCCGACACAGCAAATTAGTAAGGCTTGTCACGTAAACAAAAGATTGTAACGAATTGGCATGTTTTGTTTACGTAACAAACCTTATCAATTGGCCGTGTCGGGTGGTTGCGGGTTTAACAGCACATTTATATATTTACACGATCTAACCCCCCAAATAAACTACATCATTGATGATATTAGTCGCGAAATTCTACGTGTCAAAGTAAATCATCTGAATTACGTGGCCACGTGTGCCACGCACGTGGGATTTAAACTCAACACAGTCGCGATCCTTTCCCTTTTCCATCTGGTGCATGTAGCGACCTCTAGTGGCTGCCGGGATCACGTGACTCAATCGCGTGCGGCAAATGAAGAACGATGCATCGTCACACTGCTCTTGCCCACCACGCCCCTCCCTCGACTACCTCACCGCATCCCCCAAACCCCCTCCCCTCCACCCCTCGCTTGTTTCCATGCACACCGGCACGCAACCCTGCTCACCCTCACCTCGCAACCGCTCACCCCGCTAGCCACGGGGCCACATAAATCACCGCAGTAATGAGTGTTTGTAAAGCTTTGACGTGAAAACCAATTTCCAGCGAGCTTCCCCCCCCCTTCCATGCCTCCCCCCCCCACCGCCCCTCATCGTTGTGCTCCCATAACCTCGCCGCACCTCTGAGCGAGCGACTATTTGGTGAGATGCGCGTTGAGTCAATACACGCGGTGGCGGTGGCAGTGGAGGAGGAGGAAGCGGCTCGCGCCACGAAGGCGGCTGTCGTGAAATTCAGGCGGCTCCGAGAGACACTGAGCCGGCGATCGCTGAGAGTCCTGGGCTTAAAGCCACGTCTTTCAGCCGCCTGTTCAGAATAAGTGTATTTATGCTGGATTAATCCGATGAGCTATATAACTCATTTTCACAGATGTCCAGTAGAGTTGATGGCCTCAGCCCGGTCACCAATGGCTGCACGAAAAAATATCACATTAAGGTCCGTGTATTCTTGAGTCACGGTTCGGCCTCAGGCTTGGCCCTGGCTCCAATAAGCCGACTCACAGCTACACTTCACTTGAGCCAGCTGTAACATGCTCCCAGTCGTCCTGAGGAATTCCATGAGCGTAGCCTGAGCCAGGCCACGGCTGAGCCGCTGATGCGTCTTTGGAAGCAACTGAGCAGCTCCAACCAGAGCCACGTTAAGAAGCAGAGCCGAGCCGCCAATACGTTTAGTTCTGTACTTTATTTGGTTAAATTCCAACTCTGAACATTTTAAATATCGGGTTTCCGGTCACGCGACAAGCGGGTGGCGAAGTTCTGCCCTCTACTATGTGGGCCAGGTCACTTGAAGGGATCTTAAAGCTATCTCTGTGAAACCCGCTTCCGCCGGCCATTCTCTCTCGTGCAGACTTGCACGGCCCTTCGAGTGATCCGGATTGGTTCCTCGTCATGTGAATGCCTCCAATAGCGCAATGAAGATGAGATTTGGGGCAAATGAAAACACAAAAATAGTTTAACCGCTGAGCACCAAGCCCTGCCACACATCCCCCATTTGTTTTGAGGCCACCCCACGGCGAGCAGTGCGATGTTTGTGTAAGAGTGGCACCAGAATTTGTCCCGGCCGATGGATGAGTTTGCGCGGTCACCGAATGGCAGTCACGGGAGAAAACGCACCCAGGAGGGCGACCACCGCAGAGATGGAGCGATGAGATCGGTTCATATGCACGAGCGAGATGGATCGTAGCATCACCGGGACCTTGAATGACGGAGACGGCGTGAGTGGAGGCCTTTATTCAACAGTAGATAGACCATGACCTATGATGACCTAAGATGATATTTGAGATAAGAGTTATGAGATAAGCTTATATGCAGGAGTGAGATGGGTTTTGAGATCGTGGAGCCTTCAGCAGTGATAGAGCATGGATGCTGCTGATGAAGTCACGATTTTACATTGGCACTCAGGCCACACACGTGTTTATTTTCCGACATTGGGGGGGCAGGACGGGTAAGTGCGTGGATGAGGGGGTGGGGGGGGAGACTCGGTATGAAAGAAAGTGGTTGTGGTCTGGGTCGCGATCCTCTGACCTGACCCGTGACCTGATCATGAGCCGAGGGCAGCAGGAGCCGCCGTTTCAATTTGCCGAGCCAAATGAACCGGGTGGCCTCGTGGTGAGTCAATTCATCACCACACCGTGCACTCCACCACGCCTCCCCGTAGCAACGCGAGGGTTTGGCTAAATTGCAATTTGTGGAGCCTTACTTTCCGGAGCAGAATACGGTAAATATCAACACCGCAGCATGTGGTGCCAGGCAGTGCCAGGCCGTGTCGGAGGAGCAGGGGCGCAAAGGCCGCCACGGACACCCATCCAGGGGGAGGCGCCGCTCCATAGAGCGGAGCAAGATTTGTTCGAAACAGAGCAAAGCATCTTCTTGGTTCTTTCGGCAAAGTCACGTAGAAGGGAAATAGTAATAAAATAATAAAAATAAAACAGAATAAAATAATATAATATATTTTATTATGTTTTATTTTTATTTAGGTAAAGTCACGTAGAAGGGAAATAATAAAATAAATAAAAAACATGATATATAATATAATATAATACTTTATTATGTTTTACTTTGTATTATTTTATTATTTTCCTTCTACGTGACTTTACCGAAAGAACCAAGAAGATGAATCCCTGCAGTCACGAAAGCTTTAAATCAGAGAAAAGCAGTTGGTGGCCGTGGTGGTTCAAATTGTGGATGGGGCGTTTCCGGCGCCGCAGCAGCAGCAGCAGGAGGAGGGAGGAGGGGAGAGTGCGCCTTGCCCCGGGCGCAAACATATCCAGCGACAAGGTGCGTGCGGGTAATGAGATTTGAGGTCGCTCGCTTCGCGATGCCTGCCCGTATCGCGTGTGCGTTCGCTCGGATCGTGACCCGAATCATGACCCCTCGAGATGATGCGCTGTCGTCGTGTTACGCTTTCTCACAATCGTAAATGTGCGGCGGTCGTGCCGTGCAAATAACGCATTTGTGTACACAGTGGCACGCTTAAAACGTTCCGACGTCATAAAAGAATGGAAAAAGTCGGGGTTTACAATTTCGGGCCAGAGTAAATATTCGGGCGAGGTTCGTGCAAAAGATGTAGACAAGTCGAAAGGGTCCACCATTGAGAGGAATATACAGCCCGTTACTGTGATTTGTGAGACAATATAAATATGTAGAGGTGGTGGCCAGAGCGGCGCCTTGAAACCCGACCGGATGGAGGGCCTCGTAAACAAGCACCTGGGTCAGGGACCTCTGGACAGAGCACGCCGAGCGGGTTTACGACAACAACAACAACAACAACAACGCACGTAAATAACAATAACAGCGACACGCGCGGTTACTCTCCTTGAAGTTTTAACTCAAATGGCCAAAGACGTCGCCAATTTTTTGTGATACATTTGTTTTATTCCCATGTGTTCGTTGGCACGCCGGAGATGCGGACATTCCGTGAAAGAAAAGGAGAAATACTTGTTTTTTTTTTACATTTCTCGACGCTATTTTGACGCAAAAGTGGCGGGTAATTTTGCGCGCCGTACCCTATCTTGAGCATTGGAAGCGCTGCAGCGATTGTCGGCTTGCCGAAGATGCAAGCCATTTGATTCCTGGTTGTGGAGAAAGGGGGGGGGGGGCGCAGCTGCAGTGTCGAGGGTAAAACCAGCAACGTGTTTGGTTCTGAGCCTTGGCCAAACATCCCAGGGCTAAACTAAATTTGTGTCTTATCTTATTTTAATTTATATAGCGTCTTGACTAAGGCGCTGAACAAATAATGAACCATTTGAACGGTAGAATAGGGTAATGGGATGAGATGAGTTGATGAGGATGGCAATGCGTGATGAATATGACGGTGCGTAAAATATACTAGAATGAAAGTGCCAGTGAGTGGTTGATGATGATGAGTGAGTGTGATGGATGGGTAGGCAAGTTGGGAAGAGGGATGGAGTTAATGATGCTGAAGGGAAGGGGAGTTTTGGTAAGTAAGGGGACATATGTACGTTTTAAGGGAAGAACGAAGCATAGACGGTTATGATGATGGATTGACACGTGCAAAGCACTTGCCAGGACCCTGCTGAAAAACAGTCTTGAGACTCAGGCTTTCCTGGGTAAACAAGCGTCATGATGAAAAAAATACATGTTTTAACAGCGATATAAGGGATTGTTTTAATACAACATTGACATTTCCACTGAAAATGTCCCTGTCGTTTGGAGTGAGTGTTCTTGCCAACAATCGCTCTGATGAGACTCAAAAGATCGAAACAGGTCCAGATTCTTCACGTTATAAAAGACGCTGATAAATACAGCTGCTTGTCAATCTACTTCTGGATGAAGGACTTACAATGCCTGTTGTTTGACCATACTTCACCGCCCTGATCAGTGCGGGGTTGTAGGCGTTACCCAGGAGCTGTCCATATTGTTTAGATATGGCTCGCTACTGATGTTAGCCGTGGCCGGGAAACAAACTCAGGTGGTCGGGTCCAAAGTTCAGTGCGAGGGAACCACCTGCGGTACCGCCGCCACCATCATCATTCAAAAGAAAAACCTTAAAATTGTAAAACGCTCCCAATACTCACAGCATCCACCGTGACACCTTCACATTGTGTGAGATGCGATGCAATCTGGACTTCGTCCTCGCTTATGGGGTCCACGTCGTTTGGAGACACGGGCCACTCTGCAGGGGAGGTCTTGGGTTGATTTACACAAACTGATTGATTTACATGGCCCTGTTGGGGTCACAGACAAAAGTATAAACCGCAGTTGTAAACGAGGATTTACGGCCCAACTCACAAGAACATCCGCGCGCGGACGGAGGAGAAGAGTCGAGGCCTTAAAACGGGGCTTAAAGACCCCGATGGAGTCGGCAGAATATACGTCCGAAGCCGGCCTGTAGTTTTCCTTCTTAAACAAATTCCACTTGATTTTATTGGTCTGGAAGGTCAACACGCCGATGGACTAGAGCAATATATAGTATTCATGTGTTAGACACGGGACGGAGTGCTGATTATATTTGCTTTCTCGCCCACGATGATGACTTTGTTGTCTTTCGCGTCATTGAGTTTCAGACCTTGCGGCCAGCCAAGAACAAAGAGACACCCTCCCATCGAGTCCGTCTGGAGCCGTCGGATCGCCGCTACAACACGGGACTGGCGCAGAATGGGCGAACCCTTGGGAGAGGGATCATTTTACGAGATCAGCTACAGGGTACGAACACGAATTTTTCGAGAACATTTTTAAGGCCGTTTTAGACTTGCAATTGCGGTGTTAAACGCGTTATAAGCACGTGGTCGGGAGATCTGCTTCGAAGTCTCATTGTGAAGCTGGCGACGATGCTGTTCGTAAATGGCCTCAAGTTTGTCGTCTTATTCCACACGAAAAATGCGCTGCTTTGTCAATCCACTGCTGAATTGCGCTTCGTGGGCGATAGATTTGGACCATACTTCCCCGCGCTCGGTTAACTGCTCGTTGAAGGCGCAGGGAGCGTAGACGCGAGAGTGATTGGGGTTTGCTCAGTGCCGGATTAAGCTGATGCCGGGGGCCTGTAGCATATGTTGTAAAGGGGCCCTAAATATAAAAAAAAATGAAAACACAATTTTGTTTACTTGCATAGTAAAGTAATTGTATTTTTTAATTTGCTATACAGCCAGATAATACGACACATCGCTAACCTTAAACACCCAGTCGTTCGTAAAAGTTGAAGGCGGTATAGTACTATAGTACTAGAGCAAGTGCAGAATCACTGAACCGGATTTGATAGCTTGAAAGCATTTAGCGTAGGGCCCTTGAAAGTGCAGGGCCCGTAGCATCTGTAGCTAATTCTAGATTTGAAGCTTTCGTGACTGCAAGGATTCATACTCTTTGGTTTTGTCGGTAAAGACACGTAGGTAAAAAATAAGATGAAATAAATGGAAACAACTAAATTAAATCACGACGTTTCGGGCGCAACACAAACGTCCGTCATCAGGTGGGAAAGCATGGCCTACTGCTGATGCAGACTGACTGGTCTGCATCTATGTAGCTACTTTTGCTACTAGGATAATCCGGAATAATCCGTATTATCTGGCTGTATAGCAAATAAAAAAACATTTACTTTACTATGCAAGTTAAAAATGTGTGTTTTAATGTGTTTTTATTTAGGGCCCCTTTATAACATCATGCTACAGGCGTTGCACTATCTTCATCCGGCACTCACCCCAGCCACTACCACCCGTGTCATCACCCCTCTCTTTTCTTTTACGATCAGAGGAAACAAGAAGATGCTCGGTGTAGTCGGCACTTTGCTTCGTTCATTAGTTCGGTTTTTTTTCAATGGTTTGCTTTATATGCTCCCCCCCTCTCTCCCCCCTCCAT
>CM025629.2:7554212-7580090 GCA_014621495.2 Entosphenus tridentatus
ACTTTATTTGTTCAATTTACGACGCAAACATAATGGCAAGATAAACGGAAAGGCCGTAAAGAACACGGAACAAAGATATCGCCGAAAAACTGCTACGATTTATCAATATTGACCTGGGAGTGCATTAGGGGGAAACGCAGAGGAGCTTTTTTTTTTCCTTGCCAGATGAGCAGCCTAACGGCTGGCGACAGGGATAATCTGTCTGCGTGGGGAGAGCGCGCGGGACCCCGCTGATGAATCCTTTCAGCTCGACGGCATTTTGGCTCCGCAGTCGGATCTTGCTGGATGCTAATCGGTCACCAGGCCCGAAAGTATCGCTAATCCAAACCGTCTCCTCCGGGCCCCCGCCAATTAGTCGATTGACACGGGGTCGCGGCCTTTCCGACACGCCCCCGGGTGAACGCGCGGACCCGAGAGGCCCGCTCGGCCGCTCGACCTCTTGACCTCTCGGCCACTCGGCCATTCGGCGACACCACCACCGGGGGCCGTAGCCTGTCTCCGTGTTCCCGGGATCGGCTGCTATCCCGGGAAATCGTCAAGTCTTCCCTGCACGAGGTTAAAGTCAAGTCCAGTCAAATTGATTTCCGCCTCAGATGAGCATCGATGCGTCGGTGCTTCCTCATCTCCTCTTAACAGCACCAAGGCACTGCTGGAAGTTCCACTTTCATATGGCAGGGGCCATTTAATTCACAGTACAACAACAATCAGGCTATCGATTTATTTAATCCTAACCAAGATTTAAACACACCCTTCCGATTTCTAGTTTGTTCCCTATGCCACTGAACCAGCCGGTGTATCAATAATAACACGACACCACTGGGGACGCGACACATTTAAACGGCGCCCCCCCCCCCCCACCTGCGTCTTCTGCCATCGTGCGATATCCCACTTCCTCCCACGATACACCCCAGCTCATTGCACCTAAGACGGTGGCAACCATGCGATTGGCTCAAGGTCACGGCAGCGCAGAGAAGGTCACGTTCTCCAGCTTCTGAGGTTTCACTTTTCATCCCAGCCGATTAATTTCCCCGGCATGAAACGAGGGAGTCGTATCTGGGCGGCTTCGGGATGCCCCTTATCTGCATGATACTTTCAAAGTAGACCTAGAGTGGGAGAAACGAAGAAAAGAAAAGCGCTCGGATAAGAGTGCGACGGATTTGTCGTTTTTGTTTCAAGATTCGTACGAGTTTTGATTGTCTGGGGGAGACAACACCCTCCTACGAGCAGCATTCAAGCAGCCGAGGAGGCGCAGGGCTCAGGAGATGCTGATTCTCGTGTGCGAGGTGCCCTCCATTTGTAAGCGCGGGTCACACAACAGCCGAGCCGAGATGATTAATGAAGCCATAAGGGGGAAACTGTTCATTTTCAGCAACTGTCGGCCATAAATAATACATTAATTAGGGGGTTTTGCGCTCTCTTAATGTTTTATTAACATACTATTACCATTTCCACCACATTAACATATTTTAAAGCCTTGTGCCACATCAAATTCTGAAGGGGGTTGCCCCCGGAGTGGATGGAAGGAATGTGGGTTTTTTTCCGACAGCGAATAATCAGTGTCATTATTTTGTTTAAGTGATATAACTAAGATTATTTTTCTTGTTTACCCAGGGAAGTCTCACCGAGTCTCGAGACTCATTTTCAAGAGGGTCCTGCCAAGTTCTCGCGGGAGGTGGCCACGATTGCCGTGTTTCTCAATTGAATGATTTTTGCGAGTAAATGTTTCAAATTTCGCAAGTTTGGACCATGGATGCTTGCACGAAATGGTCTACCCTTCTTCAAATGATGTCACGGGATTTATCGTCCACTTGGCAGCAGTATGATGTTGTCAATACGACTGCAGCATTGTTATTATCGTGATTCCACATGTCTGCCCAGCAAAGCTTCACTGAGCCTCAAGGCTATATTTTAGGCATCTCCTACCAAGTTTTCTCAATTGGGTGGCGATGTTACTGCGCGAAATTCCCATCGACTAATTCACAGGTACATCTTAAGCAATGAGGATGTTTGGCCAAATCCCAGTCAAACACGTTTTAGTATTAACCAGGACGGCCTGCCGGATTGAACCTCTGAACCCCTTGGTGGGAAGAGAGAGAGGGCGAGTTTAGGTGTGGTTACGGCGGTTCGCAGAATAATAGGGCATGGCTGGGGCGGGGGTCCATTGTCTCAGAATGAAGAATTGCCCCCCCCCCACCGCTCCCCCCAAGGTAACTGCGCTGCAGAGTGCCGGCATCTCCGGTTTGATGGCTCTGGACATAGCCCCCCCCACCCCCCCGCCAATCCAAGAGCCATTCGTCTTCCACTGAGCGCTTCCCCGCACCGCGATCTTAATGGCTCGAGAACGGCATCGGCTCCGAGCGTGACGAATGCTCCGGATGAGTCCCACAGTGTTGTCTATTTTTATATTACGGGGAACGGCCAGAACGAGCTATTTTTCGCAACCGCAAATGAAAAATCAAATCGCCGCAACGGTGACTTCCCAGGATGGTGCCGGGCAAAGAGGCGCGCGCGCGCGTGTGAAGATTGCACGAGCTAATGTGTCCCGAGTCATTCCGTGAATTAATAGGGAAGGTGCATCTTCTTGGTTCTTTCGGGAAAGTCACGTAGAAGGGAAAAAATAAAATAATAAAAATAAAACATAATAAAATAATTCTCACGACGTTTCGGCCACAACGCAAGAGAAGGTGAAGTCACAACAATCAACGTTTCAGTCATGTTGAAAAAAAATTAGGCCCATTTGCAACATTTAATGCTTGGTAACTAATTGACAAATTGATAAGGCATTGTGAGGTCAGTGGCGGCGGATCAAGCTGTAAATGATTCACTTTGCTGATATGTATTCAAAACTGATGCGTTATCATCATCATCATCGTTGTCGTCGTCCACGCTGCTCTTGACAGGAATGTCTCCATCGACCCATCAGCGGAGTCATTTAGACTGCACAATGGCAACAGCTATTTGCTGCATTAATGACGGGGCTGTAATTGCTCGTTATGTTGGCGCGTATGGGGGGTGAGGGCAGTTGTACGAGGCCATTAAACTTACCGCAGGTGAAGCTTTTTAAAGTTAAGTTTCTCACGAAAAGAGATAGCGAGCGAGACAAACGGGGAGCGGCGAAACGTGCGCACGTTTACTGAAAGCGTTTGGTCGCTTGTGTATAAAATAAAGCTGCGGATAAACAATCGATCGCTTTGAACACTGGCATGAGTTCTAAAGAAGTCATCCAATCAGAAATAAATGCTCGTAGTAGCGGCAAGAAGACACAATAGGTGAACAGGCAAACAGTGTTAGCTTGTTGTTTGCGCACAAAAATCGCTTTTCCGTGCCATCAGCATTCCAGCATCGTGCCGTCGCGATTACTCGCGTCGTAATGTTGCACGGGATAGCGCGCATTTGCCGTTCGGGGCTGCCTGGGGAGACGGAAGCCTTCCCCGCAATTCCAAACCGCTCTCGGCACCCCAGAGGCCTCTTTGCCACCAAAAAATATGTCTATCCAGAAAGCGCGCCGACTATTATGCCCTTCCGTGCATTTGCATTTCAAAGCACTGCCACGCTGATTATGAATCTTCCAGAGTGGAGGTATTTCAGTGGGGGGGGGGGCGGGGCGTACGTCGATGGTGGTGGTGGCAACAGCTCAAAGGAAGCGCCGAGCTCGATCCATATTTCTGAGACCCGTGTTGGCCGCGCAAGAAGACAAACATTTTTTTCTCTCTCTTCTGACCTTTTCTGTCATGCAAAGCGCGATGTTTTATTTACGTCGTGGATCCTTTGAATGTCCGAGCAGCGCTAACGCGAATCCCGACTAGGGATATATCCGGCAGTTTAGGGTTGCATTTGTAAATCATTATCAATCATCATCACCCATCGTGCGCTCAGATACATTTCATTTTGCCGCTGGCCTCCGTTGGGGACATTTGCAAATACAGCTTTCACGATGCGCAGCTTCGATACTTCACCATTTTTACTCTGTCTATTATTTTCAAATGGGAAGTAAGTCCCATTTCTGTGCAGCACAAACAACGCAGGCGATTGTCGCTTCACTGAATATTTTTTGAACGCAACAATTCCGGTGGATTAATTTCCCTGCAAGTTCCTTGCGTGGGGGCTTTTTTTTT
Organism: Entosphenus tridentatus; assembly: GCA_014621495.2. Classification (NCBI taxonomy): domain Eukaryota; kingdom Metazoa; phylum Chordata; class Hyperoartia; order Petromyzontiformes; family Petromyzontidae; genus Entosphenus; species Entosphenus tridentatus. Next base: position 7,558,328 of record CM025629.2, read on the forward strand.
CTTTCACCGACCGCACTCTCGCTAACGTCATTATGTTGAGAGAAGCCACATTATGCTGTCTGGTTTCATTAGACCGATGCGGAGGACCATGAAAATTGCAGACTATCAGGTCAGCAAAAACCACGGTGGTGCGTTGAAGTAGTGAAAATGAATTGCCGGAGTTAAGATGTGGCATAAATAAGGGACATCAATTGTGTTAATTCTAATTCATTTCAGCTCATTGCAAAGAATTCTTAATCACCCTCTTGTACATCTGCTTCACGGCCCTGTGGCGGGCAGGGAAACGGGTGATGTTGTTATTTCTCCGAACGTTCATTTTTTAAAACTGACAAGCGGACAGGCTGACAGACAGAAAAGACAGATAGCCTTGCAGGCCAGCCTCAGGTAATTAGTATAATTAATTAAGCGTCCCTCTCCGTCACTGCGTTTTGCAAATTCCCTCCCACTTTGCAGCACCCAAGCACGCGCTGCACGATCTGCATTAATTCGCATTCCAAGGGCGTGCGATGCAATTTAAAAAATACATCTCGCATTCCGGCACAGGCCACCTGGAACAGCATCCAGCTATCTGCCATATGCACCACGTAACCCTCCACTTCCCGTCAACACAGCAACAACAACAGAAAGGGACAGGCGCATTGCATTACAGGAGACACAGCCCCCACGCGGAGATGAAAAACGGTACCGGGCGTGCGCGCAATAATGCGGTAGAAGCACAGCTCTGCATTATTAATAAAGCGGAGTTACACAGACTGAAGAGCGCCTGCATCCTCGCGGCCCGCTCTTTCTCCTTTTCAACAGCCCCAGCAGCAGCAGCAGCCACCCAAACATCCACCTCATCTCCACGACCAAATCCTCGGACGATTTTGGTGGTATTTTAAGCGGTCAATTTGCAGTGCGTTGATGCCACATTCTTTTCTTCCATCCCTCTCCCTGTTTAGCTTTTATTGCACCGCACATATATACATACACAGACGGACATTGTGGGATGGGGTGGGAAGGGGAGGTGTAACGCTCATTGAGGGCTTGTTATTTTCATGGTGGCTCGCAAGGGAAAGGGGTCACGTTCTCCGGGCTCGGCGTTATGAAAATGTCACGGCACAAGAAAGGCGCCAGGAATTAACCAAACACAGCGCCGCGGATGCGCTGTCGGGCCACGGGCCACTCCCTGCGAGCACCAAGGCACAATCCCACGTACCTTTGAAATCACACACGGGCGCGCGTGCACGCACGCATGCACGCGGAGCTAGAGAAGAAGAAAAAAAGGCGACATTTGAATGAGCCCGTTACAGGAAAGAAAGAAATATGAGCAACATCTTCTCCACCTACAACCGCAACGTGGAGCAAGACCGGCACGTGGATGAGCGTGCGCGTGTGTGGACGCTGCCACGCACCCGCACGCCGTTCGCGATTCTAGCGGTGGCAAAGACCCCACGGCTGCCAGAGTTTGAAAATACCGGAGCCGCAGACACCTCCCAGGGAATGCGATATCGGGATTATGTGTTTGGCACATTTGTAAGAAGCAAAAAAACACTGCTGATATTTTGTTTAAGGCACTCGTTAGCCCGATGCTATTTACAGAGACGTCCTCTTCCGAAATCACGCGATCAACGCAGCAGGGTACGATCGGATGTGCAACTGCGTCGAAATTTCGGCCTTATGTCTTGAGTGTGGGAAGAGGCATGAAGGCGGGGCGAGGAGGCGATGACTGAGGGTGGCAGAGAGGGGACGCGGGGATGGGGAAGCGACGGAGCAAACTGAAGCGCTGGAATCGAACCTGGACTTGAAAGTGCGGAGGCGGATGGCGCGCAGAATGAACGCACCAGAAAGAGTTTGCAACCCACGGGAAGCAATGCATGTCGAAACAACGAATGCACCAATGAATTCATTAAAAATACGAATGAACCCAATGCGTGCAGAAAAGAAGCAAGACAAGAAAGACTTGTCACAACGAATGAAACACGTCGCGAATGAATTTGCGCGAGTGAATGAACACGCAAACGGCCGGGTGTGCTGCACGCGCGCCGGGGCTTGCCTGTACACGTAGGAGTCGTCGGCGCTGCCGTTGTACTGCACCTGGTACATGCGCACGCCACGCATCCCCTTCCACGCCGTCCAGCGCACCAGCGCCGAGGTGGCCGCCACGTCGACGGCCGCCACGCGCCGCTTGTGGTGCGCCTTGCTCTCGCTCGCGTTCGTGCCGGGTCCCGTGGACGACGAGGGCCGGTTCGGCGTCGCGATGTCGGAGGAGCCCGGGTCGGGCTCGCGCGCCCACCCGGTCTCGTTCGGCGGCCGCGGCAGGTGAATGATGCTGAGCTCCACGTTGGCGATGGCCTCGCCGGCGGCGTTCGAGGCGAAGCAGGTGAAGGTGCCGTCCTCCCTGGGCGACGCCGACAGTATCTCCAGCGTGCCGTTGGCGTGCACGACGGCGCGGCCCGAGGCGCCCACGACGCGGCCGCCGGGCGCCAGCCAGTGGACGCGCGGCTCGGGGTCGCCCACGGCGCGGCAGCGCAGCGTGGCCCGCTGGCCCTCGAGCACGACGAGGCGCGGTGTGTGGTGCGTGATGAGCGGCGGCTCGCACGCGAACTCGTCCTCGCCCACGGCCCAGAAGGCGCGGCCCGAGAGGTGCGCGGGCGACGAGCAGGTCTCCAGCAGGTCCTGCCTCTCCTGCCGCCGCAGCCACAGCAGCTCGCAGTTGCAGTGCAGCGGGTTGCCGGCGAGGCTGACCGCCAGCAGGCCCCCGCCGGCGCCCTGCGCCCTCGAGAACAGCGGGTCGGGCGCCACCGTGCGCAGGCGGTTGGAGCTGAGGTCGAGGCGCGCGAGCTTATAGAGGTGCGCGAACGACCCCGCCACCACGCGGTCCAGCAGGTTGTGGTCGAGGCCCAGGGCGTGCAGGTTGGTCATGCGCTGGATGGCCTCCCACGGCACCTTCTCGAGGCTGTTGTAGGAGAGGTCCAGGTCCTCCATGGATAGCAGGAAGTCGTCGAAGGCGCCCTCGCCGATGTGATCCAGCTGGTTGAAGCTCACGGTGAGGAGGCGGAGGCTGGCGAGGCCGCGCAAGGTGTCCGCGCTGATGTTCGTCAGCCGGTTCCCGTCCAGGTAGAGCGAGCGTAGCACGCGCAGGTCGGCGAACGATCCGGCCTCGACCTCCTCGAGGGCGTTGCGCGACAGCGTCAGGTCCACCATGCCGCTCATGTTGGCCAGGTCCTGTCGGCGCAGGCGCGTGATGTAGTTGTCGGCGAGGCGAAGCTCCACGGTGCGCCGGTCCACCGTGGCCGGCACGGCCAGGAGCCCCTTCTTGGCGCACAGCGTGGCCATGGAAGGCGACAGGTTCTGACAGACGCAGCGGCGGGGGCAGAGCGCAGGCGCTTGGTGCAGCAGCAGCGCCAGCAGCGTCAACACGGCCGGCGCCAGCAGCCGGGTTTCCTGCGGCCCCAGCGGCGGCTGGGCCATGGCGCCGTCAGTCCACGCGCCTGCTGCCGGAGGAGACAATCGCATGAGTTTCGATTTATTATGGGCACTCGAGGGAGCAGTGAAACAAAAATATGGCTCACTTGAACAACAGAGTTGAGCCGGGTCACCACCCTGACGAAAGCGGCGAGGCGGTAAAGGAAAACAAATCAGGGCAAAAACAAAAATGTGTCGGGTGAGAAATGAAGTTTGTTGTCCTTCCCCCGCACCGCCGATTATCACCATTGGTTACGTACGGTGCGAAAGAAGTTCGGCATACTGCACAAACATCAACATACATACAATTATATAATGAAGTTGCACACGGTGAGAGAGAGAGAGAGCGAGGGAACGGGTGAGTGGGTGAGTAGATAAAGGCAACGAGCCGAGTGGTGAGCGCCTTGTAAGTTGACACCCGAGACCCGATGCTGCTGCCCTCGTTAAAAACGTGAGCCTCACCACCGAGAACTTTGATGGTGGTAATAATAATAACCATTCGTACGTTTGGCATTTGTGTCGTTCTTGTAGCGTAAGAAAGGCTCTCACGACGGAAGGCCACGTGTTTCACAGACGGGTATGGTCCACCAGCCGTGCAGTTTAAACAAAACTATTTTTTTGCAAGTTTTTTTTTTTATTGCAAATTACGATCGTGACACTGGCACACAGCGGAGCACGCTGCATCGAAAATTTTTACGGGATCTTTAACGTCCGCTGCGGAGCAAGCGGTGCGTATTCATGGTTAATACACCCACAGAATTTACCAGGGCGGGCGCTCTGATCGGAACCGCGAACCCCTTGCAACACGCGGCACGCGCGGCGCCGTGCACGCACGCGCGCCGCTCGCTCGGCTGCGTGACCCAGACATGGCTGCTCGGGCCACGAACCTCTGGTTGCCAGGCAACAGCACACACCACGACTGGCACCATGCCCCCCCCCCCGCGCAGAAAACTGTGATCTGCTGACCTGCTCAGCACCTTCTCCAACATCGCGCATAACATGAGAACCACGCGTTAGTGACTCTTGTGTCGTTCACGACTGCAGCGAATGGAAGACGTTTCAGAAACGGAGAGGTGGGAGGGGGGGGAGTGGCGGTGCAGGGTGGCCGTGCCGTGCGATGTCGATGTGTGGGGGGGGGGGGGGGGGGGGGGGGGGGGGGGGGGGTTCTATCAAAATGACGCGAAGCAAAAGCTCCTTAAGCATTCGCTCTTCTCCGCGCGCAATGCCAACCCGACAGGGGCATAAAACAACATTCGTCACGTCGCATTACTGCCAAGAAGAGGGATGGCGTGCAGTCCTGGCGGCTAACAGGATTTGTTGAGAAAACTTTATCGCCAACGAGATTGAAATTGGTGGTCACTGCACGTGGAATTGCCTGCTCGTTATTTAAAACATTTTAGGATGGAAATGATTAACAAGCGGAAAAGCGAGTCTACATTTTTTTTTTGGTGGGAAAAAAATCCACGAATTACCCCCTTACCCCGTAACCCAATTACTCGGAGACTCGCGCTCAGCAGTGCCAGTGGTCGCTGTCCGTGGTTTTGTGCGTTGCGAGCGTGCACAGGACTCTGAATGACGAGGCCTGAAGAATCGGCCACGGCGATGAGAAAATGCTCAATTATTCGTAAAGAAATTAAGCACGAGTCGTTCAACAAAATCGTCACGTCGGCAGTGTCTTCCACTGTTTTTACGATCCAGACAGACTTTCCAGCTGCAGCACATTCCAAAACAGATTGGTCGAGAGAGACATTTCACATCTGCCGTTCAGCTTAATGACACCCTCTTAACCCAACGTGACCGGCAGATTTTTCAAACCAATGTGACTCCCACCTTCACATGCCCGCACAAACATCGCGGTAAGGGCCCGGATAATTTCGGCCGAATATTAAAAGATAATGTTGATACTCACGACTGCGAAATTGAAATTAGTTTCGAACCAGACCGACGCCTAATGGGAATGCACTTTGGGTGCCGTGCGCGGGCTAGAGATCAATAATGATCTGCACGGGCCCAGGCAGCCTCGCCAGACGCGGCGGTGAGCACTCGGGGAGAGAGCAGGGCCCTGCCGCAGGGGTCAATGCCCCACACACAATGCAGAGCTGCCTTCAGTATTGGGCCCTCGAGCCTTGCCCTCAGCCCCTAGGCCGGCCTAGAACGCTCTATCGTGCTCTAGGCCATCGTCCGTCACCTCATCCCTGCCCGGTGCCTCAGCACCTGAGCGAGAGAGCGCGAGCAGGTTCGCAATAAGGAAAGGTTGCGAGTTCAAATCCTGGTTGGGCATTGACTCAGATCATTCATTCAGCAGTGGTTGTCCTGTGGAGAGGCTCACCCCTGCCATTGGAATGTGGAAATCTCAACACGTTTTCAGCACCACCTCAATGCTTATTTGAGCAGGAAATCACTTTGGACTTTTTTTTTTAATCCTTAATCTTGGCATCTGGGCTCTGGCTTCAGTCTTAGGATATGGAGGGCTTGGATGCTTCGCAATGGTCTCGTGTAATCAAAGCTACGAGAGGTCTTGTATGAGCTCTCTCCGTATGAGAGGGCAGTCCAGATAACTCTCGTAAAGATGATCCAGGATGCACGATACGTCAGTATACAGTTTTGTTGCTATTTAGGGACCTTTCCTCAAGAAAACTGGTCTAGTTTATCCAACTGCTGCCCAAAACGTACAAAAAACTCCCATATCGCCTAGCGCGTAAGAGGCGGTGATGTCACACGTCATGCGCTCGCCTCCGTTAACGCTGTGTGACGTCACACGCCGCGACAGGGCCTTGACGTCGGCCTGGACCTTGGCCTCATGGCTCCCGGACTTTGTCAAGTCTGGGAGCTTCAGCACCCGCCCGCCCGCCCGCCTGCATGTTGATGGCGCAAACGCCCACTGACCAACGAGCTCACCAGCTGAGCGAGCGCGCACAGCCACTCCGCTCGCTGCTGCTGGGTGCCCGGGAAGATGATCAAACACCTGAACATCAAACACCTGAACGTCTGTCCGATTGATCAGGCGGCACGTGGGCCGCTCGCTGCTGAGCAAGGGCAGCAGCGAGAGTGGCGGTCAGGATGGGCGGCTGAAACCGCGAGAAACTCAAGCAAAGGGCTCGACCCTGAGCCAGGGGTGGAAATGAAACATTCCTACAACAGGGGAAGTGGGAGAGTAAGGGGTGCTCTGAGTTGGGAGGACTAAGTTAACCTTCAACCAGGATTTGAACTGGCAACCTCGCTTTACCGTTGAGCCACCTGGCTGGAAAATATTTGAATTTGTCATAATCATAAACGTACCGAGTATCCAGATTTCATCATCATCACGATCCATAGGCAGATAGCCCGTAAGTAGCCACTGCACATTTCGTCATTTGTTTCCACTTTTCTCTGCTTTGTGCCAATATGGTCAAGCAGTACCACGTCTTTCAAGCACCACATCTCTTATGTCGACAAGCCATTCCTCTGTTATGTCTTCTTCTCTTCCCGGTTCCCCATTTAGAATGTGTTTAATTTTATTGTTCCCATTTGTTATTGTTATTATTCATACCATCTGGGGTTGACTGGTGGTCCAGGGTTCCACTTCATCTCGCCGCACTCACCGGCGCGGTGAAGTCAAACAACCCCCACCGAGATCTCTTCCATGGCATCTTCATCCACCGAGTCCACGGGCCACAACGGAAATCGGTGCCACCCACGGTCGCAGCAACTTGACGGGCTCCGATTTCATGCACACGGCCAATGCGAGCGCATCGTCACGTGATAACCGAACTCACGTCAGACGATTATCACGTAAATGCACTGTCATTGGCGACGTAAACAAATTGGAGCCGCCAAAGTGATACCACCTTCAGGTGTAACCGCCAGGTGTGGTTTCTGGCCTGGGCTGCTCATGGACTAAGTGGTGGATTGATCAAGGGGGCTCTGCATAATTGTTGACATTTACATGTTGTTGTTATTGTAGTCGTTCACTTGGAATGGACCGTCTGTAGATCAGTTCCAGCAAAAGACGCAAGTGGATAATACATGCACTGCGAGGTAACCACCCTCGGCGTGGGGCCGCTGCTGTCGCCGCTGCTGTTGTGGCATTCCCATTCTGTCATCGCGATGTCATAACCTGTTTGACATCCCTCCGTCCCCGCTGAGCCTGCCAAGCCCAGAGCAAAATGTCGGTATCATATGAGGTTTTTTTTTTTCAATTACAGCCCAATGTAGTGAGTGACAACGTGGGGAATAAATCTATCGAATAACCCCCCCACCGCCCACCCAAAAATCTCATGGAAAATATTTCTGTTACATCTGGCTCAATATTCCCTCCAAGCGGTAGCTACAGATTTCTCCATTGCCTCGACGATTATTCACGTGCAGGGGGGGGGGGGGGGGCGTGCCACTGCGCCACTGCGAATTTCCCACGCAGCCTGCGGCCCGTGGGAAGTGCCCCCCTCCCCCTCGCCACCCGCCCCCCACCCGGCCCCCTCGCGGAAGCGCGGACACGCGGGCAACCCGCGGCGTTGAAAGGCGCTCCCGGAGAGCGCCCTTTGACTCGCGTTCGCAAGGCCACCGCGGGACGCACCTCGCAGACAGCGGCCCCGATGAAAGCCGGGACCGCTGCCGCCGCACGGCGTCTCCCATTCAACACCGGCGACGGCACCCAGCCCCGTCGGCGGACGTGCCTCGTTCAACGGGCAGACCTTGAGCTTGCGGGGTTGTTGTTGATTTGTTTTTTGTGGTGAATAGACGCCAATGACGATCGCGCTTTTTGTTTCCCAAGTTTGTAACCCTGAAGTAGGCGCGCGGCTCGAGTGGGCAGCGCAGGATGAGCGGAGGAGTCGTCGCGCTTGGGGGTGAATGTGCGCGACCACGTGATTCCACTTCAGAGTGCATCTCGTCCAATTCAATAGAGACGCACGTGAATGAGGCCCTCCCCAAGCCGCGCGCGGTACGTCGCCGCTAATTGACCACACTTCGCCGCGGTGCTCAGCGCACATTGGTGAAGGGGGAGAGCGCAGTCTGTGGAGCACAGCGCAGTTCAAGAGTGGCTGCTTTTGCTGCTGCTGCTGCTGTTGGGCAGAGTCGCCGTCTGTGGACATTACAGCTGCACTCACTGGGACAATTAACCACCGTGTTATATTTACCCAGTCGTATTTCGCTGTTTCCCGTTGTGGTCCATGGAGACCGGCTGGAAGGAGGGCCGACTGAAGTAGCGATTGATTATGAAGTCCCACGTGCCGTCAGACCAGATTCAAGTCGAAATATAACATTTTAATAAAGGACCGTAGAAACCTCACATTTGGTGACCTCGGGTTTTATACCGCGGCCACCGCTAAACAGCTGAACGAACCTGCGGTATCGACAAATTATATCGAATCCCGTCCTGGGCATCTCTGAGCATGAATCAGCCTTACATGAGTACTTGGTGCGATATGTAAATAGCAGCACCGGGGAGACAAAGGCGGCCGGACGTGGTGCTGTCCACTTGACCCCTATCGTGCGTCAGGAGGTCCTTAATAGGCGCTCGCTAACAGCACTTGACCCAACAGTGGGCACAGCTACACGGACGATCTTTGTCTTTGCTTGTGCGTGTGGGGAGCGCTAGTGTAGCGGTTAGCGCACTGCGCTACGAACCCGGCGATCCGAGTTCGATTCTCGCTGACGGCCATCACCAGTGATGATTAAATAAGAACCAGTCCTGGACCTCCCCTAGGTCGACTCGGCCTCAAATGAGTACCTGGTGCGATGTGTAAACCTCGCCACGAGGGAGACAAAGGCGGCCAGGGGTAGTGTTGGCCACCCACCTCCTCGTGTGCCGTGCCGGCCTTCATAGGTCCTCGCTAACAGCACTTGCCCCAACAGTCTGTTAAGGCTATACTGGGAGACCTTTGTATTTGTGTGTACATCAAATGCATTTAGTTGTCTAACCCCACTCCCCACCCTCATGGCGGGTTTGCAACAACGAGTGACCGTGACCACGTGTCACGTCCAGATCTTAATTGCCCGTGTATTAGCATAACGCTTGATTTGTTATGTTAGCTCTGAGTGACGGCAGCTGTGTCCACAGCGCCGAAGTAGTGGCTTGAATATTAAGGGGGACGGTCGCTGATCCCAGCTTTGCTCCTTGTTTGCGCGGAGTTACGTCGGGACGGAAAGAAAGCCACTCGATAACCTCCCCGGAGTACATAATCCGGGCTCGGGCAGAGTTTTGCCACGCGTTCCACGCAGTCTCCTGCTGAGTCACGCGGCACCATCCGTGAGCCACAAATCCGCGCTCTTGCGCCTGTGAGTGGCGTCCAACAAAGCAGACGGCAAGAAGGAAAGAAAATAAACACGGGACCAGGACAACAGGCGATCGCCCTGTCCGGTACAAGAGGAGCGGGTCTCGAGAAGCGACTCTGGTGGTGATCGCAGGCAGAGAAGAGCTGTAGAGGGGGAGAAATGAACGGCAGGGGAGAGTAAAGAAATATTACGTAGAAAACATGGGGAACATAGACATAGAGTAGGGAGAGGGGGGTAGAGGGGGGGGGGTAGAGAGAAAAGGAAGGGGTAAGAAAGAGGAGAGCAGAGCGTGGAATCTTTTATGAAATCTTTAATTTAAAAAGGGTGGGGGGAGAACATGAAGCAAAGCATTGGAAAACAACTAAATGATGAACGAAGCCAAGTGCCGACTACAGCGAGCATCTTCTTGTTTTCTCTGATCGTAAAAAAACCAGCGAGACGAGCGGCGTAGGCGGGGCACGGTGAGATGACCGAGCTGGCGAGCGGTCGACGGACGGCTCGACAGAGCGAGCCCCCCTGGGAGAGACACACGAGGTGCTCGAGTGCGGACGACCCCACCTAACGTAGATCATTGCGGACGACCCCGCGCATCGCGTCGAGGGGGGTGGCCCTCGAGACCTCTCCGCGTCTTCCGCCGTGAGCGACGCGCGCTTTGCCTCGCCAGCCACCGCGGCGCCAGGAGGTCGCCTTCGTTCAGTGTCCTCTCGAGGCAGCCCCTTCGGCAAATCCGCCGCTGGGTCAAGGCATTAACCCCGCACTGCCGCGCGGAGTCACGCGGACCGTTTGACCATACTTCACCAACCGCGCCGGACAGTGCGCGGCGCCCCGAACCAGCTTGGATATCCACCCCCACCAGCCAGCCCTGTCGTGCCAGGGAGACTGGAGGGGGTAAACCCCCCCCCCACCCCGCTCAAGGCTGAACCCACATTAGAATTCTTATAGCAAATGGCAGTGCTGTGTCGTACCCGCGTGGGTGTTTGTTCCACACCCCACCGCCCACTCCGCTAAAACCAAGATCGCGTTACAGGGCTGCTTGCAACTGATGTTGGCTGTGAATCAATTGAAGATGGCCAGACTTAAAGCGCAGTGCGCCAACCACTACAACCACCGTGGCTTCCACGCAATGTGTCCTGCATGAGGGTTTACAGTGCCAGAATGTGTGGGCTCTGAGCCGTGCTTCTGGACCGGAGTAGGTGGCCACGTGAGTAGTAGACACAGACGTAGCGGCAGAAACGAAGGGACGCGGTGTGCCGCGTGTACGGGGTTATTTGCTGGGGCAATGACCCGGACGAGCTCGGATAGAGTGAAGCCCCGACCTCACATAGTGACCCGCACACTCACATAGAGGCACATACACACACACACAGCCCCACAGTCTCGCACAGAGACATATGGATCACTGAATGACGTCCCTGTTGCTGATAGAATGAAGGAGGCGTCACTTGACTGGCAGTCATAGCCATAGCGAGAGCTATACTTGATGTGGTGTGCTGGGTAACGATAAAACAAAATTCCTGGCCAGCCGACGCGAACAGACCTCCCTGGCCGAATGGATATCCGTGGCTCTTGGCCATGACGGGACAGCAGCGAGCAGCAGCAGCAGCAGCAGGCTTTGCTTGCAGCAGCGCCCTTTGGCAATGCGGCCAACCACTGGCACGGATCGCTGGCGGTTGAGTGTGGGCAGACGGCGCCAGCAGGGGGTGCTCGCCATCCATCACGGGAAGGTACCGCCCGTCCTGCACGCACCGCGTGTGTGTGCGTGGTGGCGTTGTCCGTCTTGCGGGGGTGGCGGTGGTGTAGCGGTTATAGCGCACCGCAACTACCGACGCGGCCACCAGAGTTTGTTTCGCGCTGACGGCCAACACCAGGGTCGGTTATCTGAGCCGGTCCTGGACCTCCCCTAGGTCGACTTAGCCTCAATTGAGTACCTGGTTCGGTGTGTAAAAAACATCGCCACTGGGGAGACAAAGGCGGTTGGGCGTGTGGCTGGCCACCCACCCCCTCGTGTTCCGTTCAACAGCACTTGCCTCAACAGTATGTTAAGGCTATACGAGGCATCTTTGTTTTGCGTTGGTATATCTGTACGTATATATATTACGTGGTACGTGTGGCACGGCAAGGGGCATCGGGAGAGTATGGCGCTCCCACACCGATAATGGCACAAGCCCTGGCTCAGCCTCAAACGGGTACCTGGTGCGATGCGTATCCATCGCTACGAGGAGACAAAGGCGACCGGGCGTGGTGCTGGTCACCCACCCCCTCGTGAGCTATGCTCGCTAACAGCACTTGCTCCTCCAGTCTGTTGAGACTATACGGGGCAACGTTGCCTTGTCTGTCTGGGCTAGACTGCCAGGTCACATTAACGCGTGGTCAGTCACCGTGACTCCGGAAACCAAACGTTGGGCACATTTCACGCCTTGCTCTCAATGATTTACAAATTGCTAAGCTGATGAGACCCAGAAGGCTGAACGCTTTCCAGAGCTTACTAAAACAAATCCTGTTTCATGAAAATTGGTCGGCAAAGCCAAGTAGCCTGTTGGACCAAAACACGCAAGTTTAATTCACGTGTCGAGACAGAACACGAGTTGCGCTGTTGCGTTAAAACCACGTGCTTTTTTTTTACACGCGCACGAGTTTCCACACCAGCCACGGCTAACATCAGTGGCGAGCGAAAACTGAAACCAGTCCTGGGCACCTCTCTCCCACATCGCTATGCCACACTGACCAGTGTGGTGAAGTATGGCAAAACAACATCAATATGCAGGAGTGGGATAGATGGCGGCATTGGAGCATGGGTGGCGACGACATGGGGAGGCCATGATTCGAAATTGGATGAACCGTGGCTGATGATAAAATTGCACTGACCTACATGGTGAAGTATGGTCAAACAAACATGGCATGGGAATGCATGTGTACGGTAGTGGATTCACACAGGGCTGTACTTTATTATCATTATGTATTTCACATACAGACCACTGTGTTCATGCAAGCAGGCGGTAATGATATTAAACATTTGAAGAGGGTTTACCCTTTCTTGCAATAAGACAAGAGGTGTTAAGATGTCCAAACACCGAATAGCAACCTTTTGCAAGGAATCATGTCTGCATTAACCACGCGTACTTGTGATGAACATGCGAACAAAGATGCTCTGAAAAAATATGCATCGTCTTTTGAAACTGATTGGCCTACACCAGAGACAGCCTCCTTTAGGGCTTAATCTGTTTCATTGCCAGACAGAGTAAAACCTATTCTTGTTTTCTTTTACATACTTTAATACTGGAAAGACGGTCCCATGAAGCGGTAATGATATTTATCTAACCTATAAGCCCGTTCACATTCTTCATCGAATGTCCCAGATAACATTTCCCCCGTTACGTAAACTCAGCGCATTAGGACTGTGAAGCGGGAGATGCATCACTTTGAGCGCCTTGTGTGACCCTGTCCTTAGGAAGGTGGCGTCTTGTGTCGGCGCCGCGCTCACACCGTCTTAAGAGGGTCACGCAGCACGCCATGCGCACGCACGCACGCACGGACAAGGGCAGCTTTACCATTTATTTGGCGTGGTTATTGTGATTTTCCACATCGTGGCAAAGCACTGTTCTTCTTTTACACTATTGTTTATAGATTTTTTTTCACCGTTTGGTCTGACGACTCTGACCCATCACTGACTGTAGACACAATACCGCCGATTACCCATTTTTGCCTTTTTTATGTAAACGCACCCTTCACAATCGGTGGCACGCGTAACACCGATCTGTGCGGTGTAACGTCTCACACACTCGGGCGCACTGAGGGATGCCCACTCACCCCTCGTCCATATACAAGACAATGGATACGCAGGCAGCGCAACACTGGGAAGGGCAATGGGAGGAAGCAAGGCCTTGCCGATGCTCTCAATGAGCACACCGAATTGATAGCAGGCGAGCGAATAATGGCATCGCATCGGGTCACGGCGTAATTGTCCACACATTGCTGTCCGAGGCGACTATTGTTGTATTTACCCCGCGGCGAGCCGGCGACAGGGAGCCCTCCCGAAGGCTCTCTCGCGTGAACACGACTCCAAATGACGATTCCACTGAGCGCGCGGCTCGGGAGGACCACGCACCTCGCGTGTACCACGAGCAAGGGTTGGGTAGGGGGGGGGTGCAGAGTGGTGCCCCATCGGTGCGTGAGGATGATCGCACGCCCTCGCTCGCACGCCCCCCCCTCCCTCCCTCCCTGCTCGGAGTCTCACATTTCAGCGATATGAGCCAAAGACCTCTACGCTTTTTTTTTAAAGTCCTTGCAAAGGGAAAGCCCTCCTCCTCCTCCGCCGCGGCCGCCATCCGTCTTGCTGTTTGCAGCTCACACAGCTGTATTACTGCTCGCTGGCGCGCTCATCAATTACAAATGGTCAGGATATGCAACGGAGCATTATATTTCTTTGATTAAAGGATTATGATCCATCTTATACCTACGCAATTTGTACGTCTGACGACTCTGGAGGGCAGTGCGCGATTTTATATTGGAATAAAAAAATCATTACGTGGTGTTAATGGAATGGAACGCGATATTTGATCACAATACGAGGTGTGTTAATGGTATAACCACGCCGCACTGGTTGTTAAAATGCGATGCTAATGCGTCGCGAATATTCGGAATGTGCGAGGGCGCCCAACGTTGCTTAAATGTCACACGAACTTGTATTGCTCCGTGTACACTCAATCAATTTAATAGCGGAGGCACACAGCAAACCAGCACACAAGGATTATCACACTACAGTACCGAGTGTACACCCACTCCCTGAGTGTACACTATCTCCCGTAGTGTGTACTCACTCACGAAGTGTACACTACTAGTGAGTGTGTGTATACTCACTCGTGTACACACACTCACTCGTGTACACCACAGTAGTGTACACTATCTCCCGTAGTGTCCACTCACTCACGTGGTGTACACTCACGTGGTGTACACAACTGCGGTGTACGCGAGTGAGTGTACACACACTGACTGTCAGTTGTGTTAGATCTGTCATTGCCATTAGCATGAGGCGACTTGATTTTGTTTCCAACGTATGTAACGATAGAACTGCCGTGTGATGGTGACGAGGGTTGATTGTATTGGACGGCAGTAATCAATTGCTAGAGTGACCTAAGAAAGTGCTCAGAGGTAGACTCACGTATGACATACACCCGTCCAAAACAACAACAACAACAATAATATCCAACCACGCACTTAACATTCACATTTGAACGGATTATCAAAATCAAACACACGCATTGTTGGCACATATCTCAAACGAAAGCATCGCTCTCTAAAAGCAAAACGACATTATAAACGAGGGCCCTGTTTTGGAACACCTAAATCAGGTGAGATGACAGGTTTATCCATTACTGCAGAGCGCTTGTAACGCTGGGACGTGATATTGGCTATTCATATTCCATCATCACCTTGCTGCGAAGTGCGTGATGATCATTACGCACTTTCCGTCGACACTCGCAGCTCAATGGAATATAATCCATCGTATTAAAGTGTCTCTAGAGCAGCTGAGATCAGCATGGCTGCTGTGCGTGACTGCAGCAAGGCAGGTCACAGATCTGTCCCCAGCTCGGCGCTTCGCCTGCTTGGTCTCAACAAGGCAAATCACGTGGCCAGTCACAATACCGCGGGTCGCCCGCCTGTTTCCAGACAATGTGGGTCACATTGAAAGTTTTCCCCGAGCAAGATGTCCCACCTCGCTGACTCCTGCAGTAAGGTGAGTCACCTGGACAGTCCCAACGAGAGTAGAACACATCGCCACCATAGACATGGTGTGATCACCTTGCCAGCCAGCCCCAGCAAGATAGGTCACCTGGCTGACCCTTATCAAAGGTGGGTCACCCAAACAGGTGGGTCCACCTGGCCAGCCAGTCTCAAGAAGGCGCGTCACTTGGCCACCCTGAAGGCATTTAGGTCGCTTTGTGTCCTGCGGAACGCCAGTGAGTCGCATGCGGCAGGGCCCATCATTGCCATTTACCAAGACTGGATTTTGTGAGAATCTCCTCGAGTCGGCGTGGGTGCGAAACATTTTCTAGGTCACGTAGAGCGATGCGCCGAGAGCAGAAGGGAGATGCAAATAACAACACTAATAATAATAATAGCAACAACAACAAACAGCACGCCAATTAGACGCGATTGGAGCTATCGTAGTGTGGAGGAGACACGTCTCGCTTGATTTACTGCTCCGAGTTTAATTGGTCAAAGCCTCCCGTGCACTATTTGTGGAAAAGTCCAAACACATCCACGCGACCACTATATCTGCTGTGTGCGTGCGCGTGTGTATCTGTTTACCACGAATGTCTACGGGGCGGGCGGGGGGGGGCAGGAAATCGTAGAGACTTGGTGAATAATTATCACACGGGTAAAACATTTTAAGAGAACGCTGACGCTTTTTATTTTTTGCCTGTATTGAAGTATTAATTTTCGAGAGCATCCATTTATCGACATTATCATTATTATTATTATTGCGAACACTGAGGCGAGACAAAAAGAAAGATAAAGCACGACTTTTGGTCATTACGATGTGAGAATTGGGCCAGGCGGTACGTACCACACGAGAGCGCGACACAAACACCAATTTACCGCGGGTCCCGTAATTGAACATTTCACTTTGCCGATGCACGCCAGCATCTCTCCAGATATCAATTATCGGCGCCACACCAACGCCCCCCCCCCCGCACATAGCAGCAGGCGATGAGTGAGTGACTCAGGAGCGAGCGGCAGCCGTCTGCTCGAACCGATTCGAGAGGCTCCATCCCGCCACTCGTCGTGTTGCCGAGCGACTTGCATTTGGGGACAAACGGACGCGGGTCAATCTCACGACGCGAAGATGGCACAGGTGTCAACAACAGCACCGACGCGATTAACAACACCTACACATCATCGTCGTCGTCGTTGTTGTTGTTGTTGCTGTATACATCAGGGAGCTGATTGCATGCGACTTACAGCAGCGTCCGCGACACAACCGTCCAAAAGTTGCGACCAATCAACACCATGTCTAATCATCTAGCTTCGTGCCTTAGCGCAGCACCTCGGCTGCCCCCCCGGAGATGAGAGAGGACCGTGAGCAGCGTCAATGGAACCCAGCCAAGGGTGTCATTAACCCCACCGCGGGATCCCATTCAGCACATCGGGGTTCCCGACCCCACCGCGGGATGGTTACAACACCCCCCCCCCCGCCTTCTCAGTTATCAAACCTCAGTCTCCATGCGCACTCGCGTTATAGCGCGGCGTTAGAACACCACAACCACCCAGTGACATGTCCATACTGTATAGGAGTGGTGGCGCAAGCGGATCGCGCACACTGCGCTACGAACCTCGAAACCCCTGACCTAACGATTCCCGGTCACGGCGAACATCGGGCGTGGGTCGCGAGTGATATCTGAACTGATCTAGCCCACCCGCCCGCCTGCCCGCCTGCCCCCCCTTCCGACTGCCCATGAACGCACGCTACGAGTGGAACTACCCGCAGATCGACACGCCGCCCTGTCGTCTGAACCATCGGGATAAGTACGGAGGCTCTCCGGTAATCTTCGTATCGGACGGAGGTTATTGTGCCCCACGGGTAAGTGAAAGCTCGTGAATTTAAACACTTTATTTGGACCACCAACTGCACGCGCAGGTATAACAATTCAATAAGCATCAATAAACTCGTGAAGGCGGATGACCGGCACAGGCCAAACAGCCCAATGGCTGTTGAGACTCAGTCGGACTATCCGGGTAGAATGATTGGCATTACTTTTGTTTTTCACCCGATGACGATTGCTTGTGTTGCGATCGAAACGTCGTGATGGTTTGCATTATTTTTCTATCCACGTGGCTTTACCGAACGACCCAAAGAATATGAATTCCTGCAGTCACGAAAGCTTTAAATCAAGATTTAATGTCATTACTCTTAATTACGGTATATGATTACACATATCGGCTACATGTACGTTGCACCGTGCGTAGCAAACGTGATTCGAGCATTCATCAACCCCGCGATATGCAACGTGCAACATGTAACAGAGACAACGACCACCCCCCCCCCCCAACAGCGATGTAGCCTCGTGGGGCACCTGCTGTTAGCGAGCTCCTCTTAAGCCCGGAGCGGCGCACGACGAAGAGATGGCGTGGTACGCGCCATACCTTTGTCTTCCCCGTCCTGATGTCTGCACACCGAGCCAGCTACTTATTTAAGGCTGAGTCGACTTAGGGACAGCACATAATCGATTTCGTTTCCACTCGCCAAGCGATGTTATCTGTGGCCGAGAATGAACCCGAGGTAGCCTGCTTCGTCGGCGAAGTGCGCTAACCAATGCGCCACCGCTCCCCAAAAGACAAAGATCCTCTCTGTAAACCTCAACATAGTGTTGGGCCAAATGATGTTAGCGAGGAGCTATTAAGGCCAAGACGGCGCAAAAAGGAGTGGGTGGTCAGCACCACGCCCGGCCGCCTTTGTCTCCCTATTGGCGATGTTTACACACCGCACCAGGTACTCATTTTAGGCTGAGTCGACCCAGGGGAGGCGCAGGACCAATTGAGCAAATTGTCACTGGTCTTGACCGTGAGCGGAAATCGAACTCGGGTCGCCGGGCTCGTAGCGCAGCGCGCTAACCGTTACACCACCGCTCCCGACACACACGAACACGTGTACACGCGCCCACGCCTGACGAATACACGAAGGCAATGCTACCGTGTGTTGCCTTCTCTGTGCCACACGGAGCGTGGAGGTGGTGAAACACACACAGACACACACACACAGACACAGACGCCGCGTACCTTTGAGTGGTCACATGCAGATGCGCGGCTGCGTCTGCGCTCCGCTCGACACCAGCATCGCTCCCTCCGCTCCGCAGCGCAATCCCGAACGCCCGCTCGCCCGCTCGCTCGCTCCTCTTCAGTCCGCTACGGCGTGTGCCACATCCCGTCGCTTGTTCACTCCTGCAGCAGTAGAGTGATCGCTACCAGCGGTAGTGACGCTGCTGCTGCTGCTGTTGTTGTTGTCGAGTTAGCGCGGGACTTGTGAAGCAAGCAGCAGCATCAGCAGCTGTCCAGCAGCAGCAGCAGCAGCAGCTGCATTAATTCGCTATCCAGGACTGACAAAGCAGAGAGTGGCGTCCCCTTACCCCGCTCAGCGCTCCTCGTTCGTTCTCGTGCTACGGATGCCTTGGCCCCCCCTTTGCTCCGCTGCTGTTGCCGCGCGGAGCTCTCAGTGCTCCTCGCCGAGCGCTGCGCTTCGCTCTGCTCGACTGGATCCGGCTGCTGCTCTCATCCCGTGGGCGCGCTCTCCCCTCCACTCATCCCTCTCCTCCTCCTCCTCCTCCTACCTCTCCCGTTCAGATGCCCGCGTGGCGAAGCGAGCTGCAGCAGCAGCAGCAGCAGAAGCCTTGCGCGTATCTCCTGCCTGTCCGTGCCCGATCCCCCCCGGCTCGCGATGTGTGTCTAGGTGTACGTAACTCTGTGTGTACGTGTTGACGCGAGTGTTTGTATGCGGCTGTACGAATCCGTGTGCATATACGACGCTCGGCTATGCCTCGCTTTTTTTTCTTCCTCTTTTAGATAATTCTTGATTATTTTTTTTGGGGGGGGGGGGAGGGGGGGTTCCCAGGCCAACCACTTTTGAGATATCGCGCTGGTTTATTGATCGTGGGTAATTATCTGAAGCTGGCCCGGAGCCCGGCGAGGGATTTTGCTGTCGCTGATAGGGAATAGGTGGCCGATCGCGCGTTCATCCTTGGCCTCGCCGCCGGAGCACCCACGCCCCCCCCCGCCCCGCTACCCCCACCCCACCTCTCAACCCTTACCCCTGTCTTCTTCACGCTCGCAAAGCCGCCTTCTTCAACTCGGGGCGCCCGGTGGCGTTTCAACAAGATGGGAGGATGGCTGGCCGTGAATGCATGCCTGGATGGATGAATGGACTGTGTGGATAGTAAACTGGTCGGGACGGCCGCGACGGCGAGTGGATGTACAGCTAGCTGGGACTGGATTGCTGGTTGGACGGCTGGATTGCGAATGGATTAGAGCTAGTCAGATTGGATGGCCAACTGGACGTAGAACAGATCAGACGACGCGCTGGCCTGAATTGCTGTCTGGATGGCGAGCCGGATAAGGTGCCTGGGTGGCCGATGAGTTGATGCGGCTCGTGGGCTGTCTGACTGATGAGAGGATCAATTGTCTGGCTTGCTGCTTTCTCTGAGCGCCTCGCTGTCCACCGTGCCTGCCCGTCTGCCCGCCGGTCTCTCTCATTCTCAAGTTTGCACTCGCCCGACGACCGCCGTGTCACACATCACAGATTCACGCTTGAGATCTCCTGCAGCGGACTCCATCCATATCAAGGCACCGCGGAGAGCGGTGCGCGCGGGCTGGGTCAGCAAGATAAGATAACGCGAGAAATCTCTTTCTCGCTTTCGCTGTGCCGGTTGAAATCCCATGTGTTCCCCTTTAATCTTGCAGTCCCATCCCATTAACCGGTGTCAGAGTGACCCGCAGAGCCCATGCCAGCCCCTATCCTCCTGCTCCTCCTCTCTTTTTGGTGCCAAGATGAAGACTCCCTGCAGCAGCAGCAGCAGCTTCACTCCATCTTGCAGCCCTTTCTCCGGACGAGCCCTGGAGCAGCTCGGAGGATGGAGGCAGGGGGAGGCTGCAGATGGAGTGAGCGGAGAGCAAAAGAGAACGGGCGACGGAGGCGCGGGGAGACTGGGACCGCGGGGGAGGAGGGAAGGGAGGGAGAGAGGGGGAGGGAGGGAGGCAAGAGAGGGAGAGAGGTGGGAGACAGGAAGAGGAGAATGGGGAGCTGGGAGGGAGCAGGGAAGGGAGAGAGAGCGGAGAGGCGGCAGAAGAAGGGAGCGGGGGGGGAGAAAAGAGGGAGGGGTTAAGAGAGAGATTGGGGGGTGGGGGAATGAATCTGAAAGCGTGCGGGAGGTGAGAGAGGCTGAGAAGCGCTTGGCTCCTCCTGGACCGCTCCCCTCCGCTCCCGCACCGCTCCCCACTCCCCTCCCTGCTCCCTACCTTGGGTCTACCCATCCCAGACCTTTCTCCTGCTCCTCACCCCACTCTCTCCTCGCCTCGTGCTCCCAGCCTCCCATCGCTCTCCCCTCGCTCCCTTTCTACGTCCCCCCCACCCCACCCCCATCTCGGCACCTTCATATCGCTCCCCGCCGAAACCTCACCCCGACCCCCTTGCCTCACTCCTCATCCTCTTCCTCCTCCTCGAGTTCACCACAAGCCCGACCCCGAGCTGCGCTCTCACGCCGCTCACCCCCCCTCGCCCTCCCTCCAATCCTCCCACCCGCAACGCTCTCACTTGCGCCGCCTCTGCCCGGCTGCCCGTTGCGGACTTCCCTTCTCGCCCCCCCCCTCTCGGGCCCCCCTCGCGCTCCCCGCGCTCTGTGCGCGGCGAGCTCTGGGAGCCCCTCGTGATTTTTCTCCGCTCCCGCAACCGGATCTCGCCTGTCGCAGTCACTCAGCGTAACTCCGCGCCTTCCACCTCGGCATATTAACGAGATGCAAGGTTACCCGTGTGGTGTGTGTACCCCCCACCTCCTCCTCCTCCTCGTGTCGCCCCGCACCGTGCGGAGACGTCGTGGCTCACGCGATCACCGCTTCGCGCACGTGCGAGTGCGAGCGATGAGAGCACTTGCCCCAACGGCCTGCACAACCATCCATAGGGGAGGGGGGTCTTTGTCTTTGTAGCACACGTGAGTGCGTGCATGATTAATGATGCAGCGTTTCGAAATATATCTTCGGTTACACAATCAATTTAACTAAGCGCCCTACTTCAATACCACTAGTTCCCTATCTGATCAAATCAACCCGAACCATCATCATCATCAGCGTGATCAATTAATGTTCATCTAGACCGCTTCAGACAGACTCGAAACGCCGCCTCTGTTGGTAACGAGTGTAGAACTCTCTCTCTCTCTGTCCTGTCGTGGATGAGCACGGTTAATGTTGGGTGAATTCACCCGTGGGCTGTGTCACACTCATTTGTAGCAGCAAAAAAGCAGCAATTGCACGGCCGTGTGCTCACCCACGTGTACACCCACGTGTGCTCACCCACGTGTGC
>CM025629.2:7580100-7591831 GCA_014621495.2 Entosphenus tridentatus
ACCCACGTGTGCTCACCCACGTGTGCTCACATGTACACGTGTGCTCATCCGCGTGTACACGCACGCGTACACAGAGCACCCACTACTGTGGCCGTCTTCCGGGACAAGTCGCAACGGGCGCGAGTGGCAATCCGGGAGATCGAGAGAGGCCTCCCTCTCTCTCTCTCCTCCCGCCTCGTTGCAATAACCACTCCCAATCGTTCCGCGACACGATCCGATGTGCGTCGCTCGCAGTCGAGGTACGCCTCGCGATGCACAGGCAATTTGCCGACGATCCACTGCTGGATGAAGGCCTTCTCTCGCTCCGGTCGGTGCAGGCTGGCGAAAAGTGGGGTGGGGGGTGGGGGAGGTTCCCGAGGTTGAGATATCACAACGCCACTAACGAGGGGGAGGGGGCGCGGTGTGTCGAGCGCACTCCTTTGTCTCCCCCCATGTATGTTGTTTAAAACGCGACAACAATCGTAAAAAAAAATAACAGCGTCAACTAGCAACGCGTCACCGCAAAGTATCGGCTCGCTCTTGTAGAGAGAGGACGACTCAGAGGCCGGAGAAGGAGCCAGAGACGACGGGGGTGGGGGTGGTGCATGTACGGGACGTTGAATATCTTTCGCACCGTATGTAGCCAGCCAGCAGTAACCAGCCATGCGGAAAGCAACCGGCGCCCACGATTGTCCAAGTTCTGCGACCCTCTCTATATATTCACGTGTTATCGGCCTGCGCGCGGGGAAACAAAACCGGAGCAATCGCAGAAAAGCCACGCGGGCGAGGAGGAGACGCAAACATCCCGTCCAGACGGATCAGGCGGTGTCCACAACTTTGCTATACTGCCTTCTCCTGGCGCACCAGGGTTATGGTACCTCGACGCTCACGGGAAGGGAGTTTCGCAACATTTGTTGCGGTGATCCACCAACGCTCGCCTTGGATTACAGGCCGCCACGCCACACCGAACACGTATTTAAGGCTGAGCTCGTCTAGGGGAGGCCCAGAACTAGGTTAGACATCACTCGCCGCTGATATTAGCCATGGTCGAGAATCGAATTCAGCTTGCCAGGTGTATAGCATTGGCAGTGTGCTGACAACGTTACTTGACCTGCCAACGAAACCACGCGGGCACTGAGGCCGAATAGACGGCGAGGCTTTCGCCAACTTGCATGCCTTGGTCGGCATGCTCCCTGGCCTGCACCCACGTCACGTCGGTGGCGAGGGTTCTTTGAGCATACTTCACCATGCCGGTGAGTGCGGGTCGGTGAAGGCGAGAGGGCCCACACTGATTCGGATATCACTCGCCGTAGATGATGTCTCCGATGTGCGTTGGATCTCCACTCCACTTGTTCCCGTCTCTGTCTCTCAGGCTAATTCCAAGCACGCATCTCTCCGTGCGTCTTTGTGACACTTGTTTGTTGTTGTTTTGTTGATCCGTTTTCTTTGCCAATGTTTATATCTCTGAACCACAGCGGGGAATATACACTCGAGTAACAATTGTTATCCTTTAGGCGCATTGCTCTGTTGCATTTCGTTGCTAAGTGTAATCTTGCAAGAAAACTCCAGCCTGCTCCCATCTGCCCCATTTAATAATCGTGATCATGGTTGTCTTCAATAGCAGTTCGCGGGCACACATGCCCCTGCATCGTTTTCCAGTTGTTTCCTTCCGACAGATTTACAAATGTTTAGCGTAAAACATTTTTGCGTAAGATTAATATCACTGGGCAGAGAGGAAGGTTACCACCAAACATTGAATCTCTTCACTACCTCACCTCCAGTTGGCATTCATTCCTAAGAGCATTAATTAGGGCATTTAGCCCCCCCCCCCCACCTCTGCTCCATTTTTTTTTCCTTCTGGTATATCAAAGCTTCGGAAGACACCGGGGGATTGTAGAGTGTATTAAAATAGTTTATTGAAACGTGCGGTTTAGGAAGGTTTTCCATTGCACTGCAATCCGCAATGTGTTGTCTGCGCTGGTGTCAACAACCCCCTTTCATATCCTCTACGTTGTGTACCGGATGTCATTTTGTTAATAAAATACTTTTTGGAGGAAAATAAAACGAAAATATTACCGTTGAGTGCATTTGGTCTTTGGTTCTTTCGGTAAAAATCACGTAGGTTGAAGAAATATTTGTTATAGGCACAGGGCTATTATTGAGGCGCACTGATTCGCAGGCTTAGTCTGTCGTGATGCTGCTGCTGCTGTGTAATCCCTGTTGAGTAGTTTGTCGGTAGTAATTTATTTTTTTATTTTCTACAAATTTGGATCACGACGGCGGTCTACTCGTCCGCAATGGCGTCGGCGGATCTTTAAGCTCCACCGTGAAGAAAGACGGCGCACACGTATCATGCGGTTAGTATACACCCGCAGAAACATCTAGGGCGGTCTGCCAGAGTTGAAGGCGCTACTCATCGGCTGGGTCGTGTCACCACCCTAAACAGATTGTTTCTAACTCTCATTTGCTCTTTAATGCACGTGTTACTCTCTCCGCTTCAACGTGTAATTCCAGGCATCCACTTCACGATTTCATTAGATTTTATTTTGTGTGTGGCCCACATCGCAATCACCGTCCACGTGTGATGAGCCAAATTGTCCAGATTCAACCCCCGCCGTGTCGTCGCAATGTTTCATTACATTAAATGCAATCTATTTGTTTTAAATCACAAGGTGTGGCGAATCAAAGCGTCCAAAGTGTCCAATCAGGGTGCAGGCCAATCACCAAATCGCCCCCGTGTCACGTCAACACAAAGTCCAATCACGTGTCAACGACAGGGCGGCCTGCCCCATCAGGAGGACCTGCTCCCGTGGGGGTCCCGTGTCAGGGGGGTGGGGAGGGGAGGAGGGGTAGGGAGCTCTGATGAATACAACGGTTTTACCAATGGATGTGTGTGCTTTTGGTGATATTATTGTTGCATTTTACAAATGTCCAACGCGCCTGCAGCCGCTGTGGGGAGTGGCCGTCCATCGATGTGGGAGGCCCAATCATCAGTTTGTTCCCACTGGGAGTCCACGAACCAGGCAACTGCCTGTGCTCCATGACCTTGCAACTTCATCAAGACATCACCACGTGCTTGCACACACAGGCCTGGAAGCTCGGGCCAACTGATGTCAATGTGTTGATGCGGGGGTGGGAATTCAGGTGTCTCTTGCCGCCCGTGTGGGTCAAATCTGATTTCGGGCCATCAAGGGAGACTGGCATGGCTTCCCTGCAATGTTCACCCTACGCCATAGATTACATTCACATGTCTGGTATTTTCGTCCCCTCAATTTATTCCACTTGTGCGACCGCCATCCAACTCACCGCACGCATTTTGTTGCGATCCCCGTTCAATCACAGGATGGCTGAAACCCGGATTAGAACCCAGGATCTCAGCGGTGCCGTCTCAACGCTCAGGACCTCCAAGCCACCCGGCGACCTCAAGCTCCCTCGTATTAATGCTCAACAGGCCAGAGCGGTAAAGCTATGGGGGAGAGGGTGGGGTGGGGTGGGGGAGCTTGCAATAACGTCCCACACTGCACACCGAATTATTAAGGCTCTGAGGAGGGCACGTGCTCAATAGCGTAAACCTGCCGTCGCTATCTGGGGACAGCGGAGTGGCGCAAGACAAGACGAGCTGCTTCAGCCGGGCGCCATATAGACTCGCTCTGTTATTTTCCTTCATTATTCAAAGTAGCGTCAGCGAACGGCAGCGCCGCCGAAAGCTTTTGTTTTGTAAAACATGAAGAGGGGCGGGGGGTGCGCGCGCTGGATTGAGACGCGCGCGCGCACGCACGCGCAAACGCACGCGCGCGAGATAAAAAAGAAAATCAAACGCAGCTGCCGCGCCGTGAGCGTGGACGCCCGCGTGCGCCCGGCGCGAAGATGGATGGAGCCGCCCCGACGCTCTGCATCGCCATGTCACCTTTATTGCCACATTAAAGCCGCCCGCGTCTTTTGTTTCGTAACGAAAATTCCTCTCCTTAATCCCTACCGCGGAAGTGCATTTCTCACGGCGGCGTACAAAACACTCGCTTCTGGGGGTCGCTTGCACAATTTTGATTTCGGACGCAATCGGCCACCGCTGACCGGCGGCCGGTTCTGAGTCGCTCGTTCGGGTGAATTCAGGCCACAGCTAATGACGAGAATTGTGGGTAAACTGACGAAGGCGCAGCCCTGCAATTGCTCACTCACGCCGGTAGGAGCTCGACGATAAGGAGCTCTAAGAGTTCCTGCGAAGAGCAATTTGGCCTACTCTTCCACGCCAGCCAAGACGTCGTGGAAGAGGTGGAAATACCCACACTTTACCCCACCACACTTCCTAATGGACTGTGGTTTACCCATACATACTGCTGGTTGAAAAACCGAAGCGGTGAGTCCAGTGCGCTAACACGTGGCACCGCGTGACCAAGAGGACCGACCCGGCGTTCAACCGCGTGCGGTGACTGGCGTACGCAAGTGATGACATCTTCTGGCCGGGTTAAGTTTTGTCCACCACAGTGTCCGTTCTGTGCAGTGTCTGGCGGTGCCACAACTTTTATTGACTCAGGTTTAATGAACCCAGATGTGGCACGGTCGCTCTAAGTTGCAGAGGTTCGCAGTTCGAATCCAGCCGGTCACGATTAATAAAACACAGTCTCACTACACAATGGACACCAAAGATGCCGCGATGCCATTCAAAGAGCTGCAGTGCATTGTGTGCCGACGTCACGGTTCAAATTTGAAACATTACTCACCAGCTACTGAATTTGGGAGACACGGCGATCGTAGTCTGCCTTCGACTGCCAAACTGTAGCAGGACTCTCCTGACGAAGAGTGATGAGACTCAGAGAGGCTTTTCTCGGTGCACAAACGGAGTATTAATGCAAGAGTAATGAGTCCTTGTTTGCACAACAAGCACAAGTCATGCGGACGTGTTGTTCGCACCTCGCCTACCCCACTTGAAGCACATGGCATTGGAGAGAAGTTGTGCATTTCATGTCACTGGTGACGCCCCACGCGGGTCCATATTTATACCGCGGAACTGTTGATTTCAGGCGTGAAAAGCTCAAGTGAGGTTATTTATAACGTCCTTATTACACCTAAAATTGAGATCATACCGGTTTTTTTCACCCTTCTCTCAGCAGACGAAGCTGTTAATTGCCACCACCATTTCACAGATCTGATGACAGTCATAGCCAGCGCATCCACGTGGCATTTCAATCACAGCTGACCCAAGGTGAATGCAAACACACAACACCCGAGCATTGTTAGGATTCCGATGGCAATGTAATGTGCTTATTAACTTGAGGGGCAAGGTTTGTATATATATATATTTTATTCCGTTCATTATAAGAGGATCTGGCTGGGGTATCATTAGGATGTGAACTCTGCCATTAAAATAAATTACCTACATGCTAAATCATGAATCTGTCCTCTCCGTGCGATGTCACAACCGAAAGGGGTGATTTGAACATAGTTATTTTGTAAAGTCAACAATTAAATAATTCCCCATGCACCTACATTAATTTTGTGTACGCAATTAAATCAATAAAATGGCACATGCAATTAATCAATTAGGATATTTGCAGTAGCCGCTACGAAGTGTTTGTATAGTTATGCACCCTTATTAATTCTCGGGCAAACTCTCGGCTCAAAACAATGACTAAACAAATGTGTCGCTGCTGCTGCAATTATAATCCTTCCAACTACTGCTGGCGGCAAAGGGACGTCAAAAGTGGGATTACGCCCACCGCTGTGGGCACTGCCCACTCGTCCACCAAGGTGTTGGGCACGATCAGCGCACACTTACACGTCTCGTTGCGCCCACGATGGCCCAAGTTCCACGACGCCACGCGTCCCCGCGATCGATAGTAGTGGTGGTGGTGGTGGCTGGGACGCTCCCCGTGGCAGAGCCTCGGCCGCGGGCCGAGCAACTGGCCCAGCAACCAACCCCGAGCTACCATCGCTGCCGCGAAGTCCGCTCCTCCCACCGATGGGATTGTGGACATGATTAGTCACGCGACCGAGCGGGCATCACGGCGGGGGAGGGACGGCGGCTCACAATCCGACGGTTGCGAGTGAGCTCGCCGCATCATCCCTTTGGGGGGGGGGGGGGGCCCGAGAAAAATGAGCACCGCTTCGTGGGGAAGTCAACAGTGGATGTGCTATGGATAGAACAACAATTTTCACCACCGGCTCAGGGCTGTAAATGGCAGAGGAGCGCCGCCTCAATGCTTGCTTGAGCAATACATCATCTTGACTTTTTGAGTAACAAACAAGAAAAAGACTCCGAAACAATCGGCAAGCAAAAAGATTAAAGTTTAAGTGAAAAATAAAATCTACCGAGTGGCTATTTATAATGGCACGATGTGACCTGCAGGGGTGCCTTGTGGACAGCGTCTGGGTAGTGAAGGTGCCTGCCAAACCCGGCATGGCAGCACGTTTGATGATTCCGGTTTTCTTTTTCCCTTCTCCCCGCTGAAGTCCACAAAATATTCACTGCGAATTCTGCGGCTCTAAAATAGACTTCTTCGGACTGTACGGAGGTCAAAAAAAGAAAACAATACGTAGCATTTCTCATCGATTCTCACTGAAAGTCGGTGTGTTTCAGGCAGAGCCACGAGTTTCATAGCCTGCTCAACAAGGAAAAGAGTGGAACATGGAGAGTCGAGATCGAGTGACCTTTAGGGTCACGGGTTTGCGGTCGCCGTAATATTGTACTTAACATTTGCTAAATATTGCTATTGATTCTGTCCATTTGCACCGGCCCTGTCGAGTAGAAACGTGATGGGCAGCGGAACCTCCCACCTCTTGCATCGAAGCGAGCATTTGCTTCCAAATTACACGGGAATTGATACTGCGGATGATTTATATTCGTGTGAGGATTTGTGAACCGACGCGCATGTACACAGACGAATGCACATTTTATTTGTCATTAGCTACAATAAACGTCTTGGCGCGCCCGTGTGTGTGTGCGCGCGCACTGCAATTTCACAGTTTGTCTGCCATCAGCGATTCAAATTGTGATTCCATACAGTGCATGTCAAAGATTATGAATTCATTCTCACTTTGAATAATATGATAGAATTTCAAGAATTTACATCCAGTACATCAGTGGTCACGGGGGCTGATAAAAAATAATAATGGCTCGGTGATTGTTAATTGGCGAGCCGGCGTGCGCGCGTGTGCGTGCGCGTGTGTGTGTGTGGTAATTGGTGAGTCGGCATGTGTGTGTGTGGTAATTGGGATGCATCAGGATTAAATATATAAATATATAGTTTGCAGTGGCTGCCAGAATTGGTGTGCTCTTGGGAACAGAATGGAAGAGAGAGATTCATCGGAGAAAGAAGCGGCTGAGGTTTGGGGGGATTGTGGGGAGGGGGAATGTGGGCCGAAGAGAGAGAGAGAGCTGAAAGAAACAGGCACGGACCTAAGTAAAATGGAATGGATTGCAGACGAAGGCTGAACTGAGAAATGAGACAGAGGCGGCCGGGAGATTTGATGAGGTTTTTTTGAGAAGAGCTCACATTCATCGAGCGGCTAAGGTACACACCCGCCATGAAAGCGACTCGGCATTGTGCAAAATCATTGCCTCTCCGGGCGCAGTCACAATAGTCACGCTCCTCGCACTAAGTGGTGCAAAAATGAAACCCCTGACAATAAGCGGCAATAATACACAATATCCTGTGAATGGCAGATTATAACAAATACGATTACGTTTAATATTTGTACGGTAATAACCTGGGTATTACCTTTAACAGCACGTGATAACAGTAACATCCCGCGATAACTGCGCATATCCCGTAATGTCTCCACTAATAACCCATTATTACCGGGCCACCATCGGGCAATTGTATCAACCCACGGGGAACACAGCAAGCGAGCTTATTTAAAACCCATTGCCATTTGGTATGGCGACGGTGTTGGGGAGCCCTTCATCCAGCAGTGGATTGATCACGGCTGACAATGATGACGACGACCACGACGTTGTTTGCACGCCGCAGCAAAGGCTCGCGGTTCCCGACGCGTTCCAAGAATTTCGTTGGCGGCTCGCCGCTCGAGCGCACGTTCCCCCCGGCGTCTGAAAGCCTCCGCAGCCCGGCGGCAAGCGGAGAGCCCGTGGGAGCCCGGGCAAAGAACGCGGCACGTGGCAGCGGCGGTGGCCACGCGACAGCTGCCACGGCGCCCGTCAGGCACGAATTTCCAGGCGTGAGGTGCCACCCGAGGCTGGCGTTCGATGGCACTTCCTCGCGTTCTTGGGCAGCGTGGGGCATCGAATGTGTGTGTGTGTGCTTGTGGCTTTTTTTGGTTCAGCCTGCCGTTTTCCGCAGCGTTCTATTTCTGGCCGCAATGCAGCGAGGTAGGACAATCAATATACAAGAGCACTACACTGACATACTCTAATGCACAGGAGAAAGATGGGAGGATTAATATCATCAGTTACAAGTGCGCGGTTTATTTACTTATTTTTTTTTTACGTATTCATTCACTGGCGCGTTTGAGCAGTTTATTTGTCCAAGCATGTTGCAGAAAGGTGACGCGTCTGATTTACTGGGCTGTTTTCCTAGCGCGGCAGGGTCAAAGGCCGTCACAGATACGAGAGGCGAATTTTATACAATGTTACAATGTATATTCGCAATGTCTTACACGGGCCTGGAGCAGTAGAATTAATTGCAACATGTTAAGATAAATTATTTAACGTGAGCGCGACATACTAGGATGTTCGACAAGAAATCGTTACGTATGGAGCAAAGGAATGGCTCACATTTGGATGACGTAAAAGCGAATGTCGACGGCTCACGTGGATTTAACATGCGCGCACACGCGATCACACCCACGCGCACACACACACACACGCGCACACACCCACACACACCCGGACAAACGCGCGCTCACACACGCACACACTCAGACATACACGCGCGCACATACCCAGATACACACGCGCACACAAAAGATAAAGACAAAGATCCCCCGTATAGCCTTAACGGACTCTTGGGGCAAGTGCTGTTAGCGAGCACCTATGAAGGCCAGAACGGTACACGAGGGGGTGGGTGGCCAGAACCACGCGCGACCGCCTTTGTCTCCCCAGTGGCCATATTTACACACCACCACAGGTACTCATTTCAGGCTGAGTCGACCTAGGGGAGTCTCAGGACCGGTTCAGATAATCGTCACTGGTGTTGGCCGTGAGAGGGAATCGATCCCGGGTTCGCTAGGTTCATAGCGCAGCGCGCTACCGCTCCCCCCTGCGCACACACCCAGACACACACGCGCACCCACCCAGACACACACGGCACACACGCACGCATCAAGCAGGCAAGTGGCGTTGTCATTTTGAGGAACGTCTCACCGTTTGCTGTGTGTTACTTGAGTACCCTAAGCTTCGTCGTAAATCGCTTTCAGGACATTTCGAACCGCAGCAGCATAAGCTAAATGATTTGGAAAATTGTTTATAAAACGACATATCTGTTTCGTAATTTTCGCAGCGTCTGAACGTAAAGTTCTATATACGTTGTAGAAGCTACAATAAGGTCCAACAAGTGTAGTGAAAAACAACAAAAAGTAATTGCGATAAAAATATAAATAAATAAGAAAATCCGTTGCAGATATATGAAGGATTTGGGCTGGTTGGCTGGAGGCAAAAAGTGATATAATGCAAACCAGGTCTTTGGGTATAAATTTATTTTACCATCGTGGCATGTGGAAAAGTTATTATGTTTTATGTTGTAACCACTGGGGCATTCGAGCTATCTGCAGGCCCTGCGGTCTGATCGACCACCCTTTCAGCCTTTGAGTTCACCACATTCCGAGGACCGCCACTTTCTCGGCTCCGAAATTCCATTACCCGTCGGATTTTTTGCTGTTGCCGTTGCGCCGTTGTGAAGCTCTCCGTCCCATCGTTGTTTTCGAGTCCTCCCGAGTCTCGCCGGGCACGGCTTGCGATGTTTGTGCAGCACGTTGCCTGGAGTTTTTCCAATTAATTGCCAAGGAAGCCCCCCCCCACCACCCTCCCCCCCCCAGACAACGTGGAGTGAAATAAACCCGCATAGGAGAGCCATAACTACATCCTTCCAAACGTTCAGGCTCTACCAGCACGAGACGCAACGTAAGAACTTGGGACCGATGTATTTGTGAAGAGGTGACATTTTGGTGGCGATGGTAAAATGCACGGTGATTTCGTGAGGAGCCCTCTTGCAAAGAACGGACAAATATAAAATTATCTCTCAAGTCCGGGAGGAAAAGAAAACGAAAGTTTAAATGCACGGCTTCATTTAAATCGGGCTCATTGTAAATTCTGGGCGTACGTGCCGAGATTAGGTCACCCACTTGAATGACGCGTGAGGATGTCTTTTTAAAGACATTTAAATAAAAAAAAGAAACGGGACAGATAAAGGTGGATAATTATTCTCCAAATGTCCCCGATGCATGCAAAGAAATCTTGTAATGCAGCTACTCCTGGTAATTACTTTATTATAATGCGCGCGCATGGACGCTGACAGGGGCTTCGCTTCAGAAACGCTCACCAACGGAGTCAAAAGCGCGCTGTAAATCGGGATGCATTTTTCATCATTTGAATGGAAAAATGGCTCTGTAAAACACGTCCTTAATGCACAAGCGAGCACAGTGTTTACCCAAGCCTGAGCACTGGACGAGATATATTGAGCACAAAGCCAATCAGTAATTTGATCTCGCCTGCCACTGTTTGTGCGCGATGAGGTTGTGAGGCGGGGGTCGGTGCGTTACCAGACACCGACGCAAATTAATTTGAGCCTCGGTTGAGTGACGGCCGATCGCGCGTTCCGGCACGGCCTGCCGCGCACTCCGCGCTCTCCGATGGGCGCCGCAGTGGCTAGGAGATGTCAACTCCCTCGCCTGGTATACAGGAGGTCGTGGGTTTGATCCCGACCCTGATGCCTGCTGTGTATTTGGAGTTTGCGGTGTCTCTCTCTCTCTCATCATAATCACGGTGGCTAGGAGATATTCTTAGTTCTTTCGGTAAAGTCACATAGGTAAAAAATGAAATTATTTTTATTAATTTCATTTTTTACCTACGTGACTTTACCGAAAGAACTAAGAATATGAATCCTTGCAGTCACGAAAGCTTCAAATCTAGAATGGCTAGAAGATGTTAACTCCCTCGCCTGGTATACAGGAGGTCGTGGGTTCGATCCCGACCCTTCTGCCTGCTGTGTATTTGGAGTTTGCGGTGTCTCTCTCTCATCATCATCACGGTGGCTAGGAGATGTCAACTCCCTCGCCTGGTATACAGGAGGTCATGGGTTCGATCCCGACCCTGATGCCTGCTGTGTATTTGGAGTTTGCGGTGTCTCTCTCTCATCATCATCATCACGGTGGCTATGAGATGTTAACTCCCTCGCCTGGTATACAGGAGGTCGTGGGTTCGATCCCGACCCTGATGCCTGCTGTGCATTTGGAGTTTGCGGTGTCTCTCTCTCATCATCATCATCACGGTGGCTAGGAGATGTCAACTCCCTCGCCTGGTAAACAGGAGGTCGTGGGTTCGATCCCGACCCTTCTGCCTGCTGTGTATTTAGAGTTTGCGGTGTCTCTCTCTCATCATCATCATCACGGTGGCTAGGAGATGTTAACTCCCTCGCCTGGTATACAGGAGGTCGTGGGTTCGATCCCGATCCTTCTGCCTGCTGTGTATTTGAAGTTTGCGGTGTCTCTCTCTCTCATCATCATCATCACGGTGGCTGGAGATGTTAACTCCCTCACCTGGTATACAGGAGGTCGTGGGTTCGATCCCGACCCTGATGCCTGC
>CM025629.2:7605811-7621839 GCA_014621495.2 Entosphenus tridentatus
GGGGGGGGTGATGTGTCAGGTACCAGCGGGGGACGCATCACACACAACGGCGTGACCGCGCAGAAACGGAAGATAAAAAAAACCCAAATCCATTGAGCGGAACGTTTAAATGGTGACGTCCACGGCGGGGAGAACGCACGCGGAGGGCGCCGAGGTCAGGACCTCTGGGGCACCACCACGGCCCGGCCGGTTCTTCGCACGTGGCAGAGGGGTCACGGGGGGGGTGGCGCTGTTGTGGAAGGGTTCTTGCCGGAAGTGAATTGTTACTTCCCACCACGGCAAAAATAGCTCGCACGTGTGTTCACTACACATTGATGAATACGGATGATTACAGTAAGAATCGTGAACACGAAATCTATGGCGGTGGATTAAAAAAAGAATTAGCGTCAAATATTTTTCCACTGCACAAACGGACATCATATTGCAAGAATAGATGGTCTCTTAAATAATGCAAGATAATGATTTTCAGCGCTGTATCTATCCACTGACTAGATGGAGGCGTCTCCAAATCTTTTAGTCAAAGGGGCTGTTACTTGGCTATACTTCACTACACTGGCAAGTACGTATTGGTGAAGTGGGTGGGCTGGGGTCGCCCAGGACTGGTCCGGATGTCACTCGCTGCTGATGTTAGTCATGAATGGGAAAGCGAGCTCGGGTCACGGGGTTCTTAGTGAAGTGTGCGAACCACAGAACTCCTACTCCATCCCTCAATGTGCATTGTATAGAAGAAATATGACGCAGTACATATATGCGTGCTGTATCATTGTTCTGTGTACACGTTTTTGTTTGTTAAGTTTTTGAGTCAGCTGGGCAGAATTCGGCAAGGACATAGCCCACTTGTTACCCCAACATCCGGACAGCAGAGACTATAAATATCCTTTGACTCATCACTCTAACAAAGACAATTTTTTTTACATATTTAAGAATGCACAATTGAAACAATAAATAACAAATATAGAATTGAGAATAATAATAAATATATATAAAGTTAGACTCGTATCAATGATCATACTGCCTGTATTTATTGTTTTGTTTGGCGCGTGTAGGTCACATATTTCCCTTCGTGTTCTCTGATTGGCTCCCACTGCATCATTGGTCTTGACCTTCGGCCAGCATGTCTTTGAGAGCAATGGGTTCTGCCAAAGCCTTCCCTTACCCTTTCATAACAGTGAATATGTTTCTAACTTGTGCGAGCTCTCTGATCCCCGCGTTCCTTCGTCTCTCTGTGTAATTCTACGCATGCGCATTGACACGAATCAGTGCGTACTCTCTCAGATTTCTCCACCTTCTCTTGGCCCATGTCTTTGTTTCCAATACGTATGTCAGAGCGGCTAATTCTCGAGGTTGAAACCCCCTTCCTTCGGGCCCACGTCTATGTGACTCTGCATTACACAAGCACCGCGGCCCTGCGTCATCGCTTGTGACTCTGGCCCCTTAGGTACACAGTGCTCGGTTATAGTTTGGTGTTTGGTCATGTTTCTCCAGCAGATATTTTTGTTTGTTCAGTGGAGTTGACGAATGCGACGTTTCCCCCAGACATCGAAATTAATCTCGAGGCCAATTATCGCAGCCTTCACCTCTTTGTTCACTACGCGTGCAACGCGCGGGGTTTTCTCCCGTTGCTCGTTTCAACGGCTGCGTCATCGGCAAACACGAGTCGGATAACACAGGGTGCTTCAATAAAATGTTAACACTTCCGAGAATTTGCAACAACGCCACGAGAAATGTGCCTCCGGGCTCTGGACTACCACCTGGAGAAGACTCCATGTCTTTTTGAAGCTATTAACATACATTTGTTATCATGTTCCAGTGTATTATCCGTTATTTTTCTAATAAAAACGATAGTCGCAAATAAGTGTTAACATTTTTTTAAGCACCCTGTATATCCTCCGTTTACCGCGGTGCTTTTTTTTCTCTCAATCCAATTTCCAAGAATAAAAAAAAAATTCGAATGTCACTGTGAATAACTATCACCGCTACATTAAACCAAATTATATTGTATTGTATAATTATATTCAATAATAATAATAATACACTCGGCAAAAGAAATGTCCCAACACATTACAATTAACAGCGGCCGGCTACGCACACACTGAGATTTTTCACATGTGAATTATACCGGTAATTACGGGTCCAATTAAATTCAATTTCGCCACGCTATTGACTGAGACATCTCGACAAAAAAAATAGAAGCCGATACTTCCATGATCAACAATGGGCACCGCTTAATTGATGTTTAATGACGTTTGGTGGGCTCCAGACTCCCCCACCACGGCAGGGCACTGCCCGCCCAGTCCGGTCGGTTCCCCCAGGCCAGACCTCACTGCGGCCTCAACCAGTGGTTCTTGTCATGTTAACAATTACATAGGTCTGATGAAACATAGTAGTTATACTTATGTAGTGACATATGACGTCACTACCATGTTGGGTCTGTTCGCATGACGTCACTGCTATGTCGGGTCAGTACCAATGAGGTCACTGTCGGGTCGGGCAGTGTGGAGGCTTTTGATTTAAAGCCTTCGTGACTGCAGGCATTCATATTCTTGGTTCTTTTGGTAAAGTCACGTAGAAGGGAAATAGTGAAATCATAAAAATATCAAACAATAAAATTCTCACGACGTTTCGACTGCAACACAAGCAATCGTCATCAGGTGATGGTGTTTTATATTTGTATTATTTCCCTTCTACGTGACTTTACCGAAAGCACCAATAATATATAGTGTGGAGGCTGTTGACGAGTGCCACGGGGGTCGTGTCAAGCCCCCACGTCGGTGGGTGAGGTCCGCAGGTTTGTGGGGTTCGTGTCGTATTACCCCCACTTCATGCCCGGGGTTGCGACAATCGTGAAGCTGCTCCATGCCAGAGGTCGCAAACGGATTTTGATTCCTTACCCGTACCCGTACCCAGCCGCACCAGGGTCGCAAATGGGTACCCGTTCTCTACCCGTACCCTACCCGAAATGAGTGACAAACAGTTACTCACCAGTGACCCACGACCTACCTGTACCCGGCCACACCAGGGTCGCAAACGGCTACCTGTACCCGTACCCGGCTGGGTACGGGTAGCCGGGTATCGGGTAGGGTACGGGTATCGGGTACCCGGTTGCGACCTGTGCAAAGGGCCAGAGGTTTCATTGGGGGACTGAGAAGGAGGTCGCATTTGTTGCGCTGCGCAATGGCCTCGTGAACGCACCCCCCCCCCCCCCCGATACCCCCATTTCTCCGTGCCGGTTACATTGGACACGGACGCCAGTGATCCCGGGATCGGTGCCGTATTGTCGCAGGTGGAGAACGGGGTTGAGAACGTGGTCGCTTACGGTAGCCGGGTGCTGTTCCCCGCAGAGCAGCGCTATTGTGTTACATGCCACAAGTTGTTGCCTATCGTGCACTTTGTACAACAGTACCGCCCCTACCTCTACGTTAGGCAGTTCATGGTACGCACAGATCACGTGGCTTTGCAATATGCGCTACGCGTTGACCAGCTGTCCGCGCAATTCTTGTGATAGTTAGAAATCTTGCAAGATTATTCATTCGAAGTCACCTATAGGAAAGGGTTGCACCACTGCAACGCGGACGCTCTGTCACGGTTATCGCCGAAGAACCAGTGCGCATGTTTGATGGGCGCCGGGCATTGTAAGCAGGTAGATGCGGGGGAGCCGGGCACCATGGTAGCATCGGTGGATGCTCCGCCACCCGTACCGGGGGTGGCGCACGATAATACTATTGGTCTTCCGCACGAGGAATGGGGGCGCCTCCAAGCGGAGGATGTCTCCTTACTAAAGTTACGGCGCTGTGTTGTTGCACCAAGCGATCGGAAGGATCCAGGGGGTATGTACCCCGTGGTCCTCTGAGACCACTGTATCGTGGTGCCAACTGCTCTGCGGGGTAGAGTAACGAGAGCTGCCCATGTGCGATTTTATGTGAAGTGACGTAAATGGTGCCACTAGGGTGTTCGCGCCAGCTGCTTTACAGGAGTGCAACTGTGCGTCTGGAGCCTCTCTCTAGCACCAGAGTGGGTACGGCATGTCAGCCAGCCCTACGGGGCATGGTCCTGGTGATGGCCTGAGAGAGGGCAAGTGAGGACATGGTGGCCTGACTTAACCCGGGAGGGCACGTGATGCTCAGCCGAGATCCTTCGGGAAAGGTCTCGAAGGGGGCGTGGCCGAAGGCGGAGCAAGGCCACGCTCAGGAGCATAAAGGGGCAGTCCCGAGAGAGTTCTTGGCTCGTCTGTGGAATCAAGCCTGGGTTCCGCATCTTGTCGTCTCCGGGTCTCCGTCTAGAGTTAACTCGCTACTCACATAGTTAGCCATATCACCTACTATAGAACCCGAATTACGTTCAGTGTTACCCGCTCGGGAAGTTGTTAAAGAAAAGTGTTGCCTCCCAGTCCAGAGTGTGTGCCTCAGTGTTGAACGACACTACAGATGCACCTTAGGCGTGCAGAAAACGTTGTCTTCGTTGAAGCGGGACTTCTTTTGGCCCAGAATGGCAAGGGATGTTTAGAATTTGCCCGCAGGAAGCCCCCGCCGAGACTGACCCGACCACCGCTGCAGTCCTCAATTGGGTATCCCGTGTAAACGAGCTCGTTACCTTCGACATCCTCGGGCCATTTTCTACTACTCTGAGCGGACATAAATTCTTGCTGCTAGGGGTAGAGTACCTGTCACGGTGGCCGGTGGCATGGCCCCTACCATATCAGTCGGCGGCGTCCATTACGGACACGTTCCTGCATGGTTATGTATTGGATAAGGGGGCCCCGGAACGTCTCCTTATGGACCAGGGCCGAAATATTTCCGCAAAGTTGTTGCAAGAGGTATGTGATTTGTTGGGTATGAAGAAAATTCGAACCTCGCCCTACCATCCCCAGACTGACGATGGTAGAGCGTTTACATAGGACACTTACGTCCATGTTGTGCCAACAAGTCAACGAGGCACAGTCCGAGTGGGACCTACACGTTCCGGGAGTTCTTGCGGCCTATAGAATTGCCCCTCAAGCCTCTACCGGATTCTCCAAATTGTTTTGGATGTACGGGAGAGAATGCGACTCCCCCCCCCCCCCTCATGGAAGCCCAGTTAAATAGTTAAATATTGAGCCAAGCAAAAAGAGAGTCGCTGTGCCCTGACTAATGAGCCTCACCCTGAAGCGGTTGACGGAAGCACAGGAGGCGTCCTGGGGAAAATCGGCCCAACGGCAGGCTGCAAATTAAACATTGGCTGGGCTTAAGGAATCGAAAATCGTGGCTGCATTGCCCCCAGGTGCCCGTGGGCACATCTAAATTGCACAGGCCATGGCAGGGCCCGGTGGAGGTAATTGAGGTTAGGAGGCTGCAGTGTGTACGGATTCAGGTTGGTCGCAGGCGTTGGTATGTGCACCCATCAAGGCTGAAACCCTATTTTCCACCTCATGAGGGAAATTCATCTCCACCATCTGATGCCCGGGTGCGTAATGTGTCCGACGGGGACGGGCGTACATTTACGGAGGTTGCGCCTCTGCGATACTCTGTTCCTCCATCCGCAGGATCCCAGGGCTTGACGCCCATAGAACTGCCGGTGGGGCCACCCACAGGCGGACTGGGTGGACAGTACAACCGCCACCTGCTTCTTCCTCTCTTCCATCTTCGTCCCATGGGGGACCACGCTCGTTGGGCCAGCTGCGAGTCACCCCCGGGGTCCCTGGTGGAACCTGTGCTAGGCCCATACGAGGGACCGGCGACAAGGACCCGTTCCAAGATGGTTCGGTTCAGATGACCGCTCCTACTCGTCATGGGGTTGCTGTTATTTTGGGGGCTGGATTGTTGCCAGGAATTGCGAATGTTGCGTGGATATTGCGGTGTTCGTCGTCCTGCTACGCGAAGTATGGAGGTCAGCCGGGACTCATTCAATGTAGTGACATTGAATGAGTCACTGTAGCGCGTGCCAATGTAAGATTGGTAGACAATAGAATTAGGGGTAACAGGCCGTTCTACCAGTTAGACCTGTGGGCAAGGCACGGAGCCCTCTGGGGGATCCAGAGGGGTGCGGAGCCGAGGGCAAAGCCTGGCCACACTGGGCAGGATATAAGGCGAGCTCTGATAAACAGTTGGGGCTGCTGCGATCTGGAGTAGAACTCGTTGTGCCTTCATCGTCGTGATCTTCGCCCTTTTCAAGCTGTGGGTCTGGCAGCGTGTTGGCTGTCCCAACCCGGTATGTAGTCATCCCCTGAGGCTGTGAAGGCGGGAATAAAAGAGAGAGTACCTCCTACTAGTGTCTGCGAATTAGAACACTACACTTACGTGCCCGTGCTTAATTTGTGCTTAAGATTTTTTACCTTCTAACATAACATCTGGCATGTCTCGCACCCCCAGAAAGGGCACCCTAGGTTAAGAACTGCTGGCCTAAACAAACCACTCCGTCCGCACTGGCCCACGTACCTCTACCATTAAGCAAACCGGCCTTGCAGTCTTGACGGTTCCCGAGTTCAATTCCTGGCCGGTGGTTGACTCAAATGGGTATATTACCACTTTGCAGTACTTATATGAGAAGTAGTTGTCATATGAATATGACCCATGACCCCCCCCCCCCCCCCATGATGGGTTGTGTGGAATTTACACCACTGGCTCAGGGCTGTTCGCAAATGATGAGCACTGTCTCGACCGCCATGCATGCATCACAATGGTTGTGTCCACATGACAAAACGCAGCGCACTGATTGGATATTAAAAAAGCCACGAGGGAGTGGAAAGTTGAGTGGTGGTAGTCTGCGATGGGTCTCCTCCTCATCATCATCATCTCCAGACATTCCGGTGCAGAGGCGTCAAACGCTCTACCCCTGTTAGGTGCGGGACCTTTAGAGATAATTGCTGATGATCGTATGGAGCTCATGATATCGTTCTATCGCATAATCCCATCTCTCCCACCTGCTCCTTCTGCCCTGTACTGGTGGCATCTCCATTGCCCGTCTAATCTATGGGTCTCTATCTGTGTCTATGGGTCTCTAATCTCTCTTCAAATTGTATCTTCGACAACACAAGGCCCAAACCATCTAAGTCCCACCTCCCCTAGCTTCACCGGAATAAAAGTGACGCATGCCAAGGTTCTAACTTTTTATTCTCCCTTCGTTTCACAAAATCCATCTCAGTATTCTCCTCTCCGGCCTGTTCAAGCACTCGACTTTCTTCTCCAGTGGCCGTGTATCTGCAACGTGCGACGTTTTGCCTTAACACACGCGTAGAGTTCCCCTCTGCTGTTGTGGACCGAGCGCTGCGGGGTCCCAGTGTGAGCAGGTGGACAAACAAGGAGGAGAAGTACCTGTGTTACGAACGCGCGTGAGTGGCAGTGAGCCAATGTGGACCGAACACTCTATCGCCCCCACCAGACACGATGGCCAATGAAGACGTCGAGAGAGTAATGAGATGATTTATGCAAACGGTTCACACTCACAACATAATTAACAACTGTGCGAAATAATTGCCTCGCCTTCTGGCCAATTTCTTTCGAAAGGAGAAGGCTCACAGCCAAAAGGTACATTCATAAAACTTTCGACCGTACTTGAAAATGTTACCCTACTCAATCCACACGTGTGAGGGCCAATTAATGTGGCACTCTGCTGTCTGGGTTTGGCTTCGAAACTTAAATAGTTTTGGCCATTAAAACAAAGCTCACATCCACACACACGGGGCTGATGTGCAGATACTTATACAGCAGCGAGTGCTACATCAAGGAAGTAAAGGAGACCGACCTTTTAGCTAATAACGATTTTTTAAATATATATGATGCTCAATAACAACGACAGTTCATTAAACTGTGCACAGTTATTGAAGCAGCAACTGGC
The DNA here is from genome assembly GCA_014621495.2 of Entosphenus tridentatus. Taxonomy (NCBI): domain Eukaryota; kingdom Metazoa; phylum Chordata; class Hyperoartia; order Petromyzontiformes; family Petromyzontidae; genus Entosphenus; species Entosphenus tridentatus. Next base: position 7,613,621 of record CM025629.2, read on the forward strand.
GTTTTTATTTAAGTAATTAAAGCAGATTTTTCGGCAAAACTTACAAGAGAAAGATTGTTTTTTACTCTGAAAAAAATAAAAATGGAAATTCTCACCATTCCGACCTACTCAGAAGCACTGAGACCTCAATAACAGAGAAGGCCCCGTGAATGCGCTTGCGTCACATCGTGGTCCTTATATTTATGTGCATTATTGAGAAGCAGCCAACAGGTTATGAGAATGAGATTACTCAAATAAATGTATACATACATTTAATTCCCAGCTTATTCGTGAAAGAGAATACTTATTCATCTTTGAGGATAAACATTTTTTTGCAATTTCACCTGCTTTGCCTTAATTCTCATGTGTAACTGACGCGTGTTGAATATACACAATACAATTAATTCAAACAAATATACTTTCTATAGTGGGACATGTCATACGAACCGTGATCTCTGTGTATACAGTATACACACATTGTCTTGAGAACGTGTCAGTTCCGTCGCGTGCAACGTATCAAAATGCCTCGAAGGGTTGAAAACGCTTTCTAAAGTTATGTTCAGACGTTCCTACGCCACGTTAAAGAGCCGGCGTGGGTGATCGTGGCAAAGCGTTTGTCTCTGCGGCGCGATAGACAATCTAATGACCTGTCCTATTATTAGCACCAGCCACAGGTCGTCACGGAGGACATCAAAGAGGGCATTCATAATTCACGAACCACACTTGTGCAGCGAGGCACTCACGGTGCTGGTATTGATTTCATAGTGCGGAAGGCCTTGCTTAAAGGACAGCCTTGCGATCGTGGGGGGCGCACTTCAGAAGAAAAAAAAGAAAAACCTCTGCTGCATTCTCAGATCTTTCCGCTGATATTTTTTTCGGCTCATTCTTTGTTTGATGCCGTTGCCCCGATTTGAACTCGTGCGTTGCGCTTTGGGTGTCACGCCACGGACCATCGCAGAATCGGATGGGGGGGGGGGTAGGCCCAGCAGACGTGGTCTCTCGGCACCGCGGGATGGCAAAAAAACATAGCAAACGTAGACATAGAGGAGGGGGAGAGGGGTTAGAGAGAGAGGGGATAGAGAGAGAGAGGGGGTAGAGAGAAAGGCGGTAAAGAGAAAGGGGGTAGAGAGAGAGGGGGTAGAGAGCGCGCGCGGCGCGCAAGAGCGAGTATGGCCCCGAGAAGACGGGAAAGCGAGGGGGGCGCGAGGGGGCACATAAAGCAAAGCATTGAAAAAAAAAACTAAAAAACCGAAATGATGAACGAAGCAAAGTGCCGACTACACCGAGACATCTTCTTGTTTCCTCTGATCGTAAAACAAAGAGAACAACGGCGGGGATGGTGGCGAGAGGTCGGGAGAGCGTGGACAGCAAGTGCGGGGCACCCCGACGACGATGATTGAATAGACGACGCGACAAGACAGGGGACAAACGCACATCCCGCGTGAACGTGATGCGGTTGTCTGGCGCATAGAAGTACAGTCCAACACAAGGCAGCGTCTGCCACCCATGCAGCACAAATGCTCTTACGAGAGCGTGCTTGTTTTTAGTTATTAAATCTGCTCGCTTGCCGAGTAAATCCTCATTGAGTCTCCATTCTGCTTCCCAATCGAGTTCTTCGCAAGTAACTAAAAAAAAAACGCGGCGACTTAGGAGCACGGCTCCAGCGCACAATGGGCTGCTCTTCTCCGAATGGCACCACGGAAACCTTGAACGCCGCCACCCTCCCCCCCCGGCCCCGCTGCCGTGAGACGCGTGCTATTTCACGGCGGATACCTCGCGGCATTAACCGGGGCCGCCTGCCAGATTCGAACGGCGATCGTCGGTGACAAAACAAAGCGCCGATCCCCCGCCTGCGCTTGGCGACGTGCCCCCTCCCCCCACGTACCACGCGCCCATGCGGCATTCATTGCCTCCTCCTCCACGCGCGCCATCTCAGGGGCTCATCTTTTATTTACGCGATTTTCCCAATCGGCTTGCCGGGTCTGCACAAAGGGGTCCCCCCACTCCGCCGAGCGGGACGCGGGGTTGCGGCGTTCGAGAGCCCGCGACTCGTCGTCGCTTGGTTTATTCTCTTCCGAAACGACCCAATCCGTTCGCTCGCCCTCGAGTGCGGTTGCGCCTTTTAAGGCGGCGCGCCTCGTACCCAATCCACGCACCGTTAGATTTGTAATTATGATATGGTAATTATTCGCCATTGTGTAGCGTTTCACGTTCTTAATTAATTTAATACACCTTACAAAAGGACGCGCATTCTCCGGGTGCGTGCGGGTAATTGTTGAAAAGGGTGTACACAGTGTATGGTTGTAGTTTTTTTTCTTTACAAATAATGTAATGATTCTCATTACATTTTCTGAAGTGGTATAGAGCTCGACAAGACCTTGGCCCCCAATGTTTTGGCACGTGTTTAGTTTTGTTTTGTTGTAAACATTATTATTTCCCAAGAGTAAAATAGACAACAACACATAATAGCAGCACAAAATAACACGAATTCATATCGAACACAGTCTGGTTTGATTCAGAATTTAAATCTGACGTCATGTCAACACGCTGCCCACACCGGTGGCCAGGTTCAGGCGGCGGACTTGGAACGGGGGTCCCGGGAGTCGACGGGGGCGAGGGGCGTTGACGGCACGGATGGCTGCGGGGAAGAAAGTCCCAGAGCACTGGGGCAGCAGAGCAGAATGGGCAGCCTCTCTCTGAGCAACGTTGATTTGGGGGGCTTTGCCAGAAGGTGTGTCGAGCGGAGTGAAGTGCGATGAGATGGCAGAGAGGAAGGAGAGTGGTGTGAGGGGGGAGAGGTAGGCAGCAGCGGGAACCAGTCTGCGGAGTGCCGTGTTGAAATTGATCCAAGATTAACTGTGAGACGGGAGAGGTGTTGGAGTATTTGCATCAAGGGGTCTCGTTTCGATTTAAAGCTTTCGTGACTGCAGGAATTCATCTTCTTGGTTTTATTTTATTATGTTTTATTATTTTTATTATTTTATTACTCCCCTTCTACGTGACTTTACCGAAAAAACCAAGAAGAAGGGGTCTCGTGTCAAGGTGCGGGTGAGACTTTTCGCAGCGCGGAATTTTGGATCATTTGGAGTTGAGAGATGAGGTATTAAGCCAGAGATTGGGAGATGCAGGAGTCGAGTAGCGATGAAAGCCTGGATCAGGATCTCAGCGGCAGCCACCGATATAAGTAAACGACAGCTGCAGGAGATGTGCAGATGGATGTGTGTGGTCCTGCAGCATTTAGATACGCGGGGAAAGAATGGGAACTCTGTATTAATGACAAGTCCAGCATGTTGGCCACTCTTTGCCAGTGTCGTGTCAGAGTTTAGGAGGCGCAAGCTCAAACGGGAGTCTTTACTCAGACTGAAGTTTTTGTTTGCCTATGAGAAGTTGTTGTTTCTTCAGTCTTGGCAACAGGGGACGAGACCGTGTCAGGGCAGGCTGCTGAGAGTGGGTGGCGAGGCTGGGTTAATGGAGTCATTGGAGGTGTAGAGGCTGACCATCATCAGCGTGGCGGTGATGGTCAGCATTAAAACGTTAAATCGAGGGGCTGCCGCGTGACGGCGTGTGGTCGTGGCATTGATCAGTTCATCTTGGAACATTGCTAACAAAGCTGTTGACCACCCTGCATCTCGTGGCTTGATATCATTCAATTCTAAACAGATTGGGTGCTATGTTTAGTGACATACATTTCAAAGTTTAAGTGATTTTAAACAACAACAACAATAATAATAAACCGAGATTATTTCGAGCTCTCCAGCAATGCGCTGCCGGATGAAGGCTTTCCCACTCCGTTCCGCTCGTGGAGTATCCTTGACTATACTTCACCACCCTGACGATTGCGGGCTGGTGATAAAAAAAAGATATGAGTACGTTGCAATGCACATGCGTGTGATAGCGATGGAAAACAGAGCATTATTAAACGTGTACATTCTGGAATTGTTCAAGATTGTACTTACATTTTTAAAAGGTGGTGAGAACTGACATTGCACTCGGATTATCGTCAGGGTGGTCAGAAGAAAGGTGAAGAACCCTTGTCAGGAAGAGACCTCCGTACACGGCGCATCTCCGCGAGAGATAATCTACAGCTCCTTGTGAATCCGCTGATGGGTGAGAGCCACCCCACACTGTGTCGGCCGTGCAGCTATTTTGACCATACTTCACCACCTAAGTCAGTGCAGGTTGGTGAAGAGAAGCCCAGGACCAATTCAGACATCACTCATCGCTGATGCCAGTCGTGGCTGGTTATGGAACTCGGGTCAACGGTTTTATATTGCGGTGTGCTAACCACTGTACCACCGCTCCACCCTGTCCATGCAATACTCTAAGATATGTCATAATCCTTGGGTAGCCCTCCTGGTAGTGTAAAGGGCCTTGCACATAACTTGCGCTCATTCCACGTGCATATAACTACGGGACTAATTCCATTTCCAAAATGCTGATATTTCTGCATTATGGTAGCCAATTACCATACTCTTCTCTAATGTGCTATATGTGGCCAACATTCCACACTTTTTTTAATTCAAATTTGCATATATATAACCAATTAATTTATAAAATTCTCCGCTTATCATCCTATAATCCCATGCATTTCAGAGTTTCTAAATTTCCGTGATGTGCAGCAGTCCTTTTAGAGCAATAATTTCGTTGCATACTGTTCTAAACTCACAATACATACATTTAGAATCATAATTATGATACAATTCAACTCTTTGCCAATCCATTGCTTGATGAAGGTCTCCCCTAACCGTGCCTGTCAAGGGTTGTTTGACAATACTTCACCACGCTGGGCCAGGATATTTTAAGATGTCATTAGCCATTGATGTTAGCCATGGTGTGGAATTGAACTCGTCACCAGTGCCATTAACACAATGCCAATACCCCCACCCCAGCCAAATTGTAGCAGCCCTTTAGTAGTAGCAGGACTGTATTATTGTTTGGAACATCTGGGGCGGCCTTACACATCAATGTTATCTAAATGTCCTTCAAGCATCAGTGAGTAGGACTCTAGGAAACACACACACGTGTATCCAGCTGATCTATGTCGTGCACAACTTGAATGTAACAAACATATTCATATTTACCAGTTGGCCTGAGCACGCGCAGAGTTCAAGTTACTGTTCGCTTGGGGTAACTTGGGGCAACTTGGGTGCCACTGCGAGATGACATCTCCCCTTGTCCGTGCTGCAATGGATTGCCCAGCGTGCCGCAGCTCCTGTGTTGGGAGACAGTGGTTGTCGGCTTCGTGTCCTCTTCAACGCCCCGCGGCAAACTGGAGCCCTGCGTGGTCATTGCCCGCGGTGTCGACGGTATAATTATAGCGAGCCGTCCTCTGGGGAGTCAGGGGAACATATTGGTCATTGCTTTGCCTGAAGGGCCTGGGGAGGCTTTGCTCGTCGTCCAAACGGCTGCAAGAGAGCACTTGCTCTGCCGTGTGAGAAGGCAAACAGGTCACCGCGCCGAACAGAAACCCAATGTCCCCCATCTGCTGTGGGTGATGCATCTTGGCACTGATGTGACGTGAGCTAATCACACGGGGGGAGGGGGGGGCTGATTCTATCATGGCCTCTCTCAGGCTCACGCAGGGTCTGCAAACATCATGTGTTCACCGACGAGCGTGTTCGACAGAGCTCGTGTTTGCGCTCGCCTGGGAAAGCTCCTCTCCGGTCGCTCCGTGCTCCAAGGGTTTTCACCATTCGTCGCTGCTGTACATCTCGATTCGCTCAGAGGATTCACGCGCGCGCGCACGTGTGCAAGTGCACACGTGCGCGCGCGCAGGTACCCCCCTCGTCGTATTGACCGTGGCGTGTAAGCGTTGCTGAACGTGACAGTGATCGCCGAGCGCTCCCCGCAAACCGTCAATAACTTGTCACGGCTGCCAATGCGCCCTGCAGTGGGAGCCGTGTCTGAGCTCACTGTGGCATTTCAGCGCCGGCGTGCCGATCTGCCGTCGATGACCCCTCGGAGTGCCGCACATGGGGAGCGGTGCCGGGGACTCGCGGAGGGGGGCGGGCGGGAAGGGGTGGGGGGTGACAGGGAACATGAAGTTATCAGCGCAGATTTTGGGAGTCAAACGTCGCTGTCCCAGCGCTGCCAGGGGATGGTTCGAATTTTGACTTAAAACTTTGGTGACTGCAGGAATTCATATTCTTGGTTCTTTCGGTAAAGTCACGTAGATAGAAAAGAAAAATAATAATAAAATGCATTTTACATGAAACAAAAAATTGCAATTTAGCTTTTATTATTACAAAAAATGTATAAAAAAAATATATTTTTATTTGTATTTCTTATTTTTGTTGTTTTCTATCTACATGACTTTACCGAAAGAACCAAGAAGATAGTTCGAATGTTTCGCTTGATGCCAGGCGCTGTGTGTAGCAGCGCTGGGCAGTGATTTTTATTCACGATGCAGACCTCGCGCGAGGCAGCTGGCTGGCTCAGCCGTAGCAGTTCGCAATCGGAAGTATGCGACTTCAAATCCATGAGTTTACTTGGCCCATCATTCCTCCGGGGTCGATAAAGTAGATACCACTTAGTGGGGAAGTAAATTGCGATTGTCCTCTGGAGAGACTCGCCACATGCATGTGGAATGACCACCTTTGGCTCGGGGATGTGAAGTGGAGGTGAGCAGCAATGCTTCCATACTCATTGCTCAGGGGCACACTTGGCCACGACAGCGTGGTGGCTTACGTACGGCTTGAAAGAAGTTCATCAAACATACATTCTGGCGAATTTCCCGATGATGCTGGATGCAATTGCCAGCGAAACGTCGTACTCAAATATTGTAAATGTTGTGGTTTCACGCTTCAACACACCGGTGGGCTAAAGCAGTGCACTATTTGTCTTTTGTCAACGCGACACTTTTTTTGCTGATTGGCCGTGTCGGGTGGTGGAGGGTTACGACACATTTATAAATAACGCGATCTAACCCAAAAACGTTGATTATGATTATGAAACATACATATTTATGCATTATCCAGATTTCGTCCATGCGTGGCAGTTTTTTTGTTCGTTTGGTTGTTTTGCTTGCGGTGGGAAGGTAACAGCTTTGCTGACTCCAATACAAGCGGCGTTCCACCAGGAATCAATCCAGGGAGCGGCGCGTTGTTTTTCGCTTCAGCGTAACTCATTCAGGGCTGACATTTGTGTAGTCTTGTGGGTGTTCATGGCCACGGTGACACCGCACAATACTGCCAACGTGATGAACGGCAAGGGCACCGCTCCTGCAACAGCATTGTTTTATTACTGTGTAATAAAGCGAGAATTAGGTGTGACTTTTATGGCTAAGCATGCTTATCTCTGACTTATTAAAAAATCTAATTACTTGAGGAGGGGATGGGTTACGGGGGTTGGGGCGGATCTGGAAGAATAACAGCGTTGTTATTATCGCTCAGGCAGAAGGAAAACCTGCAGACGGTTTCGAGTCAAATTTGAGTTTTACTGAAATTGCGAGCGAGATCTTACGTTAATCTTTTGTGGCTAAGGCACAAATGGCATGTGGAGTCTGAGTGTTGCCTTCATAGCTGTGATATCTGCTGTGATGTCGGTCATTACACAGTGCATCAAGGCAAAGCGCTACATTCAAAAGTTGAACTCTATTCAATTATTCGATTCAATTTAAAAACTGCTGGTTTATAACAAGCGAAAGCCCGAATGAGACATATTACATTACACTACAGATTTCATTATTCAATTGTGATTTTTTTTTGTTAGTTATTTATACAGTGGAAGATCATTTCAACACTTGAGGCTATTGCACAGACACACAGCGCTACGGCCCTGCGCGGGACATCAGCGTGTTCGCTCCGACTGGCACCAGATCGCCTAGGGGGCATCCGATCGTTCTGGATCCCTGATGTTCCGCAGGCTTGAGCCTGGATACCACTCGGATGGGTCACTGCCTGGGAATGCCAGGAGTTAGACGCTTGGGCAGGGAATTGTCCATGAAGCGTCGAGTGTTTATCCCCCTCGTGTGTGGCGGGTTATCTCCTCCCACACGCTTTGATGGAAATGGCCAAATATTCTTAATGTTTGCGGGACTCTCTCGAGAAACAAAATAATAATTGAACTACCGCACGGTTCTTTCCCAGGTAGACAGACGACGATGGTGATCATTACTATCGTGACCGCAGCACTTTGACCGTCGTGTGCTCGGGACAAGTTTACGATTGGATGGCGGCGCTCTCGATGGGCGCGGAGGGGGAAGGCGGAGAGGGGAGTGAGAGTCACGGTCCTCACCCCCC
>CM025629.2:7631203-7668651 GCA_014621495.2 Entosphenus tridentatus
GTAACGGAGCGTTGTAGTGGAGTGAGTTGTAATGGAGCGTTGTAGTGGAGTGAGTTGTAACGGAGCTTTGTAGTGGAGAGCGTTGTAACGGAGCGCTGTGCTGGAGTGAGTTGTAACGGAGCGTTGTAGTGGAGTGAGTTGTAACAGAGCGTTGTAGTGGAGTGTGTTGTAACGGAGCGTTGTAATGGAGTTGTAACAGAGAAGCTGTAGTGGAGTGAGTTGTAACGGAGCGCTGTAGTGGAGTGCGTTGTAACGGAGCGATGTAGTGGAGGAATTTCGGAATTCTCGTTGACAGTAACTATAGCACGATAATCCAGCAAACTGGTTAATGAGGCTCTGTAATTTTTTCACATATTTCTAAAATGCGTTTCCAGCATCAACTCAACGACATCGTCAACAAATTAAAATTATCAGCCCTTTGCCACGCACACGCTTGGATGAAGGCCTCTTAACGTGGGTCGTGGGGGGGTTTCGTGTGACCATACTTCACCGCAGTGCTTAGCGCCGGGGTTGTTGAAATTCGCGGGTGCCCCAAGCCGATTCGGTTCTCACTCACCGCCGACCGAACAACGTTAGCCGTGCCCGTCAATTGAACACGACGTAGTCGGCGGCTCCGCAAAGCGGCGCGCTCACCACCGTGCCACCGCTCTCGCATTAGCCGACAATCGCAGATCTCCGCGGCTTTACCGCCAGGCACGGATTTCCGTGCCAATCAGCCCGCAGCTTTGCTTAAATCGCGTAACTCGAACGGGCGCCTCATTTGCATGCGAATCGTAGGGATGACGCAGGCCCGGTGCTCCGCGCGGGGGGGGGGGGGGGGGGGGGCACCCCCGCGGCGGCGCCCCGGGGGCACGGGGCGGCGCCCCCGCCCCCCCCCCCCCTCTCTCACCCCCCCCCATCCCCGCACGGTGCGACGCTCGGTGGTGGTGGTGGCGTGCGCACAACTCGGCAATCACGCGAGGCTGGTTTCACTTGGCGGTATTTTATTGCCGTCCGCCACGTTGCATAGACGTGCACGAGTGAAGGTCAACCACCCCCGCCTCCCCCCCGATTTAAGAGGAAGGGCATTGGGTTGATTTTCGTGGCCGCTTTTCCTTTCGACCAGCGATGAAGATCTTATTTTGACGAAATTATTGCTCCGATGAGTTCGTCGTATTCAATTAACGACCGCGAGAGCGGAAGTGCCCGCGAGCTCACCGGAAGACATCAAAGTGCTTCGTGCTGAACGTCGCGGCAGGCAGGCGCTTGGTGTTGACGACGTCGAGGGTGGCAGCTTCGCCGGTGCGGCGAGGCGTTCGTTTGGATCGCGTGCAGACAGACGCGCCCGGTAGGTCCCGCGTGACCCTGAGACGACCTCCGGGCAAGAGAAACAGGAAACTTCCTCCTCCTTTCCTCGCCCGAATTGTGGCGGGGCGATGAAGAGCTTGCGTTTCCCCACACGTTCAGCGGCCCACCCGTCCATCAATCCATTTCCATTTTAACCTTATTCAGATGCCACCAACAGCAGTGGATATAAAATTGCTATTTTTTCCCCACATTTGAGTGAGGTGTGCAGAGTATATGAAAATATCGCTGGTCATGGCCACGTTTTAGACGTATAAATATTTATGTCACCGCCAGAATATTTTTTTTTTTTCCCACAACGGCTTCTGGATATTTTTATCCGGAAGCCGTTGTTTTATCTTGATCTAACAAACACACGCCCGGTCTCCTCGGTTCGGGCTCTGGCAGCCTTGATGTTGAATTGTTGGGCTGGGTAAGGGGCACATCTCATCCTTTGTAATGACCATCATAAATCACGAAGGCACAGTCCTAACGCTGACATGTTCCCCTGGATACATCCAAGGCACCAGCAGCAGGAGTGGCGTTTCATGCTGAGCTGAATATTTCTCCAATTTCTTACCGAGAGCAAGAAACATAAAAACACACAACCATAACCTCACCACACCACCTGCATAGACCACCGCTAATTAATACAAAACAAATAGGAGTCGCACGAATGATTTTTAATTGCCATCGTGAAATTAAACATTTCAAGGCAAACCCTCTGAAGTGATTTTTTTTTTTAAACCAGAAGTTGTGAAGGATTTTATTGTTCAGTTTTTCAAATAAAATCTACGTGAATTATGGACAATGCACGCTTCACAACTTGCAAAAATAATTATGAATTTACTCAATGATTAATGATCATAAATGTAATTGGAAAAAGTAACCGCTTTTTACAATTAACAAAGTTTTGTAAATGTAAACACGGGTAGAGGAAGACTATTTGAGAGACAGAGAGACAGCGAGAGAGAGCTGCGTTGCCGAATGAAGACCACATTCATCTTTCAGAATGGCAAATGCCGAGGGCGTAAAAAACAGCAACAAAGAAAATTGCACGGCTTACGTGGCCCACATCTGTTTGTTAGCCATTACGCTGCATAATAAACAAGCCAAATACGTCAACACACGCATCAGCCAGAGGCGATGTACATCTGCACATCACCTGCAGTGTATTAATGCTTGTTAAATGATGGAAACGCGATTCTCGGAATAATTTCATCTGCATAAAGTAGTGCTGTCGCCAATACATTGTCGGATGCATCTGCACCCATTGAAATATCACTGTGCAGATACAAGACTCGTAACCACATGTGTTGTGGGCCCTTGTGTCAAGCCGCTGCTGGAGGGGTGGGAGACGGTGGCCCCTCTCGCGGTGGCCCCACGTGGTGTTGCGTGTTTTGACGTCGCCGTAAACACAACGAACGCACAACGGCATCGGGACGAAAATGAGCATCGTTGATTTTGAATCCAGATTCAATGAGTAGTCGAGCTGAATGCCAAAAGAAGGTCCTGTTAAGGCCAAGAAACCTATCAAACGAGGGTTTTTGCGTGATCTAACGAAGTATTGAATAACTCTCAAGAAATAAAATGTGAAGTTCCTGACCAGAAACCAAAGTGAAAACAACATTGACGTCGTTGCCTTACAGAAGATGCATGCTGAGGACAGTCAACGGATGGCGAGTCACAGAATAAGTGTTTAATAATATATCCTTGTTGCTGCCATCTATCCATGACCTTAAACATGGCCTCAACACCTTCATCAGGCAAGGCCTAAAGGACTATCCTCTCAATTCCACCACCACGAGCGGCGGCACATTGGCAATAACCGTCACTGTTGATCACGTGATGGACATAAATGTATATAAACCCCCGAATAAAGAATGGCCACCACCAGCTCAGCCAGCGGCCACACACCCGGCTATAATACGTGGATGACGTCAACAGCCAGCAGACACAATGGGGCTACTCAGACGATGACGAAGCCAGGGATAACATCTAAAAGGACAAACAATAATCAGGCAATTTTCCGAACAGCCAACGCAGATCAGCAGTCATGCACGTTGAGTCAATTACTGCAAGCAATAGATCTACGTGTTACCTAATCAAGGCGATGCTAAGACACCGAACTTTTGGAGTGAACACCTCGCTGGTGAACACAGCCGCAAGAGAATTGTGAACAATAGCCTCCGTGAAGGCTCGGTACTAGCACCGTCACTACTTACCATCATATTCATATATTAGTGACCTGTCATGTATATCATCTCGCAAGTTCATACACAGTATGCTGTAACCCTTGCAGCACAGGGCACACATTTAGAGAGAGCTGCCAGTACTCTAACAGCTGATCTAGTTTTATTGGAGGAATATTTCCATCAATGGAGACTCCAACCAAATCCCTCCAAATCCCTCCAAATCCACCACAAGCGATTTCCACATGAACAATCATGCACAGGATGCCACCTTTGATGTGTCCTCCCGTGGTAGCCCAGTGCCCTATGACCCCACCTCAAGATATCGAGATGTGATCGTGAATATAAGCCTGAAACCTCAAGCTCCACAGCAAAATCAGATGCGTATGAAGAGCAAATCAAGAATCGCCCCGCTACAGAAACTTGCAGGAACGATGCCTCAGCTGATGTGCTGCCGCTCTCTCGCTGAGCTACTCAGTGGCAGAGTCACTGCGCTCCGGTGTGGTCCAGGGAGCTTCGTACACAACACCGATTAGATGCACCGTGAAATAACGCAATGCGCATCACAAATGGAACACTGAGATAGATGGCCAATCTCCTGGCGAACATTCTGCCAAACTTATCCGCAGAGATGTTCAAATTGCAAGGGAGTTTATACATATTGTCGCCAGTGACAACCTAACCATCAAACGCTCAAATTAACTTCTGATCCCCCTTCCTAGAGAGAACGCTAGTGAACAAAGTGAAACAACACGGACGTCCAGAATAAACACCTCAATCGGAACCCAAACATCGCACCTTCTGGCTTTCACGTTCCTCGACGACACTGATGGTGTAACCATCAACCGCATAAGAACATCAACTGGCCAATGCGCACATCTCCTTCAGAGATGATAATCAAAGACAAGCCACATTAGTGCGACTGTGGTCAGGCAACCCAAACTATGAACCATATAGTTTAAGAACTACACGAACTGTCTGCTGAAGCCCTTAGCATTAGCAATTTAGATCTTGAAGATATTTCCCGCCATCATTCGCAAGAATAAAAATTGCTGGATGATGGCTTCCCCAGACCATGTGGACGGGGACTTGTTTGACCTTACTTCACCGTGCCGGTCAGTGCGTGTTGGTGAAGGTGGAGGGGCCAGGACCGCTGCAGATATTCTCTCTCCAATGACCGTTAGCAGCGATGGGAGATTGAACTCAGGTTTGCCGAGTTCTTGGCGCTAGTCCAGCCCATGGTGATCATGTGCATAGATAATTTAATATCCCCAGCTGTGAGAGGCCCCGTTGTGTTTCACATTTAAGTACATCTGGAGAAACGTGATTCAGCATATCGACTCACAAATGCTATTGACTATGTAAACGGAGCGATTTAGATTGATTTTTAAAATGTGCCATCGATCACAGCAGTCGGCTCTATGGCCCTAAGCCACAAGAAGAAAATAGTCCCTGAATGGGGAGAAAGGGGGGGGGGGGGGTGCTCAGTGCAGGGCGGGGGCAGGAAATGTGTGGACGAGATGCAATAAAGTGTGGACCCTTCACCCTGGAAGGTTCCGTTACTCAGCAAATGAAATGGCTGCAGCCCACGCCGCCTGCATTGATGCACTGCAACTCAGCGCTTAAACGGCGTCGTTTCATTTCTGACGCACGTCCACACCAGCCCTCAACCCCCTCAATCCCCTCAACCGCCTCAACTGCCTCAACTGCCACACCCGCCTCAACTGCCACACCCACCTCAATCCCCTCAACTGACTCAATCCCCTCAACTGCCTCAACGCCCTCAGCCACCTCAACCGCCTCAACTACCTCAACCTCCTCAGCCACCTCAACCGCCTCCACTACCTCAACTGCCACACCCGCCTCAACTGCCACACCCGCCTCAATCCCCTCAACTGCCTCAATCCCCTCAACTGCCTCAATCCCCTCAACTGCCTCAACCCCCTCAGCCACCTCAACCGCCTCAATTTCCTCAACCGCTTCAACTGCCTTAACCTTCTCAACCCCCTTAATCCCCTTAACTGCCTCAATCCCCTCAACTGCCACACCGCCTCAATCCCCTCAACTGCCTCAACCCCCTCAGCCACCTCAACCCCCTCAGCCACCTCAACCGCCTCAACTGCCTCAACTGCCTCACCCACCTCAACCCCCTCAGCCGCCTCAACCGCCTCAATTTCCTCAACCGCTTCAACTGCCTCAACTGCCTCAACCTTCTCAACCCCCTTAATCCCCTCAACTGCCTCAACGGCCTCAAATGACACACCCGCCTCTCCCCCCCCCCCCCCACTGCCTCAACCCCCCCCCTCCCAACTGCCTAAATTCCCTCAACCGCCTAAATGGCCTCAACTGCCACACCCGCCTCAACCCCCCCCCAACTGCCTCAAACCCCTCAACCGCCTCAACCAGACCAAGCACTGCTTTCTGCACAGGGCGGCAGAGCCGGCCCATCCTGGCGAGACAAATTTTCAGAGCTCCATCCATTTCATGACCAACTGTTCAATGCGGTTTTATTTAACTGCGCGAGGGCCCCGCCGCAATAGAATATTTGCTTTGCAAGAGAGACCTGAAAGGCCATTCACAGAGTATTATATTATCCTCTACTGGAATTTTACCAGACGGGAATTTTAACATTTGCAATGTGAGATCTGCCACTGGGCAGACAAGCACCTACTTTTTTTTATGATGATATCGATTGGCTCTTGACATTTTTTTTTATTATAAAAGAGGTGGCATAGTTTGGTTTGGGAATGTGCTGTGATGGCGCAGTAAGGGCGGTAAACCACTCCGGCAGAGAACTACCGATTATCGTGATGAAATCTAATCCTCAAAGTGGTGTGCGAAAAAAAAAACAGTCAATGGCATTTACGCGAGCTTCCTCTCGAGTGTGCCAGTTCAATGAAGTGGACATTGCTCATCTGAGAAGACCCCTCACACTCAGACGATGGCAATGTTGAAGCAAATGTGGCAGTCGGCACCAATGAACCCCAAATTATGTTTGCCTCTTCATCAGGACCACCGCATAGGGTCGTACCGCCGCGTTGTTCGTTTCGCTGCACGAGCTGAGCGCTTCTTCAGCAACTGAACAATTAATTTAGCCAAATATTTATTGACATTGAATCCATAGTTTTGCTATTTTCTATTTTGAACATCCCAAAAAATGGGGGGTGGGGGGGGGCAAATGCACACATTAATTTAGCGAGCGCAGGAATAAAACCCCAGCACCGCACAATAAAAACACAGCACACAGGAGTGAGAAACTCCCATGAAAACAAACAGCATATGGTTACAGTAAAGCCATGCCAAATGAAGATAAATTTGTGACACCTCCATGCGAGCATCTCACAAGGCTGTCTACGCGGTGATTTATTTTTGCTGATTTGAATTTGTGTTCATTTTAGTCTCCAGGCTGAACGTCAACGCCGTCGGCGGCAGCATCCGTACGTTTGCTCCGGAGTAGTGTTTCAAGCGTTCTCCTAAGAGCACGCACAGTAACTAAAAGTCCAATAAAAATGTTTGCCCGTGCAATATAGTTTTTAATGGCATTATCCCCATTGATTGAGGCTTAGGCACGACTGCAATCCCCCGCGGGCTCATCCGAGGCAGACTACCTCGATCACCTGCTTTTCTCGAGACAAACTCCGAGCGCTCCATGTGCCAGAGATGTGCACAGCCTCATTTGTGCAACAGTCGACGTGAGAATTGCAGATTTCCCCTTTATTAATCAAAACAATACCAACAGACCTTTACAAAGTTTTTGTGTGTTGCTAATTTGTCATGTCAGGCACAACGACACAGATCCCCGGTATACACTTTGACCAGACTGTTGGGGCAAGTCCTGTTAGCGAACATCAATGAATGCCCAAGATGGTGGGTGGCCAACACCACATCCAGCCTCCTTTGTCTCCCCAGTGCTGAATTTTACACACCACACCATGTACTCATTTTAGGCTGAGTCAACCTCGGAGCAGTCCAAAGACCGGTTCATATATTGACCACAGATATTGGTCGCGAGCGGGAGATGGACTAGGCCACCGACTCTGTCGCGCAGTGCGCTGTCAACTACACTACCTCTCCTATTGTCAGTCGCTCACACATGCGTACGCACGCACACACGCATGCACACACACGCGTGCGCACACATGTTGGTGTCTGCTAAGGCATTCGTTTTACTGAGCGCTGCGGATTGTATTCCTAGTGGATTGATCATGGCTGATGAGGGCAATGGAAGCATTGAACCCTGCTCTTTGACCTGCATGCTAGCGCTATCCAGAAGTCTTCCAGATGCCAATTACGACATCGAGAGGTGGAGGCATGCATAAGCTCAAGTGAGATAGATTCGTGGGCTCACGATGCACGCGTGTGCAGAAATCGCCGGGTAATTTTCAATTTTGCCATTCTCAAATGGCATGGGTTCACATCACCTCTACAGCCACTAGAGGCGCTACCATTCATCGTCCGATGTGAAAAACAAAAAGTCAATTCTCGGATCGAAATGTGAGCCCAAATTGTGACAATTCATATCTCATCAGATTGCTGGTGGTGCATTGCTCCACCAGCAATGTGACACGTCATTAGATGTAACTGCTGGTGCTACGTACGACGATGTAAATTATATTGCCAAGTACTTACCCAGAAAAGCCTCACCGAGTGTCAACCCCATTTTAAAGGAGGGCCCTGCATGAGGCTGCTTGGCAAATTCCATTAAAGAGAGTTTGGCTTCATGTGGGAGGAAGCCAGAGTTACCCGGAGAACATCCACACGCACGAGGGGTGACCACACTTCCACGCGATTGATTACACTATGTAACACGATTTTTGTCCCTGGGTAGTAACCGTAATTTTTTTACTGCTTATGCCAATTTTTTTTAGAAAATGGCTATTATTCCGCACAAACTTGGCTTTTGTGACCAGGACTTTACGTGAAGAAATGACACAAATGCACACCACGTTTTCTCATTGAAAATAGGTACATTTCAAAATATCACTGTTCTGATCAAAAAATTAAAGTTTGCGGGGAATAATAGCCATTTTCTGTACTTTTGAGGCATACGCAAATAGGAAATAACACTTACTACCTAGGGACATTTTTTTTTGTTACACAGTGTTACAGCTCCCCAATGTGTTTCTTCCATGTGCCGGAAGCTTCCTCACTAGAGTTCCCGATGAAGCTCCCAACACATCGGACACCGTGCTGAACAACGCCGGCTACAACCTGAAGGTGCATGGTATAGAGCTAGGCAGCAGCACAACCGCGAACACCTTAAGCAGTGGAGTCAGCCGCTCCATCCATCACGCGTCCGTTCCTCGGTCTGCACGAGCGCACACGTCCAGAACAAATTATTTGCAGCGGAGCGCTAAAGAATTAAGTCGATTAAGGAGAGAGAGATTGCCTCTCGGATGGGTTTTGTCCGACTACCACCTTGCTGAAGATAATGCGCAGGTAGCGCAAGTTGCAGGGCTTACTAAAAGCATGTAAATGGACGTTAATTAGCCACACAATGTACTTGCGGAAAGCGTGCCAAGATATCCATTACCTGGGAAATGGTGTTGCCAATTAGCCGACTGCTGTTGCGTACATTTCACATCATCTGTCAGCTGCAGCGACGGCCGCTCGCCATTATTGGCGTCGCCGACCAGGACAACAACAAAGATCCCGCTCGACCTTGACTGGGCACTCTCGTAGCCGCAGTGTCCACCTGGACACATCCACAGAGATGGATGTGTGTGCGTGCGTGCGTGCGTGCGGGTGTGTGTGATTTTGTGTGGAATTATAGTGCACTGATGATAGATTAAGGTTATTTCAATACATATAAAATGCATAATGTTAACAGCGCCAGTTTCTCCAATAAGCAATGCTCTTGCAATGTAGTAAACAAGTTTGTTAATTAAAGGCGTCCACTTTTTCGGTTTATAAGGGGGAGCCAATTTAAAATGCTATTAACCTTTACATTGCTGGCATTTCCATAGCTGATGAAATATTTAATGAAGATTAGGTAATTTTTAACAACTGTTTTGCTATATTATAATCAACGGTGGTAATGGTACAAACTGTTACCGACAAGAACGTCTGGTGGGTCGTTTCATGTTGCACGAAGGCAGGTGGCTGTTAAAGAACTCGTGACGTCATTCGCGCGAATTGGCCCGTAGTGTGTCGGTGCAATGGTCCAAATTTCGCAATTTTATTAAATTACCCCCACAAATTACTCAGTGGCAAAAACAAACAGCAATCTTCATGCTCGGCTGAAATATGTGCCAGGACCCTCTTGAAGACAAAGAGTCGTTGAGACTCAGGCTTTCCTGGGTTAATTAACAGAACAACAAAAATTATCTTAATTGAACAGCAATTTCAATAATGAGAGCGTGAAGAAGCCGGGAGGCTCAAGGGGGTTCGAGCGGTTAGCGCTGAGGCCCTCGATTCCCTGTCCAGGCTTCTGCTGGCCGCGTTTAACACCGGGTTTTCAAGTTGCAGTGAGTTGATGGTGTTAGCCCCGCGGACACGAATGACCGCACCAAAAGAAAATCGCATTCAATGTTAACCGTCAGATAGACGCGTGGTGTACACTGTGTGCAGCGTGGACGTGGAGGGGGGGGGGGCTCTTGACGTGACTATGGAAATAGTTCCATGACGTCATCTTCCGGGCCACTTCTCTGACACAGGTTTATCCGAAAATAAATGCCTTTGCTTCTTTTACGCGAGGCAAACGAACAAAACTGGCACATCATTGGGCGTACATGAGCGGATGGCCATTGCAATAGTGTCTGCGTAATTGACGTAAAGACTATTATTTAAATATTGACTTAAAGCTTTCCTGACTGAAGGAATTCATATTCTTTGGCCCTTTCGGTAAAGTCAAGTAGATACAAAAAAATAATGAAAAGTAAAAAAAATTATCACGACGTTTCAATCGCAACACATCAAGAAAAATTGGGTTAGCTTCTAAAATGAACATGCTAATCTCCTACATTAACATAGCCACCTTGGCGCACTCGCCGTGGAGGAGTCTCGGCGATCTTGCATTGACATGCTAATTTCTGCCTGGCAGCCCTGTGATTGGTGGAAAGCCCACCACCGCCGAGGTCGCTGCCCGCCACTTGCATTGGCATTGGCTGCTGACATTTGGGCTACGCCCATTTCAAACCTTTATAAGCAGTTGTCTTTCGATGCTAACCCCATTTTTCCTGATGGCGACCGCTTGTGTTGCGATCGAAACGTGATATTTTATTATTTTGTATTATTTTTTTAGATATACGTGACTTTACCGAAAAACCCAAAGAATAGACTATTATTTATTAACATTTTTGTGATACTGGTTTGGCAGTGGAACAGAAGCACAAATAACAAATACTGAAAACATTTTTCAATAAATCGTCCATAAAACTGGTTTTATATACAGTACATATATAACAGGTGACGTTCTTGACTATGCCCCTTCTTCACAGCACATATGGAAAAAGGCGCACTGCCCAAAATACGTCCTATTATATGCAATTTTTTTTTCAACAAAAGGTGTTGAGTTCTTGTCAGAAAAGTTGAGGCTGATTTGTGTTTTGTGGGTGGCTGGGCTGTGTGCTGTGCAGCAGCAATCGACGCTCTCAACAGCTGCGCCACATCGGGACGTGTGCTGCATGCGCACTATTGCCACAGCTGCCTGTTTATGGACTACTGGCACAACAGCCATTATATTTATCACAAAAGTTTTCCCACAGAGCTTGTAGAGACGGAAATCCCCAGGATCACGGCCGCATGTGCTGGCCAGAGGGCAGCCACACCAAATCTGCACCGCCCTGACATTTGCCCCCAGAAAAAATGGCCAAACAGCTGTGCGTTTGCAGATTAAACACTTGCAGACAGTCGCCATCAGCCACAATGCACTGTTTTATGCAGTACATCTGTGTGTGTAGAGAGACTGTGAACTGTTCGGTGAAATATCGATGGCGCCACGTTCCATTTAAAATCATAGGCAGCTGAGAAAAATGCTGAAAAATGAAAGTGGCAGAGTTTTGTCTTTTGCGACTGGCAATTTGGCACCAGTGCAAAAAGAAAATTGTGGAACTAATTATTTCCCGAAAAAAATATGATATAGTCTTCCGTATTTCGGATAATTGTGCGATTTGACTCCCCACTCGGTTCAGACCTCTCACCGAGCTTCGCACAGCACCCACTCCGCTCTCTGTTCATTGTCTTCTTCACAAAGGACCTGACAATGGTGAGGATGCGTGACTTGCAAGTTAAAGAGCGAGTCCCAGGCCAAGGTCAGATTCGTTGAGACAACGGTAGCACATTACAAGGAGCCACAGTTTCCATTTTTCATGTGGTCACAGTATTCAGCTTCGATAAAAAAAATATGTAGTCATTTTTTGGGTGTTGTTGATTGTATCAACGTTTCAATATTCATGATCACCATCTTATCCACCGCTGGGTGACGAACTCTCCAAGCCATCACCATTCATCACAGTCTCACAATGCAACTATCCATCGAGCTCCTACACACTCGCCGATGTCATTACTCCATCCCCCTGGTGGATGGCCTCTAGGGCATGATCCTTCCTTTGACTGCCACTCCGTCAATGGTCTTGACCACCGGTCATCATTCCTTCTTGCGACGTGTCTGGCCCAAGCCCACACCGATTCTTGACAACAGTCAAAATGATGTCTCTCTATCTTGTTTATGTTACTAATTACGTCTTTGTCTTGAAAACAAAAATCATTGAGAATATTCAACTATTTCGTATTTAGGTATGTATATGTGCATGCAAGGAACAGACGAGAAGGCATGAGGCCCAAACTCTGACATTTCAATATATAATTACATATTTAAAATTATGTATAAAGATCACATGTATAAATCAATGTCAAAAGCCACTTAATTAATTTTCACTGAACTCATTTGGGTGAATAGCCACAACCTAAACCCATTATTTGATCAAGGCAAACTTGCATTTTTTGTCCATGTTCTGAAAAAAAAAATCTGAAACGGTAAATCCACAGAGTGCAGAGCTTTAAGAGGTCCCCTGGGAGAGGGGAATTCTGGTGCAACGCTATCCGTAGCTGATGAAGCAGCACTTATCAGGGCTCCGTGCTTGATTGACGTAGGCGGGCGCTCAGGCATCAATTCGCGAGCTCCCATTGGACGCAGCAGGCGTCAGCTCAGACAATGAGCCCCGCGGACAGTTTCCTGCAAAAAAACTTTCTCCGCATTATTATTTAGATTGAGTCTGAAAAAAATCAATCAGATGCACCATGCTACGTTTTGTTAATTTAAACTTTCAGGAATACGAAAAAAAAGTTTGAAATTATATGAGAATGTACAACAACAATAACAACAAAACCTCCAAGGAATAAATAAATATTGTAATAAAATATTAAAAAATACTTTATGTAAAAACACGCTTTAATGAAATGTACTGTCCGAGCTGCCCCTCCCCCTGCCCCCTTCCCCCATCGCCCCTCCCCTCCTTCCACATCCCCCGCCCCTGGGCGTGGCTCCCCGAGGCTTGCCGTGACGTAAGGGACCGTGGTGATTTACAGGCAACGTCAGTTGAGCATGGACAATTAGAGCCGTTAAAAAGATTGTTTAAAAATATACATTTTTTATTTTAATGATAGAATATAGTATTGTCATCAGTATGACACAGCTATACGAAGTTTGCAGTCGATACGACATTGGGAATACGGTTGAAATAGAGTTACAAGATTTTTGGATACAACACATACAGTAAGTTAAATGAAAGCGTGTTCAAAGTTTTAAAATGTTTTAGATTTTTTATGATATAATATCGTGTTGTCATCATTATGACATAGCTATACGAAGTTTGCAGACGATAGCACATTGGGAAGTGGGTAAAAATTGAGTTACAAGATGTATTTTTTCAGGATACAACAAACGAAGTGAGTTCAATAAAAGCGTGTAATAATAATAAAAATGGGCAAATCTCTAGCAAGGTTGCCCAATCATCTTGTGTGGCATTGCCACGCCTTCTCTGCCAGCGTTTATTTGCAAGACACACTATCCGTTAAGTAAACATAGACGCGTGCACCATTAGCGGTCTCTTGCAGATGGCGGAGGCGAGGCGTCATTCCGCAAAGGTATTATCCCAATTATCGCACGCTCTTGCGTTCATTGGGGGTTAACAACGGCAATTAACTATCGCCGTGAAATAATTACCCGCGCCACTGTCGCGCAAAAAACACTCAACACCATTGTCAATGGCAAAGGCGCTGTCGATCGCTGACCAGAGGTCGCAATGGGGTACCCGATACCCGTACCCTAACCGATACCCGGCTACCCGTACCCGGCCGGGTACACCCTGGTGCGGCCGGGTACGGGTACGGGTAGGCCGTGAGTCACTGGTGAGTAACCGTTTGTCACTCATTTCGGGTAGGGTACGGGTAGGATACGGTTACCTGTACCCGGCCGGGTACGGGTACCCATTTGCGACCCTGGTGCGGCCGGGTACGGGTACGGGTAAGGAATCAAAACCCGTTTGCGACCTCTGTCGCTGACCGGGAATCGCTCCGTGCAATGGCAAGGATCGCGGCGCGGGGGAAATGAAATGCAGTTCCTTTTGTTCGCGGCGTTCGACAGAGGGAACGGCAAAAGGGGCAGAGATATGCCCACCACCCAACCCACCCGCCCGTCTGCTGCGTGATGCAGCCACGAGACTGGCACGCGCGACACGGGCAGACTCAATGTGTGGACTGTGCGAACGAACGCCGCTGTCGACAAATTCCACAGATTTATTTGCTGGGGTGGTGGGGTGGGGGTATTGTCCTAAACTATTCTAAGTGTCTTAAATTATTGATTGGGACATTGGCGGTGGAGCGAGTCGATTTGGTTATTTCCCTTTAATGTTCTGCACAATAAAAACCAGAAATTATCTCACGGCCGTTTGTCTGACCACTGCCAAAGTAGAAATCTCCGCCTTTCAATGTCAGTCATCGGGTTGTTGTTGTTGTTTACCTTGCTTCACCATGCTGGTCAGTGTGCGGGTAGAAGGACTGGTTTATGATCAGCTGGGATATCACTCACCGCCACTGGGATATCACCACCACTGGGAAATCACTCACCACCACTGATGTGAGCCGAGGGTTCATAGGGCAGTGCGCTAACCACGACACATTTATTTTACAACGAAGAACAGCATGTTTGTATTACAAATTATCATATATATTTGTAAGATCTCTAAATCCTTTTATTATTACTTTGTGGTTTGAGAGGTTGCAAGATGGGGGACCCAATAAGGCCAATAATATTAATATATTTGAAGGCTTTGAAAAAAAAGTCGATGTGCATGTGAACGAGCCTCTATTTTTTCCCCCCCCCAATTAAACTGGGACGCGAATTTAAATACCAGCAGCGGGATAAAGCAGTCGTGTTTGCCAAGATTTATTTGGCCTGAGAAAAAAAGAATCTTATCATCCATGTGCGCGCACAAAAGCATGCTCATGTTGGCTTACAAATACACATTTGTTGAACGCACTATGCTCTTTAAAGGAATAAAACGCCACCTGCAAAGCTCATTGTACGTCGTATGTGTGTAAAAATATAGCAAGCAGTTCATCATCATAGACACAAGCAGGGCCAACAAACACATAGGATGCACTAACTAGTTTAACACGTAGCAGGCTTTCGCGACCAATATTATTCATAATAAACGTTTTTGGGTTAGATCGCGTTATTTATAAATGTGTCGTAACCCTCCACCACCCGACACGGTCAATCAGTAAAAAAGTGTCACGTTGACAAAAGACAAAGAGTTCACTGCTTTAGCCCACCGGTGTGTTGAAGAGTGAATCCACGATGTTTCGCAGAGTACGACATGCTGGATGTAATTACCAGCGAAACGTCGTACTCAAAAATTGTAAATGTTGTGGATTCACTCTTCAACACACCGGTAGGCTAAAGTAATGAACTATTTGTCTTTTGTCAACGTGACACTTTTTTACTGATTGGCCGTGTCGGGTGGTGGAGGGTTACGACAAATTTATAAATATCGCGATCTAACCCAAAAACGTTTATTATGAATATGCACCAAATACTTCACAGCGTTCGTGCTGTTTAACTTCAAGTTTGCCACGTCAAGCAAGGGGCAGCCGAGGTAAAACGAAACAAAAACAACAACAACAACAACACACAGAGGCGCGCTCATCAACAGCGCGAAGAAGGCACGACCCCGATCATCCCTTGCATGCGTGTCATGCGAAGGAGCACATTGCACGCACACACTGCTGCGCGCTTACGGCCTGCACGTATTCTGCCGTGGCCATGGCTTTTGTCACCATTTATAGAACGTGTCGGGACTGAATTCTGAAGAAAGTGGCACGTTTTTGGTTAAATATATATTTTTAAAATCCCCCTTGCTAAAAAATATATTCACAAAGTGCAAAGCCGCATCTGAAGCCAACTCAATATCTTCCCACGAGGCACTGCATACACGACAGCACAATTGTTTCACTGAGATCCGTTTGGTTACGCGCTTGAGCTAAAGATCAGCGGTGTGGGTGCTTCGTGTATTCAGGCAGTGCCCCATGCGGTGTTTACGCGGCGAAGGAGAACATTTACCGGCAATTCCAGCACTTCCAGGAACATCGGCAAAATGTGTCCTGCGGTGAGGGGTGAGGTGAGATGGCGAGGAGGGGGGGAGGCGTTAGGAAGGTGTGAGAGTTGAACCGAGGACTGCGGGGAAGGCGACAACACGCACTTAGTATATCCCAAGTGTTGTGTTTACACTTTGGAAAACGCGTCGGAGGGTTGCAATTTAGAACTGCCGTGACGCAGCCAAGCGCTGCATTTGACACTTTGTGCCATTTTATTAGGAAAGGCCCCCTACGGATAAATAAGCGTTTCTTCGCTGGTGCTCGGAACAACAGGGTAAGCGCACGACACGGGCCGCGACCTCGCCCTCACCTAGCGCTGTGGGAATGTAAGGAAGCTACTGCAGATGCCATTAACCCCTTCAGCTGCGATCGCTAACGACAGTCCGAAGACGAGCGGGCGGCGTTAACTTTCAATTTCCACCGCTGCTGCGGTCATGCGGCCGACCGGAGTGAAACGTAATGTCATCCCTCAACAGAAACACAAAAACGCCTTCCCGTTTGTCCATTTTTTCCAGACTCATTGTAAAGCATGTTTTTTTTGCACGCGCACGCAGGTGATGGTCACTTGCGGAAAGGTTACGGCTCAATCCACGGAGGCCTCGCCTGCATGCGCCCACCTATTCATCACCGCCGGAAGGGAAAAAAACCGAGTGACCCAAATCGCGGCCGCGCGTTCGTCCGCGCAGGGCAGACGGCCCCTCGCGCTCCCCGTGCGGGAACCCGCGGCGTGCGCGCGCACGCGATACATCAATCCCCCCCCCACGCGGCGCGAGTTTATTTTTCATAGAATTTGCCGAGGCTCGTGAAAGTGCCAAAGAAGCCAAGGCCTGGCGCGAAGTGGGCACGTAATTGTCTCACTGGCATGCTGCAGGGGAGGGGTGACGGCAACCTGGGAGCAAACGCGGGCGGCCGGGGAGCCTTCCCGCCACCGCAGAGGCCGACGGAGCAACTCGCCATGACCTTCCTGAGCGGGGAGAATTTTCAAAGGGCCCCGTTTTTTTTCAAATATTTAGCTATTGCTGCAGCTGTGCGATGCTTCGCTTCGATGCCGAAAAGATGCACACCACTTGAATTGACAATGGGGAGAAGGTGAGCGAGCGGGAGAGAAATGTGCGCGTACGTGCACGAGGTTCTGCCAGGATCAATTTACAAGGAACAATTGGGCGCATTACAATGCCTTGTGACTTGCAACCTCCAGAAACATTTTCCCCACCATTGTTGGTAATGTTCCACGAAGAAACGACGAAATGCACGCACAACATCCACTGTGCTATCAATAAATCGACAAAAATGACGAGCCGCACGCCTGTTTATAGCGCACAATGGAAAAGTGTCACTTGCTAACATTTGCTTAAAATATCCACACCGACTCATATTTTTTCTTTAACAACCTTTACCCCCAGACTCGAATAACAATTTTACGGTCGTTGTGCTTGGCACACTTTGAATTCCATTTCGAATCCGAACAAAACGGTTTATCACTTTACAACTGCATAGATGCTGCTCAGACAGATATTGTTTTACAAACCAAATGTTTGGTCAGAGCGGCAAAAAGGCAACGCTTCTCTCATTATCCATGTGGGATATACCGCGAGCCCCAGTATTGGAAGCGCGAAAGAACAAATTGATGATGCAGCAGAATGCGTTATTGCCCACGTATTGCTCATTCATAAACAGCGCAATGAAACGTAAAATATAGATGTGGATTTTACAACGATTCTTCATTTTCGGCAACGACCGGTAAAGAATTTGCGGTCCTCATAAAAAACCCAACATGCGCCTGTTTCTTTTCTCTTTTCTTTCATTCTTGACAACGATGCTCGCGCGCGTGAATTGACCGGCTGGCAGACTTATCGGCGATGCAGTCGTCTCTGGCTCACCGACGCGCGTTCGGCTCGCACCGCGTGCTCTACTCGTCAGCACGATGTCCGACGTTTCGCTCCACATGCTGGGAGGTGCATTCACGTAACAGCGTGCGGTACAACACAAACACGCGATGGAGAGCTGTTCAGCACAACTGTGAATACCTTCACGTTGGCACCTTATCTTCCGATGGCCCAGCTCTGTGAAGGCTTTGCAGCAGAAGCTCTCTCCTGGTCAACACTCAGGGCACGGGATATTATTTGTCTATTGCTGGATAAAGGGCATCAGGGACAAACTGGCCGGTGGTCATTTCAGGCTGTGGTATGCTGGTCATGTGAATGGCTCTGGGGGTGGTGTTCGACGACACAGACTCATAGGTCTGGATGGCATCTGAAAGTATTTTCCTGGCACAACTTATTGGGTGACATTAGATGTGCAGGTGGGCACGTCGACAGACGAGTGGAGTGGTGGCGCAGTGGCTAGCACATTGCACTGTGAACCCACAGCGAGCATTCCTGGCAGTAATATCTCAACTGGAGCTGGCCTAGCTGAGCAATCCTGGCCCGGCTCAGACCGTGGGACATTTGAGCTCACTCTCCACGACTAATGGTCTTCACGATCCCACAGTCCCAATGATTCCCACCAGCGCATGGCTCTGCGTGGTGGTCCCAAGTTGGTGGAGCGGAGAGAGCGCTACGAGCTGGGACCGTGGCCCAAGACCGGCGGTGAACGCCGCTGCCCTCTGAGTCGGCATGTGCGTGACTGTGGCCCTTGTTAGTTTCAAGCAGGCAAGGAGGTCCTTTAACCGATTGCACCTATTCCACGTTTGGGGTTTCTTGTCAAGTGGGTTAGGAGGACATTAGGCAGTATTCTATGAGTATCTCAAGTGGGATAATTTCATAGTTTTCTTTTGGGACGCCATCTTGCATGTTCGACGTCAGAGGGGTCTAAAGATTTTGGAATTAGGGGCTTAGAGCTTATAAGGGACAGCTTTGTGGATATTCAACACTTATGTAGGATGTTGATTAGTGTCTACAATAACTTTTATGTTAAGGGCGAGCAATCCCTTGACCAAGCTTGGCAAGGGGAGGAGACCTGCGGAACGTGACCTCGTTATCGCTGATCCCATATCGCTGCTGGGAGTCAAACTCGGGTCGCCACGTTCATATGCGCCGTGGGATAACCTCTGTGCTACCCATTCGCCTCTCGTATAGAATGTGTGCGTCTGAACAATCACGCCTACCCCTACATTGTCGCGTTGATTTTTTTTTGCCAAGGGCACCGAAGGCCATTTGCCTGCAAACAACTGTTTTAGGGGCAGTAAACTTAACGATATATTTCTTTACGACGGGCTCGGCCCTCCTGTTCCAGATCGCCACACCCCGTGCAAGGCAGCCTGTAATTATCTACTCTTATCATTGCATCATTATTACTTATGACTGATTGCCAGCCCTGACGGGAGGTGCTTAATGATTCCATAATTGCTGGCCGAATTACTGATTATCTGCGGTTTTAATAATCAAGGGAAGGCGGCTCGGTCATGAAAAGGTACGGGCACAGCTCTCCGAGAGAAAACTGTCACTTAACAAGGGCCCCGGAGTTGAATTTAATTGGCCGTAAATTGCATTGCAACGTGCTGAGAGTGAATTCACACAATGCGGTAGGGCGCCCCTTGAAGGCGCTTGTTTGTGACGTCGCACCGTGCGTTGGCTCGGTACGGCCACGCGATCGCCGTGGGTGCCGCACCGCCTCGTCACCCCGACGAGGCCGCAGCGCGCTGCAGGCCACGGGGCGGTTTAGAGACCGTGGGGCCCGTAATGAGCTCATTAATCAAGCACCGATTCGCACGTGCAAAATCACTGCTGCTCGCGAGCGACCCGATGACTTAACTTCCATCCGTTAATTACGTGGCGTGTGAGAGAGCGTCTTGTGGCGGTGCTAGACTGGAAGTAACAGCTACACCCGAGCGTCAGTGTGTCTCGTGTACTTGCTGCTGTGTGTGTGTGTGTGTTGACTGGCCGATGCAGGTGGTGCATCGGCCAGTCATCTCAGTCAACCCATGGCACCTGGGTTTGCCCCGTGACCTCCTGCCAGCGGGAGCGATCGACACTCCACGTGGCCTCAAAGTGCACATAGCCTGGCACAAGCGCGGTGGTGACGTCACCGCCACTGTGCGTGTGTGTCCGCAGTTCAACGTCGGATTTCCGACCGTCACGTATGTTGACTTGGCCGATTGACTGCCCACACCCAAATGCGGTCTTTGTGAAACGATGTAACTGCCAATTCGTATGATGTGCAACGTTCGACCTGTTCTCATAATCAGCCTATGCCTCAGTCCTCAACGGAGTCGCATATGTGATGTTGTACAGCGAAAGAATCGCGTTTTGCGTGATGTTTAAAACAAGCCTCGGGTGCAGAGCCACATCGAAGGTTCTGTAATTGAGGTGATTAATACACGCTATACAACAAACAAAAATGACCGATAGTTGGCCCGGAAATTACTGGCAGAGAATAAATGTACAAATATTAAAATGCAGTACACACTTGAACAGCAAGCGTATCTGCATATATAATGGCGGGCATGTGCACACAGTCACATTGGACCGACGCCTGCGTTTGTCTTTGTGTTTAACTCAGAAGCCAATTTATTCAACGATTTGAGTGGTTACCGCGTGGCTACGGCTTAGTGTTGTCCTACGTGAGAGCGGCTTGGAAGAGCTTCCTGAAATGGGGACAAAAACACATAACAGGCAACGTTTCGGGCAATGGCCCTTTTTCAGAGCACGCACAAAATGTCATGAGCTATGCATATTTATCTGTTCGGAAGAAGACGACAAAAAAACACGTGCCATAAAGGAATGGCCATTGACGCGTCACCTTTTCGACGTGTATTTACTTTCTCCATGTAAAGCCTCGATGTTAATGACTGGCAACACGTGTCGGTTTTTGTGTCGTTAGCAATTTGATTTTGTCGCAAGCACTGCACCGGTGCGGCCGCGCTTCGGTTGGGAACAGTGCCGTGGTTGGTCGGGGCTCGCTTTGCACTCCTTAAACGCCTCCTCCTCCCCCTCCTCCTCCTCGCAATCAGTGGGAAAGAAACACGAGGGGGAATTTTCGCTAATTGTGCTCGTAATTTTGTTATGACAGATGGCAAAATTTGCTGCTGGAGGCTTCTGAAAACCCTTAATCAGTAATTAGTTTCATCATTAGCTGGGTACTTAAGTGTGCCTCCACTTAGAGTTATTCCGTTAAAAGGTTCCGTACTTTTCAAAAAATGAAAATTGAACCTGCCGCTGTTTACTTTGGGCTATTAATATTCCCATAACGCGCCCATGTTGTAAAGTTGCATCTTAACCCGTGCGGCCGAACGTCACTCTTTTAAAAGGCACAGATTGACACAGTAGTTTCCATTAAAAATCTTTATGAATCCTAAACACATTTTAAAACAGTATTTATGATTTGAGTGCCACAGCGCTGCCAGAATAGCGATGTTTGGTAATTGCTTAACAACAAGGCCTATTGAGTGATAGATTGGCTTTTATCAAATGCAAAGTCTCGATGTTATTTATTTTCCACTAAGAAACGTTTTGGTAGTTATTGCGTTAAGAAAAAAACGATGAAAACATATTTCGCATGCCGAAGGGACATCGTAACATTGTTTCTATACAATACATAAACAATGTGAACGGAAGAAAACGAAATGCCTTTGTTACACGAGCAATTGCACAGTCTTAAAAAGTCAAACTCCAGAAAATTATTGACCGGCTCATCCGAAGGAAAAAAAAAGATTTTGATACAAAGAGAAAGGAATAAGGAACAACTTTTTTTTTCATTGTAACTTTCCTGTCTCCAGACTGCGTTGTATTCTGCAAGAAGACACTGAAACACCCATTCATCATGGTTCAAAGCAAATCTGATTTGTCTGTGTCCTCTTTCCCCACCGCTGCACATCGCTTAGCCTCTGCGAGCCGGTTTCAATGGTCGGGCCAACAGCGTGGGGGGCTGGGACGCGCAGAGAGCAGTGCTGGAAACTCACCGGTGATGGAGTGTTACGGCGGTGGGCAGCAGTGGCAACGTGCAGGAGGGCGTGCAAAAAAACAGAGGAGACGGAGCGACCAGATTAAACCAGGGTGCGTGTGGGAGTGAGATCAATTGCAGCTGCATGGACTCACATTGCGAGCGAGGGTCTTCACCTGCCAGCGAGTTGGGAATGGGTTTCGGTGATGATATTGACCACAATGATAATGCTAATGATTGTGGCAATAATGACAGTGGCGATGGTGATCATGTTAGCAAGTGATATTGTCGATGACATTGACCGTGACGATTTGGTGACGATAATGACGATTAAGTTAATAATGGGAACAATGGCAGTGATGATTATGACAATGATGATAATGCTGACAACAAGACAATAATTATGATGATATTTATCAGTGTGATGATGACAATGGCAGTGACGATTAGGGTTATATCAGTGGTACAATAATGACAACAGTGATACCCATGAGTAATATCCGAATGACATGGTGCTAGCGTGCACCAGGAACTTGCACTGGGAAACAACATGGAGGGTAAGAGCCAGGCAGCCGGAGGGCCCTGCTGAGACCCTGTGCGCAGAGCCACAAACGCACAGTGCCAGTGTTGGGTTGGTGTCCACACCAAAGCGCGTTCTGCAGATCACTGTTCAATTCGGCCCCAGCTCTGCAGATGATTCAGTCCCACTGATGCGTGTACCAAAACAGCACATGTATGTGTAATCTCTCTTGAATGTACTGAATCGGTTTGTGGCTGCCACGCTCCAAAACCCTCCCTCCCACATCGACCCCTTTTTTCCAAGCTTCCCTCATCAATTCGAGCGTCAGGGCATTTCGGAGGGCTTGCTTCCCCCCCCCCCCCCCCCACAGGTGCACTTTCCAAATGGCGAAATGCATATTTGAGCAGATAATAAAGAACCACTTATTGCTAAATAAAAAATAGCCGGGTGCAGTAATCCAGCACTTTGGCGGCGAGGCCTCGATGGACCACAAACAACCGCCAACCTCCCAAGCCCGCCAACCTCTGAGGTGGCCCAGACATTAACAGCGCAGTGGTGGATTTAATCCATCTGTGCAGAGCTCTGCAGGTATTGATAACCTATCGTCTGCGTGCTGGGTTTTCTTCCAGGTTCCACCACATACGGCACGCTTGTTAACCTAACCGACTTCATTTGAGCTTTTTGTGCTGACCAGGTCCCCGTGCTTTAGAGGCCAACGCGATCTGTCGACCCGGCAATGTTTGTTTAACGAGCCTGACTCTGCTGATAAGAACCCGCAAAAGGCCAAAATTGGTCCACGTTTTTCTTTGTTTAAAATGCCGCCCGATAATATTGTTCTGGAAAGCCCGTCGGCTGATGTGTTAACACTACATTTCACATTCGCCCATTCCAAACGGCGCACGCCTATCTCTTGTACAATATTGAAATGAGCCTCGTCAGTTTGTGCCGGACGATTGCAAATGGTGGAGCGGATAAGCGGTACCAGAACAGCTGTTGCCAACTTATCCAAAAGGATCACATCAAAGATCAATTTTATTTTGTAATACTGTATCGACCTCATTCACAGACCCTGCATATCCTGACCTTTCAACTGACGCCTTAATCAATTAATGTTGTGAGGAGGGGGTGGTCTAGGAGCATTTCTCCAGACAAACGAACACGCGTGCATACAGATGGACAGACATACGGACGCGCCGCTTGTTATGCTGTTGCTCTTTCGTGTGCCGCCTTCTGCCCTGCAAGACGGAGTCGACATCAGAGAGCTCCGTTTACTTAGGGGGAGGGGGGCGGGTGGGGGCTCACACGTCACAACCGAGGGTGGCATCGCAGAGGGGCGTCGAGACGTGACGCTCTGGCCGGTCGCGGCCCTGTAAACACGCATCACGCGTGACGTACGTGACGCGTCACGCGTGCCCGACGGCACGAGGTTGCGGTCACTAAGAAGTGACGGAGCGTCGTACACGCGGCTTCGGAGGCTCGCAAACAACAGGGGGCCCAGAGGGGCGAAACAAAGGACTTGTATCGGCTGCGGTGCAGCATCAGTTCCAATCCGCATCACGACCAGTACAATTGTACAGAGGCAATGGCCACGTACTATAGTGGCCAAATTATTGGTTCTTTCGGTAAAGTCACGTAGAAGGGAAATAATAAAATAATTGAAATGAAACAATATTTTATTATTTCTCTCCTACGTGACTTTACCGAAAGAACCAAGAATATTAATCCCTGCAGTCACGAAAGCTTGAAATCGAAATATAATAGCCAAATCAACGACAGCAGTCAAAGTGAACGTGTTTTCTTTCTCAAAACAAGCATGGAGGTGGAGCTCATCTCCCATTTGCAGCCCTGAGCCTCTGGTGCAAATTCCACATTACTATGGCAGGGGTGAGCTTATCAATGGGGCGTACCAACTGTTCACTTCCCTACAAAGCGGTGCTAGATTAGAGTACTTGGCTGTGTACGGTGCGAAATAAGTTCAACATACATACATTGTATCTATTCCAGATGGATGATAGGCTGAATCAACTCCACATCAGGAACTGAACTCGCAAAAAGCTTCCGATTGAGAAGCTGCTGGCTGTAGTGCTGAGCCGCAGTAACAGAGGAGACAAAAACTCGACCAGCCACAGCGCGGTGCAGGTGCAGCATCGCGAGGCTGCAGCGCCGTGGGAACTGTGCAGCCCAGAGACGCAGTGCGCCCACCGTCAAGGGTCGAGTCTGCCGTGTTCACTCTCAGGCCTCCGTCGGGACCTTCCAAAGTGAGGCTCACACCCCTATTTGTCCTCAAGGCAGTCCTGCCATTATTTAATGCATGCCGAGTAATGCACTGGGATAGCGAGCGGAGAGCTGTTCGCTTTTTAAAAGTCTGAAGTATAATCAAATTACTTTCTTTACCTCGCTGTTCATTGCTTTTAAATCCAATGCAAAGTGTTGTGCAATAGAATCACTCAAAGTAATATAATCACGGAAAATAAAAACTAAAATATCCTGGCAATGGTAAGCCAGCAATTGCATAATGTGCTGTTACACATCTACAAATCAATGTTGGTAATAATATTAGCTTGTGTATTATCATATATTTCTGGCAAGTTCGTAAAAAAACAATTCATACACTAATAGCAATACGCTTAGCATTTCAAAGCCACACTAAGCTATTTGGTATAATCTCAAAAGTTGAATATGCTCTGAAAACAAAGCGTGCATTTGTCTCCTTGAATTTACTTTGCATTTGTTTTTTTTTACGCGTTCACTGCGAGCTACATTATATTGAAAAATGCAATCATCCACTTTTAATTAAGCCTCTGCTGCTTAACCAACGCACGCCTGTGTCTGCTGTGCGGCGTGAGTAGGAAGGTGATCACAGAAGCTTCCATTTACATTCAAAGCACACCAGCAGGTACGTTCGGGTGGCCCAGGAAAGGCAATTTAGAATCACGAACAAATATTAAGTAATGCTTAATGTAGTCACAATTGGGACCTAAAATATAGCAGCAGCAGCAGCAGCTCGATCGATATCCGCAATTTGCATTTGGGCGACACGCTGGGTTAAGAAACTGTCTCCAGTTTAACCGACCCTCTCGTTGCAACAAATTCATTACGCCATTAATCAGCAGCTGCTATTGACCGGCGCACGGTTGCGCGACTGCTGTTCATTTGGCCGCTGCGAGGGCCAAGTGGGCCACGGTTTCTTCTAGGAAGGCGAGCTCAATGAAACTTTAATGCCGGCCGCTCCGCTGGCGAAGAAAGGAGGGGTGAGAGTCGGCGCCGGGGAGCTGTGCGCGCGACGGAGCGACGATCCGCCGCTAAATTTGATCTGCTCCTTTTTTGTCACGCAACTTTTTTTTTGTTTGATGTCGCGCGGCGAATAAATCCACCGAACCGGCGCGGGGCCTCATCTCGGCCGCGTCTCTACATCCGGGTTGGTGAAATACGGCACAATATACTCTTTGGTTATTTCGGCAAAGTCACGTAGGTATCAAATACTAATTCTTTTATTAAATTTTCTACCTACGTGACTTTACCGAAAGAACCAAAGAGTATGGATCCCTGCAGTCACGAAAACTTCAAATCTAGACGGCACGATGTATAATCGCGCCCGGTACACCACATTCACTGTACATATTAATATTCTTTGGTTATTTCGGGAAAATCACGTGGGAAAAAAAAACACGAAGAATATGAATTCCTGCAGTCACGAAAGTTTTAAGTCAGAATACATCTTGTTAAGGCTGTGACTATTAGTCTCCTGGCCCGGTACAGACTCCCAGCGACCCGAAGATATGTCCGTGCCCGGCACACCACACCCACACGCCTCTCGCTATGCCTATGGCTACAAGTCACGCGCCAGGCCCAGTCCACCAGCCACGTGCAAATTAAATATCCAGTGAAAAATTAAGCCCCGCGCACGACCCTTTGAAGTTGTCACGGGGGGGGGAAACTTTCCCTACAGGGGGTCCGAGTCGTTAAGACCCCCCCCCCTGCTCCGCACTCCGAGACAGGGGGACGACGAGACCCCCACACCGCATGGATCGCCGCTGCCCAAGCAGCCACAAAGCGATATAATCGATGGGGCACGCTGAAGCGAGGAGGGGCACTGCCGTGGGGGGGGGGGGTTCCTCTGGCTGCCTCCGTGCGGATGAAGCCACCGACGAAGCTGCCACGTAAACATTCGGAATAATTTACGGGGCCGACGCATTAACCCTCCCCTGCGCCGTGTCGGTCGTGGGAGTTGCCTGACCGGAACTCCACCACGATGGTCCGTGGACATCGGTTGTGGACATTGGTGAAGGGGAGTCGTCCCAGGACCGGTTTCAACATCACTCACTACTGACGTTAGCCGTGTATGCATGTACGTTGAGCTTCTTTCGCACCATACGTAGAAAAACCGTGCTCATCCGAGGCGCGCGAGAAGCAGAACAAATTGAACTCAGGTCGCCGGGCTAATAGTGCAGTGCGTGAACTATACTGCCGCTGCTCTACCTCGATCACCGCATATGTCAGTTATTGTTGTCATTATTGGCTTCACCTTCATTGTTCACCGATGCTGAACACCCATAGTGTCGCGGTGAGCATCATAAGCCATTTTCTACCCGCTGCTCGATGAAGGCCTCCTGCTCCCGCCGGCCAGCACGGTCCCGAGATGCCACAACGCACCTCGCTCTTGCCCATGGGCTGATCTCACCACTCCATCTCACCCATCCCGCTGTGGCCACCCTCACGGGCCTGTTCCCTGCCATAGCTGCCACTCTGTCCCCAGACTCAGCCATTGGCAATCATCCCTTCTCGCGAGGTGTTCTGCCCAAACTCAATTAATTGTAATAGCATGCAATGCCATGGTCTTTGCTCCCCGATCCATACATTCCTCTTTCTCTCTCTCAGTGTAATTCCCAGCATCCAGGTCTCCATGATTATTTGCACACTTTTCAGCTTCCATTCAGTTTTCTTTCTCGGTGTCAATGTTTCTGATCGAAATGTCGCTCCATGCAGTACGCACTGATCAAGAACATTGTTCCGTGTAGTTTTTCATAATCGATTATTGACGATTGATTGCGATAAAAATGATTAAATACAGTCAAACGAGGACATGATGAAAGCACGTGTGGTAATAATAATAATAATAATTTACATGTATGTGTATGGCGCCTTCCACTGATGTCTTAAGGCGGATTTGTGAGAATAAGAATAAGGAAAGGCCAAGAGAAACAGAGAAGCTAAATAGAATAACCTGACTTAAGAAGATGTGGTTTTCAAGACG
The DNA here is from genome assembly GCA_014621495.2 of Entosphenus tridentatus. NCBI lineage: Eukaryota > Metazoa > Chordata > Hyperoartia > Petromyzontiformes > Petromyzontidae > Entosphenus > Entosphenus tridentatus. Next base: position 7,658,970 of record CM025629.2, read on the forward strand.
AAACTTAAAGGTGACCACAATATCGGATAAACGAATTGCCAGCGGTCGGGAATTCCACAACCGTGGCGCCGACACAGCAAGTGGCCCGCTCGCCACTACGAACGCAGCCGGGATCGAGGGACGCGCAGGAGGGCGGAGTCCGCAGATCTTAACCACCTTGAGGGGGGTGGTCTGGATGAATTAACTCGTGAATTTATGGCGGTGGGGCCAGCCCATGCAAGGCTTTAAAAACGAGTAAGAAGGCTCTTAAACTCGACTCATGTCAAGACCGGAAGTCAGCGTAATGATAAGAGAACCGTGGGAAATGTGCTCACGTCATGGTGAGCACCGCAATTGGCGCAATTCTGAACAATTTGTAGTCTACCAAGGAACTCATGAGTGTGCACACAGTGGCATTATTTACTTCCATCACTCTCATTAAAATGGTCCTGCGCGGTCTATGTCGTTAGCCCTGTGAGGAACCGGGAGCTGTCCGCTGTGCATTGGTGCTAGCTTGGTGGAAATGGCGCTCATGCACATCGACACACTTTCACCGCGCGTCGTGCATTCCGCTGCGGGAGGAGAGAGCCTCGCTGGCTGCAAAGCGCGTCGCTCGCGCTGCTGCCAGGCTGCCACCGGCATGGCACCATCCGCGCGGACTCGATTGGGTCCAACTCGACGGCCAAGGTTAAGAGACCCGTGTCGAAAGGGGCCCATGTTTTGTTACGGGATGACCGTGCCGACGAGTGCCATTTTTGGGGTTTCTCCGCAAAGCATCGGCGCTAAGCTTCGGCGCGTGCCAAATTGCTTTCTCGAGGGCATCAGGGAATGTACTTTGTTCATAAATAGGGGCTCACTGCCTTAATTCCAGCGGACAGAGGTGGATAATGCCAGAGGCGCTACTTGAATGCTGATGCGCCTTGTATCTTTGAGTGTAACTCGCGCACAAATCCGACGACGGTGGCTCGGAAATGTCACAATGAAAGGGCCTCACATTCCTTTCATGATTGTTGTTTTGATTTCAAGGACCGTGCATTTGCCAAAACGATGCTTAAATTGTTTCAAACCGTCCCTGAAACCGAATCTAGGAGGCCTGCTGCTGCTGCTGCTGCTGCTGCTGCTGCTGCTGCTTTTTCGACCTCCCCGTCTGCGCCGACGTAGCGGCATTGGCTTCTCGCCTGGCCCTGCGCCGATTTTATCAAAACAAAGTTACCGCGAGCAACGTAGCCCGGTGACGCGTCCTGACGTGCCTGTCGTCGAGGCTGCCAGCAAAGGGGTCACGGGTCTCGGGAATGTGCTGACGCCGCACTTGAGAATGCTCCAGCCCGTGCCACCGGCTACAGACGTCGAGCAGACGTCGGAACGCATCCGATAGCGGCTCATTTATTGCCACGAGACGGAATGACGGGCCCCACGGGAGGCGCCTAGCGGTGGCGCGTGCTGTCTTTAGGCAGCTCACTGGCCCAATAGCCAAAGCGCTCGCCGCTGAGACACAGTGCGCCTGGTGTTCGCGGTTTAGTTTCTGTAGACGCAGCCAGGGGATGCTGTGAGGAACAACTGCAGTCTCTGCCATTACGCACCAATTGAGGCATGTGGGGGGAGCATATGCCTATTACAATGTGCGGTATTATCCACCCAGCGGACTCCATCCCTCGATCCCTATTGGTGTAACACCACGAGTGAGGCCCTGCTGCCACACATTCGCTCTCCACAGCAGCTGTCAGCGCTTGTATGCATCTATGTTGAACTTCTTTCGCACCCTGTATAGCCAACCGTGCTAATCGACTGCAGTTAGGGGCCCGTAGTCCCTACACCCATCCAAGTCTAATACTTGTCCATGTGGCCTATGTAAGTCTGTGGGTCCTCTTTTATTATTTGGGTCATTTGTTAGTCTATGGGTCCTATGCTAGTCTATGGATTCAATGTTAGTCAATGGCTTCTCTACTAGTCTATAGGTCTTACGTTAGTGTACTGGACCTAAGTTAGTCTGTGGAACCTATGTTATCTCTGGTTCCTGTAGAGGATGATGCCAAATTATCTTGGCCTCCCTCCACTCAGAATTTGCCCTTGCAGAGAGATATTTGTGGGCAGAGACAACTGATGAAAATCAAGCGTCACGCCAAAACTGCTGCAGTTAGTGGTCCCGTATTGTTGAGCTGACACATTTCATCTTTACTTTCGGTGTACATTCTCTGTCTAGACAAGAAATCATGCAGAACATCAATAGCCAACACAAGAACATTGAACGACTGCACAAAAATCACAGTATCATCAGCAAAGGCAAGGTCAGTGACCCAGACTTCTCCAATAGATTATCAGCAAAGACTACCGACCAATCACCCGGTCCAAACGCGTCCCACAAAGTGTAGGGATAAGCACATATATGCTGCTGCCTCACCCCAAATTACTACTGGGATGAAGCCAGAGATACCGCATCCACACTTAAAGGCACTTTGGGTCTCGGAGTACAAAGCAGACATCAAATCAATAACCCTGGCAGGAATTCCACAAAGTCGCAGGACCTCCCAAAGTGTCTCTTGATGCACCGAATTGAACGCCTTATTCAGAGCGATGCGGGCTGATGCTGCTGCAGCCTCTGTAGAAACTCACGGCCAAGGATGGGAAGCGCTGAGACTCGGTCCGCTCTCTCCTCTCGAGGGGGAAGGGTCAGGCCGCCGAGTTGACAGAAAATTGTTATGGACCCTCCGTGGAAGCAATTGAGAAAAAGGCTTCCATGACACTGCGTATGGTGCGCAACCAAGCAGACTGTTACGATCCAGCTGCGTGCCACGATTGGGGCTTGAATCCCACATTTTAACAACTAAATACAAACGTTGGTTACATGCACGATTATCAATAACAACGTTCAGACTTGTATCAATCCACTACTGGAAGAAGGCCTTCCGATGCCAGGTTAGTCATCGGGTTTGCTTGACCATAATTCATCATGCTGGTCAGTGCCGGCTGAGAAAACGGGAGGCAGATATCATTCACCGCTAATGTGAGTCATGCCGAGGAATTGAACTCGAGTTTTTGCGTTTATAGTGCAGCACGCAAACCACTATGCCACTGCACCCACACACATGCAACATCACCTCGGTCGAATGGTGACTTGATGCTGTGACATTGCACCAGGATTTCTCCTGGCTAAATAACCAACGCTGATGGAGTTGGGGTGCACAACTGTACTTGGTTGAAAATGGAAACCAAATTGCCCCGTTTATTTTCCACTTCCAACGGAGGCAGGGAAGTGATGCCTATCAGAGACCCATCCCTTCTCACCACTGCCAGGGACTGCCACGGCGAAGGTATTTGTTGCCCCGTTCAGAATGAACAAGCCGAGCATTTGGGCATTTCATCTCATCAAGGGGCGTCCCTCACGAATGCAGTGGAGAATCCGTGTGGAGTCGGCCCATCGATGCTCAAACCGAACCCAGCCGGCCAGAAACCGTGCGATGACAGTGACGCATCGCGATGTGTCAGCTGCCTGACACGCGTTCTCACGGTGCTTGTTACGTGGTCTGGACAGCGCTGTGATTGAGGTCACTTTGGCATGGCTGGGGTTGGTGACCAACACCGTGCCCAGCTATTGTTATCGTCCAAAGTATGGAAGTTGGCCCAGCGCTTATTTCTGGCTCTGTGGTTTTGAAGGAAAAAAACAATTTCTGGTTCTAGAAGTTAATTTAATACAATTTGGCTGTCACAAAGGTAAAACACTTTGCCATTTCAGCAGGAAAGAGTTGGAGTTGAACTCTGGCCCTCAGCGATGTATATAACTTTGTTTTGACAGTGACAAGAGCTGCAAGATACTGTGGTGAGACGGAATCACACGGCATCCGTTTTAAAACACTTTTTTTTTCTGAACAGCACTCAGAGGATCGCCTTCCTTTGCCTTGCAATCAAAGTGGCCGTGGTACATTATATAACAGACTTAAATGTACAAAATCCGACATAATCCCTGCATACAATATTAACCTCAAAATGTCACATTTACTATGGGTTCATCTCATTTATAAGTCAGAGTGACCCAAATCAGTCTTCCTCGTTGCATTCGAGGAATACTAATAAAATAAATCTTTCGAGAAATAACTTTACGGTAAAAACATTTTTTTAAAAACGTCCCTTTAAAATAAATTCCTTGCAAAGACAATCTGTGCGCAATACATGTGCATGTTCTTTAACATTTGCACAATGTCACTCATTTTTCTGTTGATAAATGTGTGCGTGTGCGTGTGAGCAGAATCCAGAATATTCCTGGGAAATGTGTCTCCGGTACATGACCAAAGTGTGCTTTCGCTTATGCCAATCGCATGAATAATCACAGCTCCTCTTAATTATCTGAAAATAAGCAGTTTTACCACAATTCATTTATCTTTTGAATCCAATCGGCCGTGCTGTGAGAATCGAGGCACGCGTGTGGAATGGTATCAAAACGTCTGAAGATATCTGTGGTCTAAATCGTTATATAACCACATTTGTTTAAATCCGTCTGGCTTTCCATTACGCAGGGGCATTTCTTACAATTAGTATGAGAATGTGAATGTCCGAGTACGAACATTAGGTCATTACTCATGTTTTAATTTTACATCTCTATTTAATGTTCTTGTTCGTTAAAAGTGTTTCATTTTGTAAAACATGCCTGGAAAATGCCACGGAGTTTATAGGTCAAGCTAAGATGTATTATTATTTTCAGCCACTTCCTTGTGTTTTCGTGAATAGTAAGTACCCTCACTGTGTGCTCTCGCATGGCATTATCACGAACAAACAAGTGCGACACCCACGTGACAAAATGATCTATGGCACGACTCAAAATCACGCTGTTCATGAACGTGGACAAATGAACGCCTACTCACTCTCTGAAGCCGTCGAGAAGACGCCGCGCCGCTACGCGTTGCGAGGAGGGGAAAGTCGTCCGGTCAACCGCGGCGCACGGCAGCGTCGCTCCGTCGATTCCACGCGGCTTGCGATCAGCACCGCGGACAGCTCCAACGAGGGCCTCGAGCTCTGTGCCACTCTGGGTAGAGACGCCGTTTGTTGCTCTGGAAATTAAAAATAAGAGACAGCTGGGGGCTTTTTTTTTAGTCGTGCTCTCCTCACAACCCCCTACTCAGAGCACTGAAGGTTTTTTTTGTTACGTACTGCATCTATAAAGCCAAGATAATATGTATCGGGAGATTTTCTTCCTTTACATTTTCTACGATTTAAAAAAAACTATTCTGGCAAAAATCATTGCATTAATACGGGGACATTGAAAGGTTACATGATTTAAAAATTAACCGTGCCAGTCTTTGGTATTGGTCACTCGGCACCTCTTAGGTGTCACGATCTATGAAATGGCTTCCGAATTTATTTCACCATTTTTATCCAATGTTCATTATGTTACATGAAAATACCGTTTAGCTAGTTATCCAGCTAAATTCTGTGGCAATGGTCCACGGCCATGAACTATATGCGTGAAGAACGTCTCTCTAGCACCGTACGTAACCAACCGTGCTAATCGGAGGTTGGGGTGGAAAAGAGACCAGTCAACAGCCAGCCAGGGAACTCGAGGCATGGATTATTATGGGTACTGGTATGATACAAGGTTACATTTAAACTACATTTGTGTGTGTATATATAAATGTGCATTTCGGTAGATTTCAAAACAATTTCACAACCCAAATCCAAAGCAGCACCGTCTGTAAAGCTCGCAAAGTGCTCCAACATCAAAGCTAGAAACTCAGAAACACATGTACCCGCAGGGCATAGACAGGGCACTGTCTCTACCCCATGATGAAGGCGGCACGGTGTAAGAGCTTCTCCACAGAAGCGAGTTGGGGGAAGCAAATTCGAGGCTTGTGTTTTCCGCTGCCAAAGAACCCAGAAGCTCGTTTGATCGAGTTTCAAGTATGGGCTCCGCGGTTCCCTATGAAATGTGTAATCGTCTTTATAACGGCGACGACAACAGCAACGTGTACAGCAACGATTTTGCTCGTGTATTTTAAGTGGCGGGCTTCACAACAAACACTGCGCAGTGTCCATTTGATTTTGTCACGAAATAAATGTAGAGCTCCGGTGGTTTGTGCTTCCTTGACAAACGTTAATAAATCTTGAAATTCATGTTGCATGCAATTTTGTTGCGGAAATCAACGCTTAAAGAATTAAGCAAATCAGTGAAATGCACATTTAAAAATATTTTTTCAGCAATAATCTTCAACCCTTGGTCAATCTGCTGCTGGATGATGGCCTCCCCACACCGTGTCGTAATGGCGGCTAGTTTGACCATACTTCACCACGCCGGTCAGTGCAAGTTAGCGAAGGAGTGAGTTATGATATCACGCGCCACTGATGTTAGAACTCGCGACGATGGATTCATAACGCAACGTGCTAACCACTGTACCACCACTCCACCCATCATACACGTCGTACATAAAAAAAACATTCCCTACCTTATCTCTTAAAACATGCTCTCTCCATTCCAATCCCAGACTGTATCCACTTGTTTAATCTGGAATTCAATCTCCTCCCGATCAATACTTGTTTAACCGAATTTTATTTATTTGCCGACATTTCCTGCGACGCTTTGTATTTAAGCGTTAATGTTTCCGTGGCCCTCACGCAAACGGTTAATGACACGGATTTTCATAAGTAACCAAAATACAATGAGTTGCGAGAGCAGGAATGAGTTGTAATGCGACAGTTTTATTACAAAATAATGAAGCTTCTCCAAGTTTATATTAAACTTCACCTCAGAACGTTGAGTGCCAGCAAATGAAAGAAGGCCTTTATATTGTTGTACTACAATTGTGGATTTTTTTTTTTACTTGAAGCTTGGCATAGCATGCTAAACGCAGCCACAGGAATGTCTCTCGGTGAGATGCACGAGTTCACCTCGTCGAGGCGGGTTCAGTTGCTGATGAAGATGATTAAGGCACCCTTCATTTCCAGCGGTCACGGTGAAGGCGTGTGAACACGATGCTCCCACCAGGGCCCACACCCAGGCGGAGGGCAGGGACCATTTAGGGGAGCGTTGATCCACCGAGAACATTTTCCTCGGGTCGCTCGTTGCCTTTCAAGTGCTGCTAGTTGATATTAGCGCAAGACCGTCGTTTGATCCTCACTAGTGACGTCCTGGCGTTGCGCATCACAAATAACATGCACTTCCTGGATGACTTTTGAAATATTAATTTCGCAACAACAGAAAACAACCACACGTGAATTTTCCGTTGGCTTTGTTGTTGCTTCTATCTATGTTATGCCTGCGCGTATACGCACTTACCTACGGAGAGAGGAAAAAAAAGAAAGGTATCATACATTTTCTTGGTTCTTTCGGTAAAGTCACGTAGAATGGAAATAATAAAATAATAAAAAATAAAACATTATAAAATAATTATCACGACGTTTCGGCCACAACGCAAGCAGCGGCTGCTTGCAGTCACGAAAGCTTTAAATCGAAATGTATCATAAATTATTTGGAAAACATTCATCGTGGTAAAAAAATACAAATGTATTTGCCGAAGCAGTGAACAAAGGCTACGGACCACTCAGAATGTTTTCTCCGTTCGCTGACCTCGTGTGTGCGTGGAAAATGTCCAAGAGCCGAGGGCTCCGCATCACTCATGGTACAAAAGGTCACCGTTGTTTCCGTGTGATTAATTTGCATTTTCATTCAAGGGTTTGCGTGAACTACAAACACCCATTCATAGGCATTTGCCAGAGCGCGGGAGTCAATTTCAAGAAATGCGAAGGTTCAGACGCTTGGTGTTTGTGTACAATTCCCCCACCCCCTACCCGAAAATGCTGTAAGGCGAAGCTCAATATGGGAATGATACAATATGTAGAGCATATGCGCGGTAGACTTTATGGAGATCCCTTTAATATTTTCTCGCGAGGTTATAAATATGAAATTTATTTTCCATCGGGAAAAACGTGCCATGGTGAAATGATTTGTTTGTGTTCACTAGTCGTATTAAATTCTCATTTAGAGATAGAACGTGCAGTGTTTGCAATGCTATTTTACTGATTAATTTAGCGAATGGGATGGGGTTTTTTTTATCACGGCAAAAATGTCAGTGTTTCCTGCATCTTCGTATGCGTGTGTGGATCCAAAGACAAGTGCATGTGTAGCTATTTTCGCAACATTTAAATAAATATTTGGTAAAGGTTTTTTTTTTTTTCCCGGCACGCTGTATGCGTTTCTTGTAAAATAGAGCAGTTTCTTTTTTAATTAAAAAAAAAAACTTTAACAGTGATTCCTGGCTTGCGATGTCATTACTCAACTTGTAAATTCGTTTTTTTTCTGTCCTTGTCCAAGGGAAAGTAATGCTGCTACTCTCAATTAGCTCTGGCACCGTGCTGCCATGGGATGGATTCCTGCTGCACAACTGTAGCCCCCCTCACAGGTTTGGCCTTTGGAAGAAATTTTTTTTTTAATCAGCGCAACATTTTCAAAAACAATGCAGCGGGCATGCTGTCATTAATTTAAAACACGATGACACGCGTTTGACTGTCGCTGGAGAACAAAGTCGTTTCTCGTTTTTCCGCTCACGCAGCTTCTTTGGTATGGCAATCACCGGCCGTGCCGCACCTCCGATTGGCACGGCTGGCTACGTACGGTGCGAAAGAAGTCCAACGGACATTAGACCAATCTGTATGTGTCCAATGTCGCTGGTTATCAGAAGCTAAGCAGGCAATTAAGACTGCCCTGCACTTGGACGAGTAACCACCAGGGCTTGCCAGGTGTTGTAGGTTGCGAGGCTGCGCCGTGGGCAGGAGACGAGAGGTCCGAGTGTTACCCCATCGTATGCACGACGCGACAACAAAAAAACCATCATGGAATTGGCCAAACATCTCAGTGTGGAGCAGCACCAAACTGAAAAAAAGATTCGTGGGATTCAAGCTTCCATAGTTGGCAATGGGAATTAATGCCATTATACAACGTGCACAGTATCAGCATTTACATGTAAAATGTTCAGATGTGTCAGCTAGGAGTGGACCTATTGAACCCATCCCCCATCAAGGTCACGTCATGCATTGTCACACTCACAGCTGAAATTAAATTTTAAGCCCAGTTATTTTTCAACTTGGCAACGAGTGTGATGGTGCCTCGTATGGTTACGAAGATTATGGCAAATCTTCACCTGCAACTTGCATTATTTCACTCAGTAAACAATGGTCTTTGCACATCCATGATATATATATATATATAAATGTGTCGTTAAAACCCGCCACCACCCGACACAGCCAACTAGTAAGGGTTGTCACGTAAACAGAACGTGCCAATTCGTCACTAGTACAGCACCACCGGTTGTGTGTTGGAGAGCCAAGCCACAACATTTACAATCCGAGCACGACGTTTCGCCAGTAATCACAACTAGCATTATCAGGCGACAGCCAGATTTGTGGAGAAGTCTTACTGTTTCGCTTCTTATATATAGAGGCGTAGATGTGGTGACCACCCTTCTGCGCTCTTGCACCACGTGGGGGGTGGGGGGGAATTACTGAGGCAACGTACATTATGCGTAATGCGAGCCCTTTGATGTTGTACTTACTGTCTATTGTGGGTATTAAAATAAAATAATAAAAATAATAAAACATAATAAAATAATTCTCACGACGTTTCGGCCACAACGCAAGCAGCCGTCTTCAGGTGAAACCAGGTCTGTCGAGGCGACAGCGTCATTCAGACGCGTTGTGGCCGAAACGTCGTGAGAATTATTTTATT
>CM025629.2:7669051-7683814 GCA_014621495.2 Entosphenus tridentatus
TATTATTTTATTACTTCCCTTCTACGTGACTTTACCGAAAAAACCAAGAAGATGAATTCCTGCAGTCACGAAAGCTTTAAATCGAAATGTATTAAAATAGCCGTACCAAGGGTAATCCCTATTGTAATCCCTATTGAAGTGTACTGCCCTTCATAGCCATGCATTTAAATTATTAGACTTCTCCACAAATCTGGCTGTATCTGGCTGTCGCCTGACGAAGCTAGTTTTAATTACTGGCAAAACGACACATTTATATATTTACACGGTCTAACCCAAAAAAAAACTCTCATGGACGATATTGTTCGCGGAAGCCTACGTGTTAAACTGGTATTTGCACATTTTATGCATCAATACAAAATTAATCAATCAACCAATGGACCCCTTACGTCTCATGTAAATTAATTAATGTTGTGAAAATTGGAGATCTTACCATGAATCAAACTTTAACTTAAAATTCGGTTTGGTAAATTTTAGAGGTGCTGTCATTTCGTGAGTGTCAGTTCCACGGAGGACTTCACTGCTCTGGCAAGAAAATCCAAAGTGGAAGCGTTGTCAAATTAACCAAACATCGCCGTGAAGGAATTTCAATAAAAGCTCGAGAGCGTGGCGAGGATTGATTTGAGTTTGTGCTGTGTGCTTGAAGGGAGTGGGGGACTGAGAAGTGGGGATGTAGTCCAAGAAATTAAAGCTGCTGGACATTTCCACTGCGAGGGGAGAAGCGACTGTGGCAGGAAGGCATGTTTAGAAAATAATCTCTCAAAATCGAGAGTGGTGGCAACCACGATCGACAAGGGCGGCGAACATCGCGGCGCGGCACGGCTCAGCTGGCGGTGCGATTTTATAAAGTTTTTTTTTGTTTTGCAAAATGCTGTCTTACCTCTTTGTTCAAATGGGAGGGAAAAAGTAAAAAAAAAATGTATCACTATTATTATTAATTCAGTCGTTACATTGATGCTGCGTTAACCGTCAAGCGCGTCAACTACTCCGGTAATTGTTTGGGAGTGTCGTGTTCCTCGCTGAGATGTCGGTGTCGTGGTGGTCGCTGCCGCCGCCGCCGCCTTTGTGCAGCGTCCCCGCCCGGTGCCGTTTGGGTTGATGACTGCAGCCGGCAAAACGGAAAAGCAAGCGAACAACAAAACAGCCGCCTCGACACATTTGTCAATGACACTGCCGTGTATACAGCATGCACAATAGGCGACGTTTCTTGTAATGGTACTTATTTATGACAACAACAAAATAAAGCAGGATCCTTGCCCAAATACGTCACCATTGGTATTTATTTATTTATTTATTTATTCATTCTGACTAGGGCCACGCACACAGGGCTTATCAACGACTGTGGCGAGTTTTTTTCTTATTTGTGTTCGTGCACCACGACAAAAGATGTGTGTTTGATCCTCTCGCATTACACTGTGTAACAATTTTTGGTATTATTTTTTGTTCCTGGGTAGTAAGTGGAATTTCCTAATTGCTTATATACCCCAAAAAGTAAAAAAATGGCTATTATTCCCCACAAGCTTTGTTTTTTTGACCAGGACAGTGATATTTTTTTATTGACCTATTTTCCAGAACATTCCAGATAGATTCAGTGCTTAGTAAACTTGGAGTAACTTTTAGAACATTCTAGAACTTCCCAGTAATATAAATAGTAGTATAAATACAGGGGCCTTAAGCCCACCAGTTTAGTTTAGTTCCAGCTGCCTCAGTGGATACATATCTGCATTTTCTGAGATGGCATCAAGAGGCTGCAAGCATCCGGCAGACGCATTTTGCTATGTCTGCGGCCAATTTATCAAGATAAGATCGAAAAAGTACTCTGTTGAAGCATCTGCCAAGATGTGTGAGGCCGACAAGGCATATTTCGGCATGCCTGTCGGGGATCAAGACAAACCCTGGGCACCTAATTTCACCTGCCGCAATGCAAAAAAACTCTGGAAGGTAAGATGGACAATTGTTGCTCGGACTTTAATGTTATAAAATATGTTAACATTTTTAAAATTGTAAAAGTTTTTCATTTTTAAATGTTTTACAATTTTCAATGTTATTGAAAAGATATATCACATATGAAAAATGTTGCGAGAATCTCTTACACATTAGTCATGGGTGAAATAAATGTATTTTTGAAGGATGGTACAGAGGGGAAAAGAGAGCCATGAAGTTTGCGATCCCAAGAATTTGGCAGAAACTCACTGACCACTCAAGCAACTGCTACTTCTGCATGGTGGACCCTTCCAAACGTCGGACAGGCAATAATGCACCTGCTATCACGTATCCGAACCTTCCTTCATCCATTGCCCCGGTGCCACACTTCCATGAGCTCCCCGTACCCATTCCTCCAGAGAGAGAGCAGCCGTCTTTAGAAGAGAGCAGCAAGTCAGAGAGTGAGGTAGACGTTGTAGATCCAGATGACAATTTCAGAGGTGGATCTGAAGAGAGAAACCCATACTACCCAACCGAAAAGACCTCAGCGATTTGATCAGAGATTTTGATCTCACCAAGTCCAATGCCGAGCTTTTGATATCTAGACTCAAGCAGTGGAACTTGTTGGATGAAAGTGTGCAAGTCGCACATCAGAGGAAGTGTCACCAACCTTTTTGCAGCTTCTTCACCCGTCAAGATGCGAACTGCTTCTGCCACAATGTGGCCAGTCTGTTCGAGGCAATCGGAATCGCCAGTAACCAGAATGAGTGGCGCCTCTTCATTGACAGCTCATCCAGGAGCCTCAAAGCCATGCTGCTCCATAATGGTAATAAGTACCCGTCTCTTCCCCTGGCTCACTCGGTGCACCTCAAATAGGATTATAACAGCGTCAAGACCTTGCTGGATGCCTTGAAGTATGATGAGTACGGCTGGGAGGTCATCGGAGACTACAAAATTATGGCATTCCTGATCGGTCTCCAAGGCGGTTTTACCACGTTTCCCTGCTATCTTTGCCTTTGGGACAGCAGGGACACCAAGGCGCACTACCACAGGTGGGACTGGTGGACCCCCGGAAGGTGCTGATGCCACCACTATACATCAAATTGGGCCTCATGAAACAATTTGTCAGAGCTGTAGATAAGGAGTCAGAAGCCTTCAAGTACCTTCAAGACTTCTTCCAGAAGCTGTCCGAGGCAAAGGTCAAAGCCGGTGTCTTCGTCGGACCACAGATAAAGAAGATCCTGGAGTGCAATGAAGTCCCCAAGAAGCTCACTAGTAAGGAGAAAGTGGCTTGGAACAGCTTTGTCGCAGTGGTTCGTGGCTTCCTGGGCAATCACAAGGTCAAAAACTACGTGGAGCTGGTTGAGACTCTGGTGAAGAACTACCGCACAATGGGCTGTAGGATGTCCCTCAAAGTTGAAATCCTTGCTGCTCATCTTGATAAATTCAAGGAGAACATGGGAGCGTACTCGGAGGAGCAAGGCGAGCACTTCCACCAGGATATACTGGGCTTTGAATGCCGCTACCAAGGACAGTATAACGGGAACATGATGGGAGACTACATTTTGGGGCTTATTCGTTAAAGTGATTTACATTATAATCGTAAATCTCGAAAAACTACTCACTTCTAAATCTTTTGTAGTCATCTTTGTATTACTTTAGTATAAACACATGTTAATTTTGATTCATATGTTGTTGTTTTTCTGACTTTATGTGAACGAAAAGACACAAATTCGCCCGTTTTCTCATTTTAAATAGGTACATTTCAAAATATCACTGTGCTGGTCACAAAAGCAAAGTTTGTGGGGAATAATAGCCATTTTCTATACTTTTTAGGCATAAGCAATTACGAAATAACACTTACTACCCAGGAACAAAAATCGTGTCACTTATTATCATCATCATCATGAGATCGTACATGACATGATCCTGCATTTGACATTTGACATCTGTTCACAGTGTCGATCTGACCCCCGGTGCGTGCGCACTCGTGCCAACCAATGTGAACCAGCCAGAGAGGTGTCGTCTACATTGCCGTTGTGACGCGTTCACCTAGGACTGGGACGACGAGTTGGTGAGGTCCGTTCACCGGCTATGTAATCGACTACAGCCCCTCGTTTGTGACCGATTACTCGGGTCTCATTGAACACGTAGGCAGCCCCCACATCCGGCCTCGTGAAGGCAGGAAACCCTCCTACAAGCCACGCCCGGTTGTGACGAGGTTGACGATGCCGTCAACAAACCCCCGTCCATCACCTCCCGTCCAGCGGCACATGTGGTAACAGATGCCAGGATTTTTTTCCCACCAACTGTGATGTCCGATGAGCCGAGTAATGGAAGCGCTGATCAGAAGAGAATCTCCGATTACATGGCAATTACATGGTAATCGGAGTACAACCCTGCTCTTGTATCACCGTTCTGTGATGCGAGTTTAATTGGGTTTGTGTGTGCAGTTTTGCAATCCCGGCAGCAAATGATTAATCAAAAAAGGAATTGTGTCTTTTCTTTAAGCGTTGCATTACAGCCACACAGCCCTTTAATCACTGCTACCTTGCCTGCACCTCTGCCATTTGTACAAAGAGGATTGGAGAGAAAAAAATTCCATGAAGGAAAAAAAATATATATTATTCAGCATCTGCTAATGGCTCGTGTGTTGATTGAAAGTGAGAGCACAAACTTGCTGAGCTATGCTTTATAATTGTGTCTCTGTGGGGAAAAAAAGTTAAGTTCAATCAGGAAATTAAAAAGTGGTGTTCACCGCCTTAATTAATCATTACAAAAATATAGTTTAACAACACATGCACTGTATTACATATTTATTTTCCCAAATAATATGTTCAGCTCACTTCAAAGTTACTGTTAATAACATAAAAAAACACATTGTGTTGCTTGAAAAGGACACTTACAATATCGCAGCATGCATCTCTTTATTAAAAATGCAATACACCGTGGATGTATTTAACATATAAACGTGGCCACATCTGAAGACGTTGGACAGAAACAGTGGGGTATTGCCAACCTGAAACTAGAAGGCGTATTTATTTACGTCTTGTTAGAAAGAGAAAGGGGCAAGTCACAGGCAGAGAAGAAGAGGGAGGCTTTCAACCTGTGCTTGAACAGGGACAGCAAGTTTAACACGTAGCAGGCTTTCGCGACCAATATTATTCATAATAAAAGGTTTTTGGGTCAAATCGCGTTATTTATAAATGCGTCGCAACCCTCCACCACCCGACACGGCCAAACAGTAAAACATGTGTCACGTTTACAAAGGATAAAATAATTCACTTCTTTAGCCCACCGGTGTGTTGAAGAGCGAATCAACATAATTTAAAATTTGAGTAGTCCGACGTTTCGCTGGTAATTACAATCAGCTTCATCGGGCGATTTGCCAGAATGGTGAGGCTCGCCTGTTGCTCCCGGTCTCAAATAGTGCAGCAGCAGCAGGGTGACGTCATCATTTAATTCAATAAGGTGCAGTGATTCGAGGCGGAGAGGGTATTGTAATTGTATAGATTGGTAATCATTCAATTGTTATTCATTGGTTTTTATTTCCCTTATAAGGAATTGTAATTGTATTATATATGGAGTTCAGGTGCGGGGGCAGCGGAGGAGAATAGGCGATCTCCTACAGAGCGTTGGTCGACTGGGGGCCCTTCAAAGAACGTGGGGTGTCGGAGCGGAGTATGTGGAGTGAGATGAGAGGGGGAGAGGTCTGGCAGTGCGTGGATGGGAGTCGAGTGAGACGAGACGGGAGGGTTGAGAGAGCGCACAGAAGGGAGCGGAGTGTGATGAGAGGCAAGATGTAGGCAGTGGCGAGTCCATGGAGGATCTTGAAGAAGGTGTATGCGATATTGAAGATGATCTGGAATCGAATTGGGAGGCAGTAGCTGGATTAAGGTGATGTGGACTCAATTATGGGTGCAGATGATTAATCTTGCAGCAGAACTTAATTGAGAGCTGATGGGATGGATGCACGGCTCGATGTCGAATGGAGAATTCATATAAAATTCAGAATTTCAACACTTCTCCGCGCAGAGCGCCCAGGCAGCATGTCAAGAGACGCACACGCGCGCAGCACGTGTGCTCACACAAAGTCACGTGAGTAGAGACGAGAGGAGCACAAATAAATCTGTGTACACAGCGTCTATTAAATTCACAGCACTACAACTGTAACTCAATTTGTCTGTGGGCATATTAAATAAATACGTGCATGCTTCTGAACGACATGTTGTCAATTACTTTTTCAAGGAGCGATCTTCACAAGAGCATATGCTCGCTTATCAGTATTTGTTCATCAAGCCTGACTCTCACTGATGAAACTCAGAAGGTCGAAAACTGGTCCACAGTTTCCTTCACTTAAGCACATATTGCTCGGCAACATTGGTCTGCAGAGCCGATAGACTGATGGACTGAAGCATACTCTGTGACGTTATCGTGGAGCCACAGAACGGGGGCTCTGCTCTTCGCCTCATTTGCGATGCTGCTCTGACCAATGCCAAGTCACACCTTCGGACGACACCATTAGCGCTCGGACGAGGAACGCCGCACTCGTTGTGAGTACTGTCAGTCGGTGCACCCTGGCGTGCATCCATTCCCAGCGAGTCCCACGTGTTCACGAAGCCGATACAGATCGTGAACGATACTTGCTGCCTAACCCCACTGAGCCGTGTCAACCAAATCACTCCGAAGGCGCCCGATCTGGCAGAGTGGCAACATACATTGTTGCTTAACACGTAGGTTGGCTTTCGCGACCAATATAATCGATATTAGAGGTGTTTGGGGTGAGATCGCGTAAATATATAAATTTGTCGTTAAAACCCGCCACCACCCGGCACAGCCAACTATAAGGGTTGTCACGTAAACAGAACTTGCCAATTCGTCACTAGTGCAGCACTAGTGTGTAGTGTATAGTGTATAGTGGTGTATAGTGTAGTAGTGTATAGTGTAGTGTATGGTGTAGTAGTGTATAGTGTAGTGTATAGTGTAGTATTGTATCGTGGTGTATAGTGTAATATACTAGTACAGCACCACCGGTTGTGTTGGAGAGCCAAGCCACAACATTTACAATCTGAGTTCGACGTTTCGCCAGTAATTACAACTAGCTTCATCAGGCGACAGCCAGATTTGTTTAGAAGTCCACCTGTTTCGTTCCTTATATAGAGGCGTAGATGTGGTGACCACACTTCTGCGCTCTTGCGCAAAGCGGGGGGGGGGGTGAGATTACTGAGGCAACGTACATTATGCGAGCCCTTTGAACTTGTCCTTTCTGTCTATTGTGTTTATTAAAATATCCCTACCAACGGTAATCCCTATTGAAGCACGCTGCCCTTCGTAGGCATGCATTTAAATAATGTATTATTTGGTTATTCGATTCCACGCAGCACTAAGACGGTAGCTGTCCGAACGGTTAAAGTTATTTAAATTTCTTTCAATTTCGATAGATTCTCTAATTAGTCTTGGCCAGTAGTAGCTAGGTTTGCACAAAACTTCAACATTATCAAAATCAATTGCGTGTCCTTGTTGGCACGCGTGTTCTTCTACTGCTGACAGTTGCATTTTGGAGAATTTAATATTTATTTGATGTTCTTTTAGTCTCGTGCTGATCATTCGTCCTGTTTGCCCAACGTAACATTTACCACACGTGCAGTTAATTCTGTACACAACTTCTGTTGATAGCTTCGGTAATACATCTTTTGTACCAGATATTAATTGCTGTGTTTTATGTACCGTGCCAAATCCGACTCGGATGTTTTGTATTTCCAAACATCTGGCTAGTTTATCAGTTACTACCGCAATGTACGTTATTTTGATCGTTTAAATTACTTGGGCAGTTTCAATGCTCCTGTTATTTGATTTGGCTGCGTCGGGTGGTGTCGAGTTTTAACGATACATTAATATATTTACGCGATCTAACCCAAAAAACCTCTATTATCTATTGTTGTACTGTACTCTGCCCCAATGTGTATGCCCTCCCCCACCCACCCCAACGCTTTCACCGACCCGCATTGCGTGGGGAAGCTCTCAACCAGCAGCGACATTTAACACAAGGGGTCTGTGCCTGTGCGTGTACCTGCTGGGTGGGTTAGCACCTAACCCGTCCCTCACTCACTCATTAATAGATCGTGCGTGGTTCCCGGGTAACAGCGTTAAACCGACAGCGGCGCGCCACTGGAATAACCGCGTGGCGTGCGTATGAATGGACCTCAACGAGGGTGGGTTGTTTTGTATTGCAAACCAGGGCCGGGCAATTGGCTCGGCTCGCGCCCTCTGATTGGCGTCGACTCAGACGCCGCGCGCGTCCGAGTGTCGAGGAAAATGGGCTGGGCAGCTCCGGATGCTGTCACGCGCGGCTGCCAACTCATCTTGAGTTGTGCTCACGTAGCTCCTCACCACCGCACCCACTCGCCCCCGTCGGGCAATGGAAGTCACAGTTCTGGGATTCAAGCCCAAAATCAGCTGTGCCGCACGTGGAAAGGCGGAGAGCTCTTTCGATAAGCTCGCTGTTTTGTAACCGAAATTGTATCTGAATAATGCGACATGGCACTATCCCACCACATCGGTGAAGGCGTTCGTTACATACCTGCGCTGAACGTCACAATTCTGTAATTTAAGTTTCCTTTGCCGATTGGTTATTAATGTTGCGAAGGCACATCACAACAGGGGAATCCGAACGGGCTCAAAAGCGACAGATTTAACAACACGCAAATGTGTGCAGCTTATAAAGCAGCAGGAATGCACGAATCCCATCCGCACGCCTTGCGTGCCGTGTGACCAACACATTTCACGTGCAATGCTTGCATAATTGTGAACTCATTAACGGTCGAAATAAAAGAAAAATACGGCCACACATTTGGTCCTTGAGCTGGTGGTTTGGACAAGGCTGAGGGCATTTGACGTGCAAATGTGGTGATCACGTGACACGCATGCGAAGCACGATTGGCTGTTTGTGAGCGACTCACCTCTGCACGTTGTTGTTACATCGATAGCACCCGAGACGATTTATCGATTCATGGATTATACAAACTAAAATATGATCGGGTAACTGGTAGCAATGATTCAACGGCAGCGCCGGGAATCTGGGCCTCTTAACCTCGGCAGCTCACCGCAGGAGCACGCCCGGCTGGACAGTGACAGGTGATGACGACGATGGTGATGATGATGATGACGACGACAATATAATCAAACCTCGTTCACCTCATCCTTAGCACCAGAACAATAATTATTGGTTATTGCAAATTATGAGTAGATCGTACGATAGTTTTTTTTCATTACCTTCATTGAAGCAATGATCGACCGATTAGTCGATTAATTCCGTTGTTGATAGATGCATCTGTTAAGAAATTATACATTATCATGGGCCGTATTCGAGCACGTGGTGCGTATTGTCGACAGGTACTGCATGCAATCTTTTAATTCCTATTCTTTAAGAGGATAATTTCGTTTTCTGGACTGAAAGGGAGGGCTTCAATGTTTTGGTCAATTTGACTCATTGAGATGGTAAAATGGTTCAAGAAAACCACGGCCATTCTTCAGTGTTGACTGCGAGCTGAAAACATGCGCTCCATTCCACCTTGCAAAGCCCGATAACACACACACACACACAGCCGCTGTGTGTCCACGCGTGCGTACGAAGGCAGGTTCTCTCCCTCTCCCTGTGCGTTGTATTTTTCACAATGATGATTACAGAGATGATGATGCAATTATGCAGAGCGAATCACACGCGCATTATTTCTCTCTATTTTTTTTATATTAGCGTCTTCACAACGCACTGCCGCTAAAGCAATCGTGCACATTTGAGCGGCGAAAATTAAATCAGCGGCTTTACTGGTCGGGCCGGAGCTGAATTGGGATGTCGCATTGAGTGTTGATTTGGAGGATCATCAAAAAATGATGCTGCCGGTAATAAAATTGCCCCACGGTGATGAGTGACGTGAATAGAGCCGAAAAGTGCGCTCAGAGAGGAAAGCGGGAGAGATGGGAGATGGGGGGGGGGTGTTGGCGCGTGGAAAAAAAACAGCGGAGACTACTGTGCAACACCAGAAAGAAGGCGCTAGTCAACACAGCTGCTTGGAATGATACGAAAGCTGCCTTCGCTGCCCTTTTCACCAAAATAATGGCCGGAAGAGAAAGCGGCATTGTGTGCCGCTGATTTCTGTTTTTGGGGGTGTCTGAGGCAGCAAATCCAAGCGTTCTCTCTCCCCGTGCGGTTATAACCGCCCGCTCGCCCCCGTCTCTACCCTCCCTTCCCACACTCCCGCACATGCTGGTGGCTGTTACTCCAGACGCGCACGCACGCACAAACACACACAAACGCCCGCACGTACACACACGCACGCCCGCACACACGCCCGCACACACGCCCGCACACACACACACACACGCCCGCACACACACACACACACGCCCGCACGCACGCACAGACACACAGACACACACACCGCACACACACGCCCGCATGCCCGCACACACACCGCACACACACACGCCCGCAAACACACGCACGCCCGCACACACACACGCACGCACGCACGCACGCACGCACACACACACGCAAACCGCTGCCGCCACCCCACCTGCAATTACAATCTTATCTCGGTCGTCCACCAAGTATTGCAAATGAAATTGGCAACCTCTTGCGCCTCGCGTGTCGTGTCGCACGTGGCTCGAGCTAGTCTACGAACAATGCGCCCAGAAATCCATATCGGGGCCACGTACTCTGCAACAAACGTTGTTGTTGTTGCTGCTCGCGTTTTAAAACAGAACGCAGATAAAACACAGGCTTCGCGTATATTAATTTACTCGCGTGGCTTCTCCACATTTGTTAATACTTTGAGTGGATATTCAAAGCTCGTATCTCAGCACAAGCAGCACACAGCATTGCCTACCATAACTGCTTATTTATTATACTTGAATTGCAGGTGATTCCATCGGCATCAGCTCCATACAGCCGTGGGAAGTTATTTATACCCCCTATTTCAACATTATCTTCACGAGCACCCTGGACACGACGCACGGCTGGGCGGTGCGGGCAGCGTCGTGCTCAGCCGCCTTTGTATCCCCCACGTGATTATGTTCGCCCGCACCCACAACAGCTACCCATTTAAGTCTGAGCTGACCAAGACGCGATCCGGGACAATTCGCGATACGTACTTGGCGCTGATTGTTGGTCAAAGCTTGCAATCAAAGTCGGGTGGGCTGGCTCAGTGTGCAGAGTGTGAAGCGCATGGGACACCGTTCCCGCCAGACGCTCCTGCGTGAAACGTGTGCGTACGATCTCACCAAAGATGACTGCTGCTCATGTAAATTAAACTGGTGGGGAGAGAATAGAGGCACACCGACTGCACATTTTTTGGGCAGAAGTTAATTTCAGCGTAATGCCACGCTGTAGATCAGTGCCACAATGCATGTTTATTTAACAAGGGGTTTAAGCTCCGTTTTACTGCTGCTAATAGCTCGGTCATTCGTGATTTACAGTTATCTTTGGTTCGTCGGGCGAGTGTGCCGCGTACATGTGGGATTTTGCATGTGTGAAAGCACGCCTAGGTGTGTGTGTGTGTGTGTGCGTGTGTATGTGTCTGCGTGGGGAGTGGTTGTGTAGCGGTTAACGCGCAGCGCTACGAACCTGGCGACCCGGGTCGATTCCCACTCACGACAAAAACCACTGACGATTATCTGAACCGGTCCTGGGACTCCCTAGGTTGACTCAGCCTCAAATTAGTGCCTGGTGCGATGTGTAAACAACATCACTGAGGAGACAAAGGCGGCCGGGCGTGGCGTTGGCCACCCACCCCCTCGTGTGCCGTGCCGGCCTTCATAGGTGCTTGCTAACAGCACTTGCCCCTACAATCTGTTAAGGCTACACGGGGGATCTTTGTATTCGTCTGCACAATAAATTCAGGCGGCGCTGCGTACACAGCGCTAGATTTAGGCGCACGTGTGTGGGTGAGACCGTCTGCTTCCAATGATTTAACTCGGCCAGAGCGGGCTCGCCGAATTGATTTTCGGTAAACAATTTTGCTTTTGATGCGCAATGGGGGGGGGGGGGGGTTAAGCAGCTGCAGTCGTTTTTTTTACGCGAAGTGCAACCGGGGGGGGCGGGGGGCCCCCGCGGCGCGCGCGCCCCCTTCTCCGGGCAAAAACTGCCCCCCACCCCCCCCCCCTTCCCACCGCTTCAATCAGCGAAGCCGTTTGACCTTTTTGTCAATTCGTTCTCGAGGCGTGCGTGGCGCATTGTGGGAGCAGGAGCCCTTCTTCCGGCGCGCCTCCGTTGCCTCGCCTCCCGAGGCCGGTCTCAGAGTGAAAGTGTGGAGAAGAGTCCTGGCTTCGGGTTTATTTTTTTAATCCTGGAGAGGTTGCAAGTTTTTTTGCAACACGAGCGAGACAAATTCGGGTTTAAAAGTGTGCAATTAGAGAACACCATCATCTCATTTGCGATCTGACGGTGCGTGGCAGTTAATTCACTCAGGCAGCTTGAAGATCTGTCTGTAGCTGCCGACGCTGGTGCAATGACTCTTCTCTGTCAGCAGACTGCCACTCTGCAGCAGTTTAGTTGCATTGTTGCTACTGCAGAACGTGTGCTTGCCGTATTGGAAAGCATACAATAGCGCTACTTTTAGTGTTGCTGTTTTTTTTTTATAAATTAACCGATAGCCAAATAATCTGGAATGCTCCCGATCTAGTCAGATCTCGGAAGCTCAGTGGGGTTGATAATTATGGATCGTGCTGCAATGGGTGACCACCGTGCAGAGGTCCTGTAGACTCTGGGCCTACGCGAAGGGCAACAGAGGGCAGTGCAACGAAAATTAATGCTGGTGCCGCACTTATACTGGTTGGAACCTCCTGGTTACACCAGCCCACAGGGGATTATTGTGTCCGTCGTGCATGGGAGGGGTGGGGAGGGGCTGGGTGAGGTGGGGCTGGGGAGGGGCTGGTCACCCCGTGGTGCCCTTATAAAACTCAACGTTTAACCTACTCACGCCGGCTTGTGCCCGCCCTCAGTCGGGCATATTTGCGGAATACACCACGCCGCCGTTGACCCTGGCCATTGACCGAGCAACCCAACGTTCCTACCAGCTCCCTCCGCAGGAATGTGTTATGCTGCAATGCCCTCCGTTGTCACCAAACCACATTGAATAGCGTATAGCCAAATAACCCCTCACGACGTTGATCACGTGGGGAGGCCATCATCCGGCAGTGGACTCACATGTCTGCACGTAAACGTTTTTTTTAATAAAATCTGTCATGTGCCATTTTCAAATAATTAGAAATGCTGGCTCGGACTCAAGAAAAAAAACAATGCCCTTATAGAATACAAAACCATTACTCGCTGATGTGAAGCAATCTGGTAATTAAAGAGGCCGAGCGAATTCGATATTTTAATGTTTTTTTGTTTGATGTTGAGAGGCAGAATGTTGGTGGATTTCCATTAACTAATCACTTGCGTGAAATATCATAGAAAGGGCTTAAATGTCCGCGTCACAGCAGCCGACACCATCGTGCAATGTCCTCCTGCGACGCATGGCGAGATTAGGATCGATGCCAGGGAGGTTTGACTTTGAGTTGCGTGAGCTCCGGACTGCTTACAGCGGGCGCAAATGAGCGGATTCGCACGCCCGCCTTGGAGTCCCAACGACGTCCTCTGGCTTGGCAAACGAGGCGACACGAGGCGGATTAGGGGAGCGACCGCACGCAGATGGGAGGGGGGGGCCAAAAACGCACCGCTCCTCCAACACCCCTGTCCCCAAACACAACGTCAAGAACCGCCCAGAAAATATATCATCCGTCCACCGATTCCTTCGGGAAATCGGTGTCTCCCCGGCGAAGATTCGTCGCCTCATGCAAATCGACTCCACGCGGTTGCCGGGTTCGGCACCGCGAGCTGCGCTGTAGCGGCGCGGCGCTAGACGATCGCGACTCTGTGTCTGGGTTCATTAGCAGCAACCCCGAGGTTTTTTTTTATTGGGGGGAGGGGGGGGGGTTCCTCTGCGAACGCCGCGCACGAAACAAAAAAAATCCGCTCGAAACATTTGCGTCGAACAAAATCCCTCCTACCTGCGCAGAGGCCACGGGGCGAGATGCGGCCGCTGTCGTGCGAGACTGCGGTACGGCGCGGCGCGGGTTGGGTGGGTGGAGGTACAGCGAGAGACGCTCACGGCTCCGGCACACTCCGCTGGGGGCGTCCCGAATAAACCCATCACTCGTAATGTTCCGCGGCGCGGCCTCCACGTTGCATTCGGGGACGCGTGGTTTCATTTCTCATTAATATCGAGAATTTCTCACCGGGAAGCAATTAGGCTGCACGTTACGACCCAGAGCCTCGCATTCCTACACGCGCACGTGCGACAACAGCATTGAAGTAATCAACGACGCCGAGCGCTGCCGTGCAAACACGAACACGCGGGTACGTTATGAACCAATCGTCAAAGGAGACTTAATGACAGAATTGTAACGTTCAGCTCAGGTGTGTAACCAACTCCTACGCCCATGTAGCGCGGTGGGGGGGTGTAGTGCCATGTTGCATTAATCAGATTAGATTCTTGTTACATAGCGGCAAGCTTAGCGAATGTGCTCTCCCGCCTGTTATCGAACAGTTGCAACAATTGAGTACATTTGACAATCGTGCCATTCCTCCAGCACAAGGCTATCACAAACGCGCCATGGCTCACATGTGGATGTAGTTTCTCAGGAGGAGGTGGTGTTGCTGCCTTCGGAGTGGGCAGGTAGGAACTTGGTTGGACAGCGCATTCGTGCACGATAGACAGACAAATACACTCTGGTGGGCAGTGTGGAACCTGTTGTTCCTACCTGTATAAGTGTAGTGTATCGTGTCGTGTATAGTGTAGT
>CM025629.2:7684214-7699604 GCA_014621495.2 Entosphenus tridentatus
GCTTAGGCAGGCAGGTACACCCCGCACACTTAACCGGGGCGGCTGCTGCCCTCCGAACCGCAACACGAAAGAAAAACCTCCGCGACGAAGAGATGAAGGCGCTACCGCATGGCCTCGAGCACGGCGGGGCTGGCGTGGCTAGCAGCGGAGAAGATGCGCGGTGAAGCCGGGATGCTCCACTCCGCTGTGAATGCAACATCCTCGCCGGTATGATGCGCGGTGCGTGCTTTGCTTAGCGGTGACCTCTTTATAGCAGCGCACGAGCGAACGGCCCTCACCTTCGCAGCCGACCACAGTTCCTCCTCCTTGTGTGCATGATAATTACAGCAACCGAGGCCTCCCGAGCAGCAGAGGTGAGTGGCGTAGCTGTTGAGTGCGCAGGCGGTGCAACTGCACCAGGGCCCACGGGGCAGAGGGGCCCAAGCGTCTGGTTACGAAGGGAGAAGTGGCGGTGGGGTTGGGGGGGGGGGGGGGGGGGGAAGTGCTGTAGCATTTTGAGATGAAAAGTAATGGGACGGAGAGAACAGGGGTGGGAATCCTGCAGAAAAGAGAGGCTTGGAGACTTCAATCTGTACCTCTCGTATGTAGAGGCCGACCGAAACTGAATTTCTGGTTCCGGACGAAACCGAAATCAGACCGAAAGTCAAAAATTAACTTTCGGCCGGAACCGAAAATTTGCCGAAAGGGGCCATTTGTCAACTTTCGGCGCCGAAACCGAATTTCGGTCGGCCTCTACTCGTATGCTGGACGAGCCCTGCTGCCGTGCGCCAGGGACCAGCGCACGCATTCACTTGCAGCAGGATGGCCGTGGCAACTGGGAGAGCAAGCGGCAGTCTTCTCCGCCTCCCACCAGGCGCAGCTGTGCTCCAAGAATAATGACCCCTTGAATCTAGATTTGAAGTTTTAGTGACTGCAGGGATCCATACTCTTTGGTTCTTTCGGCAAAGTCACGTGCTTTGGACAGGAGATGCTGTCGCGATGGAATGGTCAGCATGCTGGACATTCGATCGGTTGCCGTGTCAGTTCGTTCTCCCGGCGCGGCAGTTCAAACAATATGACTAGTTTCGTTGTTGTTGTTTGTTTAATGCTCACACCTGTCCACTCTGCGGTATAAATGGGGTAGACCGTAGTCAATTGCCAGGTCACGTGGCGTTTTCAAGTGTGGGTCATCTCACGTCTTCCAAGACATATGGTCAAGATAATCTCTAGTACAGGGGTGGGGGGGGGGGACTTTGTTTCTGCCAAGAGCCATTTGGATATTTATAACATTATTTACCGGCCATACAAAATTATCAACTTAAAAATTAGCCTATTATATTTGGTCAAACATTTCATTAACTCACCCCTAATGCGATGGCTGGAACTGCTTCTCTTCGGCGAGGCGTGTGATGTTAGCTGGTATTGATGATGTTGCTGCTACTCGCAACTGCTTTTCAAAGTTTTCTCCTGAGATTTATTGAATTTCGAGTCCCGCCTGCGGTTGCTTTGGCAGGGCCACACCAAATCATTTCGCGGGTCCTTATACGGCCCGCGGGCCGGACGTTCCCCACCCCCGCTCTAGAGGGTCTTTCTGTCGCTCCATCTAGTGAACGGGGCCTTCTGTCAACAGTGGCCTGATACATACATTGCAGGGTTGCACATTCGCCTTTTGAGTCAACGTTCCTCCCACACATCGTTGCAGAAAGAACCAGAGATAGTGGTAATGAGCTGTCTACCAGAGATCACGGGCGATTTCCTTCCCACGCGCTCGCGAAGAGAAAACCAGTGGGTGGCAGCCAGAGGGCAACGCGTAGCAAAAAGCAGTCTGGCAGCGACGATGCCCATAATGTTACTTCCCATGGGACTGCTCTTGACCGAGCTCGTCCTCCCGAGCTACACATCCGTGGCACCGAGGCCGGCCAAGGTGACCCGATCGGCGCAGCGCGAGGCGGAGGAGCGTGTTGGGCGAATTTCGGAGTGGAGCTCCACGTGTCTCGACGGGGAAGTGAGAGAGACGAACGAATTGTCGGCGTCAATCCTGTCCGTTTCTTACCCCACTTCTGTCAGATTGCGTCATCGCAGAGCAGTTCACCTCCGTCGTAGAGACCGAGGTGAATATTTGCGGAACCACTCCTGGAATGGACTTAAAGTGACCGCTCCGTGCATCAAAGGGCGGCACGTTTCCACCCACACTACTACAGTGCTCGCCACATAGCAGTCACACTGACATTGTGCATTCTCCGAGCTCCAATGGATACAAATTAAGTGCACGTCTTTGGATTAAGACCTTCAACTCACGACACTTGAGAAACCCGGTTTAATCGTGGGCGACTGCTTCGATTCAAACCCAGGATCTCAGCCGTGCTAGATCAGCATCTCTGACCTCTGAGCCACACGGTCACCCCCCCCACCCCTCATCCCTCATCCAATTTAACATTTTAGTATTGTTCAGTTTTTTGTTATATAACGTGGAGCATTGATGATGGGTCGCGTTATCCCCGCGATTGGGATTGAGCACGGGACTTTCAAATCATGAGCTGAGCACACCAGCCACAGCATCATCACCCATGTGGATCGTTGTCATTATTACTGGTCCGAGAGGCTCAATAATATAATAATGTCTCACGACGAAAATGCAACATAGGCAAACGCACAGAATATATTAAGTCTTGATAACATTTGGACTGCGGTCTACAGTTTCCTTTCCAGATTGCAAATGCATTCACCTGCAATGACCCGTCGAGATTGCATCGCAGCGCATGCCCAAACAGGGCAGGGATTATGAATGGATGGTCGGTAAATAGGCCTGAAGCTCTGAGCGGAGTGCAAGTGGGATGTGCAGGGGAGAGAACCTCGACTCGCGGAGCGCTATCGATCCTCTCCTTGCCGTGCCTTTTAGTGGGCATTCCCAGAGGCAACTTTTGCAGATGACTTGATGTTACATTTAAACATTTCTAAGAACTCGTCTGAAGTTTCAGACTTTTCTCGTAAGAGGAATAGAAAAAAAAATTAACAAATAACTCGAGTGAGTTTGAAAGAATGCGGCGCGTCTGCAACTATGGAACTCAAATTAAAATTTAAAGGGTTTTTGTTGCTGCAAATAAATTGGAAAAAGTCACCGTTTCCAGCGCACCGCTAGCCAAACCAAGGTGCAAGTTCATGAACAAATACATTTTCGAGGCGGTGCTCACCTCCCATTTACCGGTCTGAGCCAGCGGTGCAATACTAAAATTCGACATTCCTATGGCGGGAGTGGGGAGGGGGGTATCTCCATTAGACAAGCTCTTTTGATCTCGAAAACATGGTACCTGTTTTAGTGATCTTGGACGGATGATTGGGCCGAGTCAAGCCCCGTACACGATTTGAACTCGCAACCTTCCATGTGAGCCGCACTCTCCACCATTGGACCCACCCGTCCGGTTCTAAACAGTGACAAATTAACAGGTGGGAAACAAACAAACAACACCGCGGGGCAAACAGAGTTGACGACGCTATTCGTCTTCCCGTTTACAAACAGGTGGTGGGACGTGCACACACGAACTGCGCCGCGAGTGAATCATATCATCAGAGTCCCTCGGTGGGTTTATTTGCATTGTTCAGGGAGGCCCAAAGGCAATACCATGCAATGGTATAACTACGATGCTACATAATGAATGAACATCGCGCCTGCGTTTCTCTGGCGCCGGAACAGTGCATTATCTTCTCAGCAAACATCAATTTAAATCCGCGAGTCTGCATTTAAATTACCTCTGGTACAAACACCACCATTGACATCCCCTGCATTATTCACTCCGCGCAACCGATCGCTAATTACTTTATGCGGCGACTTAATAAATTTAATCAACGCAAGCGCATTGCACATCGGACAAGTTGCTGCGCCACTGAGAACCCTTTCTTCTTTGTTTTAAACAATGGGTTCTGGCGCCTGGAAGCCGCGCGCGATCTGCTTTTAATCCACTTTGATGCCCCTTTTTCAAACGTAAACCGATCACGGAACCACAATCTCAAGTAGCCGTGTCCAGGGAGAAACCCCCCACGCTCTCCCGCAGCCGGAGTGCCACGCTAAACGCATCGCACATTTAGAAAACGCGAAGCCGCACACCGCACGCATGCAGTTAGTGCGCATTTCATTTCGGAGTTTATTTTAGCGATCCCGTTAAGTAGACGTGTAACAGGGCATCGAGTAATTGCTGCATACAATTGATTCTTACTCTCACGATACACGCATTCAGCTGTGCATGTAGAAATCGATTATTTACAACTGACGATAACTACGGAATAATAACGAATTATTATTGTGAATTTTGTTTATATTCAGCGTCTTTCATGCAAATGGATTCTCAGAGCGCTGTAACATTTCTTGTTCTCCATCTCTCTGGTCACGGTCACCCTCCCTCGTCCACGGTCACCCTCCATCTGGCGTCAGCATCCAGTACCATCTGGACGGGAAGCTCTTCAACCTCTGACGTTTCTGGGCTAAGAAGAAGCTGACCGCACAGGACGGACATCCACGACCTGCAGTTTGTGGAAGACTCCGTGCAGGACATCCAGACGAACCTCGGTGTATTCAACGTCTGCATATAGGAGACTTGGCTTCACCTTGAACATCACCAAAATCAAGGTTCTCCACCAACCGCCATTCGTCCAGCCAAACATCCCGCCGGCTATCTACGTCAATGGAGAGGCCCTTCAACATGTGGAGTATTTTCGGTCGTCATCTCTCCCAAACGGCCACCGTCGACGTCGGAGATCCAACACAGAGTCCAGTCCAGTGCGCCAGTGCCGCCTTCTACAAACTGCACCACCGCGTCTTCAATTACAACGATCTGCACTCCTAAGAGTAACAAAGCTCCTAGTTTACCGACCGCTGTCATCCCGATGCTCCTCTTACTGCAGCGAAACGTGGACAAACCCCACCGGTGCCACGTCACTGCGCTCGAGCGCTTCCATCGGCGCTGCCTCTGCCAAATCCCGGCGATCAAGTGTGAAAATCGCTGCCACCACTGCGAGTGTCCTCCTCCAAGCGGCGGACACCGCCAGCATTGAAGCAATTTCTTCTAAACAACCGACTCCGATGGACTGGCCACCGCACGCACGTGGCCGAGAACCGCCTTGCTCGCCAGGTCCCTGTCTCACATCTCTCCAATGGGCGGCTGGTGAGGGGAGGGGAGACGAAGGTAGCGGCTCAAAGACGCCCTGAAAATCCTCGCCCCAAGCACGGATACATCGGCCTTCAAGGACTGCGAGTTGCAGGCTGCCGACTGCCCAGGTCGGCTCCGCCGCATCCACCAGTCCCCGGCTCACGTCTCGATGCCGAAGTGGATCGCTGCCAAGACAAAAGCAACGAAGGAAAGGGAAGCCAACACGGCTTCCACACCCGGGGATCGCGTGCCCCCCCTCCCCCCCAATGCCATTAAAGATTTGCCGATACAGAATTGGACTCCTCGGCCACCTCAAGAGCCACCACCAAACCTGATGGACGTCGTCCTGGAACTCCGAGGGATTGCCGCCGCCATTGGCGACAAATAATGTTCTACCGTACTCATTGGTTCTTTCGGTAAAGTCACTTGGGTGGAAAAATAAAATTCAAACTAATATATCACGGCATTCCGATCGCAACACAAGCGGTCGTCCTCGGGCGGAAAAAATAATCCAGCAGTTCCACTGCTGGATTATGGACTCCTGCAGTCACGAAAGCTTCAAATCAAGAATGGTCTACCATTAGATTTGCACCTCCGATTAGGACGGTTGGCTACGTACGGTGTGAAAAAAGTTCAACATACATACGTACAGGCTGACAAAACTGTGAAAATAAACAATACAAACTATATAGGATTTTTTGTGGATTTAAACTAATATATAGATTTAGTTTAAATGAATCGCTACGACGAGTGAATTAATAAAATTCATAAAATCACTGGAGGGATGAATCAGCATGTGCTTTGTGTGCACTTCATTTCACAATTTATCTGGGCAATTCTTCTCTACGGAACTAAATAAGCTGGTGTTTGAACATCAGGACAAAGAAAGGAATAATTTCATTGTGAAATCTTTCGTTCATTTCTTTACCAGCTATTTTCGTTATCTGAGCGGTATACTATCACAGCACGTTTTGCTGTGTTTGCAGCGCCATGAAAATTTCTGATTTGACTTCCACGCCCAAATATAAAAGAGAAATGTGCGCCCATCACTTGACTATTGTTAAGGTATTTTCTTTTTTATATCAAGAATATTTAATAATACAATTGCACCCATTGCAAAACGATTTGTTGTACTTTTTTCTGTTTCGCAGAAATAAAACAGAAGCCCAGCAAATGATGATGCAGTCAAATACTTTGCAAATAAAAACATTCACAGCTGAAACACACAAGCCAGACATGAGTCAGGAAGTGATTAAATGAGTGAGCGGCTGATATTAATTAATATGATGTTCACGAAAGAACGGAGGGCTAAAAGCTAATACAGTTATATTTGAGACCTACGCAATGCTATCTGCATGATTTAAAAAAAAGTGTTGAACGCAAACAGGATTGTTGGCTGTGGTCGACAATCAGACTCAATTCACCAGGTTCATAATGCAGTGCGCTAACCACTGTGCCACCGCTCCACCTCGTGGTTTACAATCTACTCATTAGATATGTTGCTCGCAAATCAATAATGTCAACAACAACATATGCACTTCATTCACCTAGGGGACACACAGAGCATGCTATTGTTTGGACATTGTTTATACGGTTTCGCCACCAATTGGGTATCGTCCTGATAGTCGATACGTGGACAGCATGCCCACTTCAGCAACCCTTTGCAGTGCCTTGTAACGCTTAGCACTGGATACAGCATGGGATTATAACCGCGTGGAATGTTTCCTCCATTAACACGTGAGCTTTGCCGCCGAGGAATAATAACGTTAAGTGACTGCCTTTCATTATTCAAGGGTGACATGTAGCGAATTGTATTTAACACGTGCGACGTTAAATAAAATAAAAAATAAAGTGTATGTGCTCGTGTGTGCGCATTGCAAGACAACACAAAATATGTATCGATGTAAAAAAAAACCACGTTAGCTGGAGAAAACATGCAGCATTGTTTATTTATTCTAAATGCTCTTCAATCTCATCTGTATACAACGCGGCTTGTGTGGAACACGCCGTATAATTAAAGAGTGAGAGGGAGACCTGCAGCTAATGCCAAACACAGATCTGCCAGCGCGTACGCAGAACGCCCCGGTCAGAGTCTGAAAGCTGGAGCGTGGAATTATGAAAGCACCCACATGGGTTACAAGCAGAACCATGAATCCACAAAGCAGAAAATTGGGTTGGCAGGCGAGAATGAACAAATTCCACGTGGCAAAAAGGGGGGCTCGATTCGAGATTATTTCACCGGCGCCGCGGTTAACACGTGCACTCGGGGGCCTTTCCTCGTCTTTCGGACCGCGCCGTTCCCCCTTTTATTTATCAAATAAAATTAAACCAATTGGTGCGAGCTGATGCGGACATTAACCAAGGGTCCCGCATTGTAATTGATTACTATCGATCGTTAAGGAATAGCAGCGGCGGAAATTGAATTTTGCCACACTATAGCACTTTGCGGCTGATTTATAGTAACTCGCTTTTCTTCATGAGCATAGTGTGGGCTGTTTACTCAAACAATTAATATGCAGCGCTAAAGGCATACTAATATGCTTCATTGTGTGTGTGTGTGTGGAGCCGCGCTGTCATGCTGCCTGGCTTTAGTGCAATTCCATTATAGTTCTATTAGAAACATTAGAAACGCCCACAAAGGCATAAATACCGGAGTGGAGTGCGCGCGCGGGGCAGAGGAAGAGGCGGATAGGGGGGGGGACGGTGCGGTGCTTGGCCAAATTCGCACGCGCGCCCTTCGCTGATGCCACCGCGCCTGGGAGTCGATCGCGGTTGCGAGCGGCGGCGGGTGCCTCCTCATCAGCGGCGCGTGCGGAGGGTGCTAGACCGCGAGGCTCTCCGCCGTCACTACCTTTCCAATTCCTCTTTGTCTTCACGGATGTTGCGGCCTCTTGCGCTGTCATTGATTGCAGCGAAAAGAAAAAGCGTTCTGAAGAGGTCCACTTTTCTCCAAACGCTATTTTGAGATGCTTGAGCATTCATAATCATGATTGTGGTGATTTAGAGGCGTTTTGTCCCTCGCACCGCCCGATGAACGCCTTCTCCCTGCTGCTTAGCTCATGGGGGGTGGGGTGAGGAGTAGAGGGTGATTGGTTTGACTCTATTTGCTCAATGGGGGTTGTAGCGGCACCCAGGACTGGCGCAGATTTCACTTGCCACTGATTATTAGTAGCCACGATAGGGAATCGAACCCCAGATCCCTGGGTTCATAGCGCAATACAATTACCACTGCACCACCGCCCCACCTTGATGGCATTCACGCGCTTCGTAAATACAGTCGTTGTGGTCAAGGTCAAGAGGTCATCATGGCCAATGCTGTCGATACCAATGTAACAGGTGCGGTTATGTTTGTGATAAATCATGCGTATGATCGCGCCACCTAGGGACGAGTGAATGGGATTTGCACGGCTGCTTTCCATGAACGGATTGGCGGTTGACCGGTGCGTGGTATAAAAAAAAAGACAAATGTTGGCAATGAGAAAAAAATTTCCCCGCGATTCGCAAACCCGGTCATAAAATTTTGTTGGATGCGTCAAAATCACTTCTCGTGGTGTCGAAGCAGTCGAAGGACGAACGTTTATATGAGCACCTGGACATGAAGCTTCACAGTCGGTTGCCGTATTGCAGCACCCAGCCTGGTGACGATTGGCTGCTCCGTGCTCCAGAGGCAGCGATATTTGACTCCTCCTGGCCTAGACTTGGCCGGACGGTTCCCCGATTAATTTCCGGAATCGTGTTTTTGTAAGCCATTCCATGGCATCCGTTCTGAAAAAAACGATTCCCACGTCTTTTAAAGTTAACCTGCCCGTCTGCCCCATGGAAGACATCTTCTCGAAGCTAAGAGACCTTTTTTTATTCGAAAAGTTCTACCAGAAGCGTCTTCTGGCCACAGCAACTTTATCTACGGGGGCTGCTTAGACTACGGGGAGGAAGAGATATGATGCTTCTGTACAGCGGAGCATGCGGGAACGTGTGGCACTCCCTAGATGGAAGGTAATCATGGCAGATTGAAGGCGATTTCAACCGCAGCTCCGTGACATCTCCTTGCGCAGACTGCTGAATGGACGCTTCATTTCATTACATGACGCTGAATGCACAATTTAAATGCAGTGGGAATATATAAAACAAGTTAAACACGAAAAAAAACAACGAGATTTTCGAATGTGGCGATGTATACGTATGTTGAAATTTGGATACAAATGTAGCCAAATGCCCAAGCACTTATAGTACATCTAAGTATTCGATGAAAAAGATTATATAGGTACTTAAAATATGCATTCAACCTGGTGTAGTGCTACAGTGAGATCCCCTAATGTTGTAATTATATTAAGGAATGAAGGCAGCAATAATAGTTATCATACACGACGCAGAGGAATAACATTAATCTCGAGTCTGAGAAGACTTTTAATAAAGGTGTGCCACAATGTTCATACACTATCTGATACAATTTCGTCTTAAATTATTCATGCGGGGATTTAATTATCCATAATTGTTGGAGGAGTAAAAAAAACGTCTTTGACTCAACTTCCATTGGTGTAAAAAAATATATAAAAATATGCCGATGCAGCTTTGCACGGCCTTGGCTGAGACGCTGACAAACGAACAGAGCTCCGCGCTTCTTTCATCACGTGCCAGCTCATAGATAGTATTTGTTTACCCGCCACTGTGAAACATTACAGTGGCCGAGCACGCATTTCATCATCATCATCATCAGACCTGCTATTTAAATACAGCAAAGTCGCAACTGCCGCGTAGCCACAACGAATCTGGCGAAGTGAGCTAAGCTCGGCCTCCCACCGCAGCTTGACCGAGCCACGCGGGATGCGCAGAGGCCGCGTGGCTCGCTTTGCCAAAGGGGGATCCTCCTCCACCTCCTCCTCCACCTCCTCCTCCACCTCCTCCTCCACCACCTCCTCCCCCACCTCCTCCACCACCTCCTCCTCCACCACCTCCTCCTCCTCCTCCACCTCCTCCTCCTCCTCCACCTCCTCCTCCTCCCCCTCCTCCACCTCCTCCACCACCTCCTCCTCCTACACCTCCTCCACCACCTCCTCCTCCACCTCCTCCTCCACCACCTCCTCCTCCACCTCCTCCTCCACCTCCTCCACCTCCTCACAGTGGCCGCGCGCCATCGATGTAGCTTCTCCCTTCGGGGGACCGTCATTTTCAACACAGCTGAAGGTAGTTTTACTAAAAACAGACATTGCGTGGGGGGTGGGGGGTACCAGGAGCGAAGGTTGGCTGCAGGGGAGGGATCGAGCCACGCTGGGCTAGTTTAGGATACCGTGGGCACAGCTTTTGCAAAGCAGCAAAAGCGATTCAGCCCACAATGGATTTGGCAATTGGGTGGGCAGAGGCGTGTAGCAGGCGTGGTGACTGTCAGTGTCATCTCCCACAGTGTCCCCACAGATCTCCCACACACCATAACCACTGTCATTCAGCTGCAATTAATTTGAGGCATGGACCGCGTCACTGTCACACACATGCCTACTCTTAATATAAAACAATAAATCAAACCAATCGCACTTTCCAATAACTCCTCCGGGCTGACCCGTACAGGGTTCCGTGCTAATTGCTCGCAGTACGAGGCAACACCCAAACGATTCCCGACAGTCGAGCGTAAACCGGACCGTGGCAATCGAACGTCACCCCTCCTGGCACGCTCAAACATTCGAGCGCATCGCATCCCGTGACATTTCCTCGCTCGCTCGCTCGCGCGGCAGGAGCAGCAGCGGCAGCGGCGGGCGCGGAATATTGTGGCCCCAGACTTTGACGCTCAGCTAGCGGCGGCTGCGGTGTGGTGTGTGGTGTGTGGTGGATTAACATTGAGCAGTTGCCACCGCGAGAAGCCGCGACGGATTACTTGCGGGGAACAAAACCGCGGGTGTGTCTGTCACACATTAGACGGGGGAGCGAGTGCGACCGGCTACGCGTGCTCGCGACGTAAACAGAACCATTAATGGGGCTAAAGTGAATCCACGTTTGTCGGCCATGCATGAAATAGAAGTCTTAAAATTAAACGCCGCGCACCTGCATCGCCGTAAACACACAGGTGTGCGCGAGCGGCACACGCGCACCTGTGTGTGCGGAGTGCGCGTATTTAATTAGCCAGTGTCAAGAGCATGAGCATTGGATAAAATAACCCCATGTGCCTTGAGCCACGAATCCGCATGCTCGGTACACGCGGGGATAATGGGGGTAAGGCTCTCGCTGCACGCGCGTTTGACAGCGCTGTCAAAAAGCCCGGAGAAGTAGCCTTGCCACGTGACAGACCTTTCCACTGAACGTCGCATTAATGCTGAAAATGTTCTACACAAAACGCACAGGAATGATAATAACTGACGGGACCTTTGACAATCCACTGCCGGATGAAGGGCTCCCCGCGCCGTGCTGTTTGACCATACTTCACCACGCTCGTCAGCACGGGTTGTGGAGGAGGGGTGGAGGGACCCAGGGTCGGGTTTGATGCCACTCGTCACTGATGTTAGGCACGGCCGGCAATGAAACTCACGTCACGAGGCTCATGGGGTGGTTATACATTCACATGACAGGGGTGAGTCGATCCTTAGGACCACCACTGTTCAATGCCACTGTTCACTTCCCACTGTTCACTTCCCACTGTTCGGCACTATTTTACACGCTTTCATTTAACTCACTGTCTGTTGTTGTTGTTGTTGTCGTTGTTGTTGTCGTATCCTCAAATCTTGTAACTCAATTTTAACCCACTTCCCAATGTGGTATCGACTGCAAACTTGGTATACTTATGTCATACTGATGCCAATACTATATTCTACTATAAAAAAAAGTTATTTAACAAAAACAAATTACGTTATGTTTCGGCTTGGGTCTAATTGTCCATGGTCAACTAACGTTGGCTGTAATTGGCCTCGGTCCCTTACGTTATGGCAAGCTTCGGGGCCACTTCCTGAAGTCGTGGAATTCTTCCATTACGAGTACATTTCATAAAAGCGTGTTTTTAAAATGTGTTTTTTTATATTGTTTTTTATTATTGACCCAAGTTGCCCCTGGGCATGATTTGAACTTGTCATCTTCTAGCTGGTGAATCAGGTGCTATAACCGCTGTATAACCGTTGCACCACCAGGACAAGGAAGGTGGCTCAGTGAAGGCGGCATTTCGATCTCGATATGATTTCTCACGAAAAGCAGCGTCACAACTTTCAAGGACTAAGTAGGGGGCAGCACTTAACATTGTCACACCCAAAACAAATATCATGATGGCAGAGAGATGATGCGCACCTCGATTATAATCGCTTGATATTCCCCTTCTTATTTTGTCGATCACAAAGCAAACCCAAAAAAAACCCATGACAGAACACACGACACGTGTACAAGATTAGCAAAACAACAGGGTTTGTTATATATAAGCAACCGATATGCTGATGTTGGTGATAAGGGAGTCTCGCAGGAAGTCGTCTCATCTAAACCCAAGGTGAAGTTGTAACAGCCCATCATGAGGAGTCTTTTTTTTTAGAGCGCGACGCTGTCAGTTCTAGAAAACCATAAAAAATCTCGACCTTGGGGGGGTGGGCTGGGGTGGGGTGGGGCGGGGTAGGTTGGGGCGGGGTAGGTTGGGGTGGGGTAGGGTGGGGTGGGGTAGGGTGGGTGGGGTAGGGTGGGTGGGGTGGGCTGGGGTTGGGTGGGACTGGGTGGAGTCGGGTTGTTGAATCAGGATTAATAGTCTCCGGGTCCTCGTGGTGACAATTGACCTAGATGGGTGCACACGGGCTTACAGCGCTTTTGTTACTCCGCGTCCTTCGAACGAGTACATCCCAAGAATGAAATGGGTCCGGCGTTATTGTTACACTGCGTCCTTCCTACCAGCACGTCTCAAGAACGCGGCGAATGCTCATTAGCCGTGAGAGTGCGAGCGCGCCAATGTTCCGATGCGGCTGCCACGCCGAGTTCGCCGCGATGCACGCCGGTTCACGTCAAATTGTTCACGTCCACGTGGGAGCAAAGCTTCTTGACGGTAGCAGCAGCAGCGGCGATAAACTCCGTTCCCCACAAAGTACGTATCGAGGCGATGTGCACGTGGTGAGTGAGGCCACGTGGATCGGCGGGGACTTGCTGGGCAAGAGGTCACGTGGCTGCGCTGGGCAGAACACCTGAAGGCAGCCAAGGTGACCGAAAGGTAGACTGACCCACGCCTACCTCTCGTCTCTCAGCTCACCCAACTACCCTCCACACAATCGCCTCCCCCTCTCATCTCACTTTACTCCCCTCAACACTCTCTCCTACCTCTCTCGTCTCACCCTACCCTCCCCACACTGTCTTACCCCTCCTCTCTCATCCCACTCTACTCGCCTACACACTCCCCTACCTCTCTCATCCCACGCACTCTCTTTCCTCTCATCTCACTCTACACCCCTCCAGGTACTCCGCGCCTCCCCCGCCCCCCCTCTCATCTCACTCTGCTCCCCTTCACGTACAGGTAGAGAGCACACCGTTCCCAAAGAAGCCGAGAGCAAACTCTTCGTTTTTTTCGGTAAAGTCGCGTAGGTGTAGGGGTGTTACGGGAGGCACGCGTAAGGGTGTCTACATCCACGTCCGCAACGGTTAGCCCTGGGGGGCCGTAACGGCGCTGTGATCCCCCACGGCCCCACCCCTCGGGGGGGAGTTGCTATATAAGGCGGGGGAGTCGGTGGGCTCGGGGTTCAGTATTACAGCGTAACCAGTGAAGAGTGAAGACCGGCAGGATAGGCCCTGGGACTCCCCTGGCTCGCTGTCCTTCTAGGGGCCGACCAGGGCAAGCCAGCGGCGCGGCCCTGAGAGCCCAGAGCCGATGCTCTTGTAAGAGCCGGTCTGGTTGGCTAAGGGTGCCGAGATCCTAGCTTGGCCAGAGCCGGATCAGCTAGCCTCCCCTAGCTCTCGAGTGGAGGACCTGGGAGCAGGCTAGCCGGGCTAGTGCTAGTTGGGTCTCCCTGTTAGACGTGTGAAGGGGCCGTTACCCCTTCAAGTGTCGTATACATTGCCCTGTGTCGAGTTTAAAGTTATAATAAATAAGTGTGCCTCCGTCTACGTCGTCTACGTCTCCTTGAACTCACTACATAGGTATAAAATAAAAGAGTGATTTATTTGAATTTGCTCTACCTTACGTGACTTTAACGAAAAAACCAAAGAGTATGGATTCCTGCAGTCACGAACGCTTCAAATCAAGCCTATAGCGCCTGTTTAATGGATGGTGGTCGCCCCCTCAGCTTCCAATATCTGCGCGGACCAAGTGTGTTCTTGTTAGGTTTGTCACGCGCTGACATATATTGGCATTGCGCAACTGTTGTCGCTAAATGTGTCTAAGAATGCATGACCTTCTAGAGGCAGTTGGTAATTCTCATCATTGATGAAATAACAAACCCTATAAGCCTCATTCTACGTGCACGACTTTGATTTAAGAAACAAACAACATCAGTTTATTTTCCACCGTGTGAAAAGGGGTTGCGGTGTCAAGATGCGTAAAAAGCAGTTACAATTACCGATAAGAGATCATCGCTGGCGCGGTCTCCCTTGGGAGTCACACGACTGCGTGTGGAGATCGGCCAAACCCGTTGTTAAATTACCACACGGGGCATCATTTGTGGCTCATCTGGCCGGCGAGTTTGGCTCGGCATTTTCAATTCTGGCTGCATCATAGCGACTGTGCGTATCGATTTTAAAGTGGATGAGAATGAGAGAGAGAAAAAATTTGAAAAAGCATTATTCACAAATGTTATATTATTTTTCAGGCCCAATTAGGACAGACACCAGCATACGCGGGACAAAAAAAAATGTTGAAAATGTGTTGAACACAGATAAGGCAAAGTGTGGGTGGTGTTGGATAATGCGAGCTCGAGATTGCTTTCCGCGAGGAAATGTTTTGTTGCAAATGCTCAGCGTGTTAATTAAAAAAGAATTAACCCTTAATTTAGCAGCATAACCTGGGGGTGATGCAGATGCCTTGGTGAACTTGCGTATAGCAGGGACTTGCTGCCATGCATGCGTGCGCCTCTTGGAAGCAGCGCGAGTAATGAGCGAGCGGAAATCCGCGGCGCTTCTTCTTCTGCCGCGATCCACAGGCGAGACGAGCGAGCAAGGGAGCGACGCGGGCTCCGCTTCTTGCGGATTCGCCTGAGCCGAGCGATCCGCTGGCGGCGGCGGCGGCCGTGATCGTGACATGGGAGGGAGGGGGGGAGGGGAGGGAAAGAGGGAGGGAGGGGAGGGAGGGAGGTGAGGGAGGGAGGGAGGTGAGGGAGGGAGGAAGGGAAAGAGGGAGAGA
>CM025629.2:7700004-7714836 GCA_014621495.2 Entosphenus tridentatus
GGGAGGGAGGGAGGGGAGGGAGGGGAGGGAGGGAGGGGAGGGGTGAGAGGGGATGGGAGGGGAGGGAGGGGAGGGAAGGAGGGAGGGGAGGGAGGGGAGGGAGGTGCCTTCGCCGCTATGGTGCTGGTAGCGCAGCAGCAGGAGATCTGGTGATGGGTTTTTTTTAGGATGATTTGTGTTTCTTGTTGGGGTCTATGAACACAGTAACACACAATGGGACTAATGTCACACGGGAAACCCGCGTTATATCTTTGATAAAAAAAAAGGGAGCACATAAGTAAAAAAAAGAGGAAAAATACAAACAAACGACATGATGGACGAAGTAAAGTGCCGAAAGACTGAGCATCTTTCTCGTCTGATCGTTTAAAAAAAAGGAGGGATGGGGGAGGGGTGAGCGAGAAACTTTTTTTTTTGCCTTGCAACCGGCGGTCTGCTCCCGGGCAATTTGAGCCCAGTAAATGCTCACGGTTAAGGCAAATGTACGTTTTTTTTTTTAAATGTCCAAGAGACCAGGTGGTTACCTTTAAGTGGGCCCTTGGAGTAATTGTCCATGCACCAGCGCCCCTTCTCCGAGCGTTGGCACCGCAGTCAAAGAGCTCATTACTCTGCAGTGTGCGGGAAGTTTCTCAGCAGTGGAATTGCTTTAGAATGTATTTTTATGCTCAGCCTAAGTGGAAACAGAAATCGGGAGTTTTGATATTTTACAGATGTTGCCCAAGTGGAAGTGTTGAGTGTGTTTGTGAACAGGCGATAAACGCAGCGCGACCGTGGGTGCCTGCAATCCAGCACAGTAGGATGTGGCAGCGAGGGTTGGTGGTTCACACGATTGTTGTGAAACTCCATTCCCGTGAGCATCAAGGACGTACCATTCCCTGGCTTGCCAAGAGAATGTGGTTCGGCGAAATCGTGCACTCCAGCTCGAATCGAGGTGGACTCCGTCTATTCCATCTCGTATGGAATAGAGTTGTCCCCTCGCACACGTGCGTGTTCTCCAGGTGCTCCGGTTTCCTCCCACATGTACACACTCATCAGTTGGCCAACAACCCTTCATGCATAGAGGATCGCAGAGCTTGATGGGTGTGGAATTTGGTGCCAGATCTCTGCCAGGCTGCTGCATTCCCACTTGTCCGTAGTTGTCCCGAGTCCCTCCTCTCTCTCTCTGTTAGAGAGTGAACGACGACATCATTATGATTATCACATCCCTGCGGAGGGAGCTGGTAGGAACGTTGGGTTGCTCGGTCATTGGCCAGGGTCAACGGCGGCGTGGTGTATTCCGCAAATGTGCCCGACTGTGAGGGCGGGCACAAGCCGGCGTGAATAGGTTAAACGTTGAGTTTTATCAGGGCACCACGGGGCGACCAGCCCCCCCCCCCCTTCCCCCCCCCCCCCCACCCCCCCCCCACCCAGCCCCACCCTCCCCACCCAGCCCCTCCCCACCCAGCCCCTCCCCCACCCTCCCCTCCTTACCCAACCCCTCCCCACCTTCCCCTCCATATCCAGCCCCTCCCTCCCTACCCAGCCCCTCCCTGCACGATGGAGGGACGGACACAATAATCCCCTGTGGGCTGGTGGAACCAGCGGGTTCCTACCAGTATCAGAATGAATTGTTTTATTTTTTATTTTTATTAAAAAAAAATTTTACCTACGTGACTTTACCGAAAGAACCAAGAATATGAATCCTTGCAGTCACGAAAGCTTCAAATCTAGAATGAATTCCACCTGCCAGGCGCCACGATATGATCGCGCAAATTAAGGCCAAAATCTGTCCCCACGAATGCCACGAGGAGAGCAAGCTCGGAGGATTAGAGAGCGGGTTCATGGGTGTCATTGGTAATCGATATACGAGCGCGTGTAAGGAATAATCAGTGAGCTCAGACGAGAATACATTGCATGTTTGTACGCAGTTAATACACTTGGGCATAACCAGCTTTTTTTGTTTTCGCATAGACGATTGCTATCAGATAATTAAGAGACCAAAAAAAAAAGAACGAGACAAAACGTGGTAACGATCTTGAACGCAGTGATTCTGCGCACGACTGGAGGCGTTGGTGTCAGCTTAAAGAGGTCTTTGACAGGCCGTAGATTGAGAGATATTGCTGATTGGTATCTTGATATGTTAATGGGGCAATTAGATGACCATGTGATTGGGAAGACTACCAGGTGACTCATCACGAGCGGCCATACGTTAATTGAATACGTTTGCTGTCATATCGCACAAAATAGTTGATTTTGTTTGAACAATATCACCGGTCAACAAAAAAAAAAATTTCTGGCCTGGACTTTTGCAGCTGTTCTATACTAATTTCAGGATGCCGATTCCAAATTTGATCTCAGATTTGCTCTATCACATCTCATTTTTATGATATCGGCATACCCCATTTTCATTGATTTCACCCTAAATTAACTTTGTCACTTATGATTGCAAGTTGTTGCGAGTCAATGACTGCTTTAGTGTTAAAATATGATGCTGTATTTTTAGGATAGTGTGTTTATAATATAAGTTTATGTAGATATCCACATTTATTTAATATTTTTCTTCTGCAGTTTTTATTGAAAATGCAGTATTTGATATCTCAAAAACCTGATGTGATAGACAAAAACTGGTGCCAGATTTGGAATCAGCACCCCAAAATTACATTAAAACCGTTGGAATACCTTATGCCAGAAAAAGTGTGTTGACCAGTGTATTTAATTTCGCGCTTGTGAAATATATATAGTCAGAGGGCCATGTACTCTGATTTCTAGTTGCGCGAACGTTTGTGAGAGAGGTTAGATATAATTATTTTACCTTTTCAACTGAGCTCCTTCGTCAGCGATTAAACGGTTTAATAAATTGTGGAGTGTATCAAAGACGAACCATACCGCAAGATGATACGCTAGCAGTTTAGAGTCGGCATAGACATCGATATATTGATTTTGTCTTTCATTAAAGCGTGGAAAAATATTTCTCCAAGGGAAACTCTTGCCGTGCTTTAATTTTCGTGCGTATACTTTTGAACAAAAATTGTTTTTTCGCTGTGTGCATACGCATACAAACCGAAGTCATCGTAAACTTTGATAACATCTACGTAA
Source organism: Entosphenus tridentatus (assembly GCA_014621495.2). Taxonomy (NCBI): domain Eukaryota; kingdom Metazoa; phylum Chordata; class Hyperoartia; order Petromyzontiformes; family Petromyzontidae; genus Entosphenus; species Entosphenus tridentatus. The sequence continues at coordinate 7,703,077 of CM025629.2, forward strand.
ATGGGAAGTTCAATAAGTAACGTGCATTACCGTAAGTGGCTATTCCTGATGCAACAGCATCTGCGACCACAACAATAGCAGCAGCGGAAGCGACCAAGGCAACAATAGCTTCCTCGCACAGCACCCCACATGTTTTCGCAGTTTTGCTCAAATGCTCTCCGTCGAGCGTTCGTGCTGTACCGCACGCTGTTCGTTAACTCGGCACGCAGCACGTGGAGCGAAACGTCGGACATCGTGCTGCCGAGTAGAGGACGCGGTGCGAGCCGAACGCGCGTCGGTGAGCCAGAGACGACTGCATCGCCGATAAGTCTGCTAGCCGGTCAAATCACGCGCGCGAGCATTTTTGTCAAGAATGAAAGAAAAGAGAAAAGAAACGGGCGCATGTTGGGTTTTTTATGAGGACCGCAAATTCTTTACCGGTCGTTGCCGAAAATAAGAATCGTTGTAAACTCCACATCTATATTTTACGTTTCATTGCGCTGTTTATGAATCAGCAATACGCGGGCAATAACGCATTCCGCTGCATCATCAATTTGTCCTTTCGCGCCTCCAATACTGGGGCTCGCGCGGTGCCAGCCTCTTCAGCCGCCGCGAGATTCCGTGGGCAGCTTCTTCGGGGCCCTGAATGGCTCCTCGAAGAAGCTCCCAGGCCAACAACAAACGGCACGCGGCCTCATGCCAATGTCGCGACATCGGCTTGACCCAAATCTGGGTGCGGCCTCGTCGCCACACCGCCAAGGGACACGGCAGATGAGTGCTGCATCGCGGAGGGCATTCGTTCATCGGCGGTGTTGGGCGCGGTCTCTCAGAAGCCGCTGCTGCTGCTGCTGCTACAATGACAACTGCTGACGAATGCACGAATGCCCTACTAAGCCTTTGGTGTCCGCGCGTGGCTCGGCTCGGCTCGGCGCGATGCTCGGTGCTGCGCGACGCCGCAGCCTCCCGTCCCACCCACTTCCCCGTTCTGTCAGACACCGCGATCTGCGAAAGCGTGCGCTGTAAATGAGCTTTTTATCCCACGGACGTGCGTGAAAATGGTTCGGGCTAATGGCTTGTGAGGTGCGTTTAACGCGTTTTTGTATCCTGACTAACGAGTACAGAATGTGCACAATTTCACAGCTCGGCAAGACGCGGAGCTGCGTCTTGACTGGGTGTTCTCGGCTGTGAAAGCTCTCGAGTTCAGGCGGTGTGTACTGGGTTGGACACATCTGCTAGGTTTTCGCTGCGCCCACAGGGAACACGCATCATCGGTGGTCTGTTGCCACAGCTGTGTGAAAAGCCGACCCGAGTCGGGATGAACCATTCACGGCTCCACCCTGCTCCCAGCGATTCAAGAGACACGTTGCATTGTGGATTCGACCCCCTCTCACTCTATCGCCACCCCCTCCCCCCTCTCCTGCCCAAGATATAACGCATGCTTGGATTGGTTCACACTATCTCAAGCAATAATCTATTGTGTTTTACTGTAAGCACGTGTTACCATTTTGCGACGAAATCCAACAACGCACGAGCGTGTCCGAGTACGGCTCGCGACGCGCTCCTCCAGAAGCGGCAAGCGACTCGTGTTGGCGGCTCGGGTAGGACCGTCGTGGGAATCTGGGCTGTGGACCCCCCCGCTCCCCCACCCCCGCCCCCTCGGCATCCATCGAGAGCGCGGTATTGGGACTGGAGGGTCGCGCGAACTCGCCATCCTCCTGGAACGCGGACATCCCTACACCCGTTAGCAACGTGATTCAGTGAGAGAGAGAGAGAAAGTAGCCACAGACAATGGGATACTGAAACAGATGTCTGTACTGTGAAAGCAGCACAGACGTTGAGTTAATTTCGTGATATTGAATTAATTTAATGGTATATAAAACGCAGGAATACAATTGTTTTTATTCTTGCGGTTTTTCTTTTTTTCTCCCAGCACAGTGTCGCGTATGATTTTTTGTGTTTATTTACCCCCGCACCTCCGATTAGCAAGGTTGGCTACGTATGGTGCGGACAAAGTTCTAAATACATACACCATTAGAGATTGTGCATTGTATCGCTTCGGATCAGCAAAAATAAAAAAAATGGTGCAAATTGCAAGTTGTAATATTGAATCGTAATGCTTTACGAAGATTAACTGCAGATGTTATTGCACAGTAATTGCTGCTGGCATACTCTCAACGATATTCACAACTTTAAATTCCGCTTACACTTAACTGGAACGCAGACCTTTTTTAATGGCTCGTTTGCATGTTTCTAAAACGCAAATTCTCAACAAGGAAAAATAAACTGTCTTAAGAAAACCGATAATGACGAGTATTTATTTCACAGAAAACTATTTAAAATTTTAAGTTGGATTCTAAGCACACGGTAAATGTCAAAACATGGCCTCACACGAAATACGAAATTTTTAAACATGTCACTGATCTTTGGCAAGGCCTAATTGAAATAAAGAGATCACGCCTATGTGTCACATGGGGACATATTACTTTGGCTCATCAGAAATTTAAACAGTTAAATCAATTATTTTATGTTCCAGTTGTGGTGGTGAATGTGCTTGCAAATTACCGTCGGCAGAAGAAAAAATGAATGGGGAGTCGTTCTGCGGTTTAAGCGTTGCCTTGTGCAATGGGACCCTGCTGAATTTCCACCAAGAGCAACATAAAACATTTAGCAGCAGATTATGATAAAGTGGATAAGCTGACACCACATGTAATCACGATTAAACAGGCAGCTGGAAGGCAAAAATTGAATCAAAGCAATATAATCTGCCTGCGTTTTTAATTTCAAGGGACGGGCAGAGGGTTATTTGTTTATTCCATTTTTTTAAAAGCAATTTCCATTGTTCCGTGGGAATTCTCTGGAGCTTGTTATGTGGAGAGAAAATGTACAATTGTGTAATGATCTCGCATATTGGCGATTTAACACTCTCAGTGATTGCGAAATGCACCTGTTGAACGTGTTTTGCTCATTCATCCCTAATTGAAGCAGTGCAAATTATTCAATTATTGACAAAGGATGCAGGGAGTGTCGCGCATCAACTCGCCGGGAGAGACTGGCGGAAAAAAAAGGCTTGTTATGTTTAAAAACATTCTAATTGGAAAAAGAAATAAAATTATCACTCAAGAATGAATGCGCGCTGATTTGTGGTGCAACGATCAGTGCAATGCGCCGAGATCTCAGCGACGTGAGTTTCACAGCCATGGATATAATCAGCCAGCGACGTCTGCATGGGTCATGCCCCCAACCTCCCCCCCACTCCCCCTTTCCCCTTTCCCCCTCCTTTACCAATACACACTAAATCGAAATTCAATTTAGTGAAGTATGGTCAAACAACCCCCATAACCAACACAACTGGGAGGCATTTATCCAGAGCTCAACTGACAAAGGCCTATAACTTATTACGATAAACGAAATTATGTTAATTACACCACCTTCATCCATCGAATTTTGCAATGTCCCGTGTGTGGCCACGATTGTTATAGCCGCATAACTCTAAAACGCACAGTCGGCGCCGTGATGAGATCAGTTAGTTACAGTGAGGGAAAAAAGTATTTGATCCCCTGCTGATTTTGTACGTTTGCCCACTGACAAAGAAATGATCAGTCTATAATTTTAATTGTAGGTTTATTTGAACAGTGAGAGACAGAATAACAACAACAAAATCCAGAATAACGCATGTCAAAAATGTTATAAATTGGTTTGCATTTTAATGAGGGAAATAAGTATTTGACCTCTCTCAATCAGAAAGATTTCTGGCTCCCAGGTGTCTTTTATACAGGTAACGAGCTGAGATTAGGAGCACACTCTTAAAGGGAGTGCTCCTAATCTCAGCTTGTTACCTGTATAAAAGACACCTGTTCACAGAAGCAATCAATCAATCAGATTCCAAACTCTCCACTATGGCCAAGACCAAAGAGCTCTCCAAGAATGTCAGGGACAAGTTTGTAGACCTACACAAGGCTGGAATGGGCTACAAGACCATCGCCAAGAAGCTTAGTGAAACGGTGACAACAGTTGGTGCGATTATTCGCAAATGGAAGAAACGCAAAAGCACAGTCAATCTCCCTAGGCCTGGGACTCCATGCAAGATCTCACCTCGTGGAGTTGCAATGATCATGAGAATTGTGAGGAATCAGCCCAGAACTACACGGGAGGATCTTGTCAATGTTCTCAAGGCAGCTGGGACCATAGTCACCAAGAAAACAGTTGGTAACACACTATGCCGTGAAGGACTGAAATCCTGCAGCGCCCGCAAGGTCCCCCTGCTCAAGAAAGCACATATACATGCCCGTATGAAGTTTGCCAATGAACATCTGATTCAGATGACAACTTGGTGAAAGTGTTGTGATCAGATGAGACCAAAATTGAGCTCTTTGGCAACATGGAGGTGGAAACATTATGCTTTGGGGGTGTTTTTCTGCTAAGGGGACAGGACAACTTCACCGCATCAAAGGGACGATGGACGAGGCTATGTACCGTCAAATCTTGGGTGAGAACCTCCTTCCCTCAGCCAGGGCATTGAAAATGGGTCGTGGATGGGTATTCCAGCATGACAATGACCCAAAACACACGGCCAAGGCAACAAAGGAGTGGCTCAAGAAGAAGCACATTAAGGTCCTGGAGTGGCCTAGCCAGTCTCCAGACCTTAATCGCGTAGAAAATCTGTGGAGGGAGCTGAAGGTTCGAGTTGCCAAAACGTCAGCCTCGAAACCTTAATGACTTGGAGAAGATCTGCAAAGCGGAGTGGGACAAAATCCCTCCTGAGATGTGTGCGAACCTGGTGGCCAACTACAAGAAACGTCTGACCTCTGTCATTGCCAACAAGGGTTTTGCCACAAAGTACTGAGTTATGTTTTGCAGAGAGGTGAAATACTTATTTCCCTCATTAAAATGCAAATCAATTTATAACATTTTTGACATACGTTTTTCTGGATTTTTGTTGTTGTTATTCTGTCTCTCACTGTTCAAATAAACCTACCATTAAAATTTTCGACTGATCATTTCTTTGTCAGTGGGCAAACGTAGAAAATTAGCAGGGGATAAAATACGTTTTCCCTCACTGTAGTTGTTTTTAAATGCTTATCTGATTTTGAAAATGTGTGCACAGACACGATGACCAAATCTAAGTTTTTGCATACGTATAGCTTCTGGGCTTTTTTAATTCATTGTGGATACATTATTTATTTGTGTGCATTAATCAGGGATATGTATTAAATGTGTTTTCGACCGTGTCTGATCACGTAAAATATTTGCATTGCCAATGGTCACTTTCTAAACCAGCATTTCACGTCAATGGGACATCCACAGCACATTAATTAACATTCTAAAATCAATCAAATAATTTCCTGCTCTAATGAGCTTTGAGGTGCTGCTCATGTCTAAGCCTAAGCCTGTGGCGGAAATTACCCATTCCCAAGGCAGGGGCAAGTGCGTTCATATAACCTCTGCTCTTAACTTCCCTCCAAAGCGGCACTCGTATTATCTATCCCGAGGGGGTAATCGGCTGATTCAACCATCAACCAGGAATTGGACTCGCAACCTTCCGAATGTGAGCCGCTCGTTCTACCACTGAGCTGTCGCCTGACCAAATATGTTAAATATTGTGACTGCAGGAATTACTCTTTGGTTCTTTCGGTAAAGTCACGCGACTTTACCGAAAGAAGCAAGGAGTAATGTTAAATGGTTTGAAAGGACTGTAATATTACGCGTGTAAACATCATCATCGTATTTCAACAACAAAAATCCCCATCTATTTTAGTCACACACCTGCATTTGTGACCTTACATTCCTCAACACTGTGTTCACAATGTTTCACTTTTGGGTGATTAATCAGTGCGCACATGAGCCAGTTTAGTTAAGTGTGGTCAATTTATTTCTGTCCTAAAGCCAATTTAAAAGTCAATGTTGCTACGTTTCCTCGTCACGAGCTCTCACCTTTCTAACGTAGTTCGTAAGATTTATGAGATGCAATCAGCAGTTTGCCATCCAAACAAACCACATCCACTCACCGTTTATTTGGTAACTTATAAATAAACTTTACGGACCTTTTCCAAGGTATTTAGTTATATTTGTATAATAATATATTCTATGGTCTGTGGTTTCTGTGCATGCTTCAATCAACAACCTGGACACCCTTGGAAATTAGATGTTTTATCTCATTTCCTGGTAAAATATTTGATCGCGTTTCCATGATCGTGCTGACTGTTTCTAAACTGGCTTCATGATTAATGTCTCCGACCGCGTACAACGATGGTGGCCAGGATGGGATTCATCACTTCGTTAACTGCTGGAAATTCCTGCGGTACTGGCAAAAGCTTGAGGCAAGCAGAGATGCTCAAACCCACACGGCAAAGCCCGGAAGACCGCACTTGGATGAGTTAGCCTTGTTAAAGGGGGAAAGCGTCAGTGCCACTGTCATGTGATGGGTCATTACAATGTTATGCCAAACCCAAATTACTTTGCAGTCACTGGCTGGCGTAGTGCCCTCTACCCTAAGGACACTTCTTACTGAGTGTTGCCTTCATCACTGGGGAAAATACCCAACTTGGCATTTTCCTTTGTTTGGCAAATTCGCATTCTCCGTTACAAATCCAGTATCACATTGCTGAATGCACTCTCAAGGAATTTTACCAAACAATTTCACTCCAGGTCACATAGCGTGAAGTCACCCATTACAACTAAATGTCCATTAAACGCCACTTTTCCAATTTGCCTGTACGGCTCCTCCTTGACCATCTCATATTACCCGGGTGACCCACTTCAGATTGTAATTAGTACATTGCCCCCCCCCCGACCCCCCCCCTATATGCCACCATCGTCTCTGGCCAGATCGTCTCATGAAGTTGTGGCACTTCACGGATCCATTTTGTGACCTCACGCAGGGCACGGGGGCGCTGCTGCTGCCCGTGGGAGAGGGTTCGGCGAACGAGCTGCTCCACGGCCCCGCAAAATGCCTCGCGAGCACGGAGAGTCCGTTTCCAAAAGAATTAACCACCGTCAAAAAGAAATGTCATACATGGCCACGTCTAATACCTCACGTGGGACATTATCGGGCCAGATCGCAATTTTCCAGATGGATAACCCAGGTTTCTTTTTTTATGCGCATTTGCAATCAAGAGCAGGATCGTGTTGAGTGAATAAGTGCATAGTCACTGCTGAGCGTGAAACTTTAATTCAAACTAAATTTAGCTTGTGATATAAACACCCACGTGATACAGATGACACATTTTCCACATGGGACACGTGGATATGAAAGCGTCCTCTGGTATCAAGTAATTATAATTGGATGGCGGTTTCAACTGCATGGGTGAAATATTGGGCTGTTGTATGTGTAATGGCTTAAATACTGCAGGAGACGAGTTGATGGAGGCAGCACGTATTTATTATAACACCTTACAGAACCAGTCAGCTATACAGCCTAGGAACACAGCCTACGGCTACGCGTGCCTGACACCGGCTACGCTCTCAGGTCCTCCGGCTAGGTACTTCCTAGAAGAGGCTATCTGACCCGTCCTAGCCAGGGTACGGGTCTTAACCACTGGCCCATCAACCCGGCCCTGATAAGGACGTCGGGCTGTGAGTACCCAGGGTCTCACCACTGAGCCACACAGAGTCCCGGCCCTGATAAGGGCAGCGGGGCTAGGGGTCCCAGGGTCCTATGTAGCTTGCTCCGTCTTCATTCTTCACTGGTTCCAACGACCCCCCTAGCGCTCCTGCGCATCGCCTTATATAGCCCTCTGCTCCCCGAGGGGCGGGGCTAGTGCGGACCGTGATGTAGACACCCGTGTGCGGACCGTGATGTAGACACCCGTGTGCGGACCGTGATGTAGACACCCGTGTGCGGACCGTGATGTAGACACCCGTGTGCGGACCGTGATGTAGACACCAGCTACGCGATGGCTCTCTACATCCCGGTACGCACCACCTCTACATATGAAAAAAACAACGTATGGCAAACAACCAAAATTATAATTTCAACCCCGCACAAAATTCACTAGCTCTCGGACAGAGTGGGGGAACGAGTTGCAGAGAAGGAACCACAGACAATGGGGAAAACGGAGTCCCTGGGGGGAAAAAACACACGCGTGCGAGAGGATAACACTCTATCCCGTACAGACGGAACAGGTGGAGTACACATTTGCTGTACCACCTTCTGGCAAGCCAGGGCACGGCATCTCGCTGCCCACAAAGAGGGGAGTTTTACAACGATGCTGCGGTGATCCACCAACCCCCACTCCCTCCACAGTGCTGAATTCCGGTCAGCCGCCTGCACAGCCACTACCGCCCGTAAAAGCTTGAGGAACTTTCAATCGGTAATTGTTTTTTTACCTTTCTATCTGACAACAAAACTGACACCTTTTTTACAAGGAGTCATGTTTGCATAGACCACAATACCTGCAGTCATAATGCAAACAAAAAACATAACTCTGATAATGTGCACCGTCCTTGAAGTTGATTGGTCCACACCCGAGACAGCTGGCAAATGAGGTTCCAATGGTGAACTTTCAATCGTTCATTGCGGAAGCAATAAACACAATCGCAGCCGAGACGATGGTGAACATCTTAAACTCAAAATTCGACGGTATCGCCGTGGCGGCCACGTGGAGATTCCGAGCTTGCACACTTCCTGTGTGTGTGACTGTGCCTGTGTGTGTGCGACTGTTGTTGAACGGTGGTGTAGCGGTTGGTGCGCTGCCCTACGAACCCGGCAACCCGAGTTCGATTCCCGCTCACGGCCAACACCGGTGACGATTATCTGAACCTGTTCCTGGACCTCCCCTAGGTCGACTCGGCATTAAATGAGTACCTGGTGTGGTGTGTAAACATCGCCACTGGAGAGGAGGCGGTCGGGCGAGGTGCTGGCCACCCCCCCTCCGCCCCTCGTGTGCCATGCCGGCCTTTATAGGTACTTGCTAACATCACTTCCTCCAACAGTCTGTTAAGGCTATACGGGGGATCTTTGTCTTTGTTGCGAAATTTAAATCCGTTGAACAATGGATAATACTGTAATGGACGCTCTGCATTCCTAGTTTATGTTATTCTCAGTTCTCAGTGTGTTTATAAAAGATCCGGCCAGGCGGCTCAGCGGCAGAGCGAGTGGCTCGCTAATCGGAAGCTTACGAGTTCAATTCCTGGTTGGGGGTTGACCTAAGCCCATCATCTTTCCGGGGGTCAATAAAATGAATACAATGTTGTTGGGAAGTCAACAGTGGGACTTTGCGCTGTGGATATACTCGCCACCATCATCATGGGAATATGGAATTTCAACCACTGGCTCTGTCGGGCTGCGTGCGGAAGATGAACGCTGCCTCAATGCTCAATTGAGTAGAAAATTACTTTTGTTGCGTGTAAAAGACCGTTCATTAAAGACACATTCGCACCATTCAAACAAGATATCTACACCAAGGCCGTGTCTAATCTCAAGGCAGCAGCGGCGCATTATGCTGGAGGAAGGTTTGGAGCGGTGACACCGTGAGCCAGGGGCAGCGCGCTCGCCGCTCCGTGCAGAGCTTCGCGGCTCGACAGTGGACATTAAAGATCGCGTGACTGACATCGCATGCTGGCGTGATGGTCCATATTGTAAACGTAAACACATGTTCGGCAAATGACCAATTTATGATGCGCATGGATTGGTAAAAAAAAAAAATTTGGCAGAACCCTCCTAAAAATAAGTCGTGAGACTCAATGAGGCTCTCCTGGGTAAACAAGCGCAGTTGTAAAAATAATAACAACGTGACGCACGGGAACGGTTCACGAGGAATCGACACGGGGGCAGGAGGGGGGCAGGAGAGGGGCAGGGGGTGCAGTGGGGCAGGGGGGCAGGGGGGGGAGGCAGCGGCGGAACTCCGAGAGACACGCGCGCCAGCTATGTCGACAGGGTGAAGGAGTCCTGGGGAATCGAAGTTTGCTGCGCACGCCCTGGGTACGTCTCGCGTGGCATAAGCGTGGGCAAGAGGTGTTGTGTAATTGCTTAGCCGCGTCAATTATTGCCCTGAAGCAAAATGCTGCGATATCACAGATTCGTGGGTTTGCAATATTGACCGTGCAGAATTTACTTGTTCAACTGCACTGATCAATAATTGGGGCCCTTCATAATTTCAAGCGAGACCAGGTCGGATGCTTTGTGCGGTTGCCCCTTAGCGATGTGGGACAGCGTTACAGCCGTGTCTGTGCACTCTCGTCACTTTGAGTTCACGTCTATCCACTGCTGGATGAATGTCTCGCCACCAGTCCTACGGTGCTGGAGTGACTCTCCCCCCTCTGCACGCGAAAGCCGTCCTGATCGCTACGTCTCGGCAGCGGTGGTCCCCCTTGGACGGCTTCCCGCCTTCGGCTGCCATTCCGTCGCTGTGGTGCCCTTCATTTGACCTCTTGTTACAACGCGTGGGAAGCGGTGGCCGTGACCGCGAGTGACCGCACCACTGGCATGGGCTGTTTTCTCCGCACCTCCAACGAGCAAGGTTTGGCTACTGACGGTGCGAGAGAAGTGCGGCATGGGTGCATTGCATGATGCGTACACGGAGTGAAGCGTACCCAACTGACTGGTCGCAGCAGAGGGGTAAGTGCCATTGCATGCGGACGAAGTAAACCTCCGGCCCGCTTTGTGGATTCGAATGCGCTTCTTTGGCAAACATAGGGCAGTAGCGGAAGCGAGTCGGCGCAGGTTTACTCAAACTCGAACGTTCAATTCGAACGTATCAAGCCGCAATTAGCGCCGTGACTTTTTCGTGAACAGTGTGATGTCAAAGATGAGTTGAAAACAAAAATGTGTGTTTGGTCCCCAAGTTTGATAGCTGCTCGAGGCCGTCGCGTAAATCCGACCCGTTTAACTGCAGAAGATGTTAAACCATCGCACGCCGCCGTAATGCCGCGTGGCAACGCCTTAATTAATATGAAAAATTCATACAATTACCCAAGTTCCCGCACTCGTATTGATTAATTATGCACAGTAATGAAAGCAATTATATGACACCTTGGAGCGATTTCCCATTTTTTGTGGCTGCTGGTGTGCACAGTCAAAAGATCCCTGTTATATATTTTTTGGGGATGGGGGAAATGAATTATACATTTTTTTGTATTTAAATAACAGAAACATAAGCACTTTTGTTCTTGCCAGACTTTGCAGAGGGCTCTGCAGTAGAATTGTGCAGCCTTTAATCTGTGATGCCCGGGCAAGCTGGCACGCGCACACACACCTGCACACACAAGACAGAGATCCCCCGTGTAGCCTTTAACAGACTGCTGGGGCAAGTGCTGTAAGGGAACATTTATGAAGACCAATGCGTCGCACAAGGGGGTGGTGTGGACAGCACCATTCCTGGCCGCCTTTGTTTCCCAAGAGTGCCAATGTTTACACACCGCACCAGGTATTCATTTTAGACCGATGGGAGACCCAGGGGAGGCCCGGTTAAGATGTTTCTCACTGATGTTGGCCGTGAGCGGGAATCAAACGTGGGCCGCCAGGGTCGTAGATCAATAACGACTGTGCTGCCACTCTCCACACACGCGCACACGCACCAATGCCCGCACACACGTGCGCGCGCACGCATCTTCTAACTCCGAGAAGACGGGCATCCGAAGCCATCAAATTATACATTGCTCATGGCCACATTTTCTCGACTACAAAAGTCTTTCAACAGTCACACGCCGCCAGTGCTATAATAATAACAACAACAACACGAGCACACACTTAGCTGCTGCTGCTGCTGACGGCAGGAGTTGTCTCTGCACTCTGAGCTGGTGCCCACTGCCTGCCTCTGTGATGGTGCCCACCTCTTCACTCTG
>CM025629.2:7732605-7752117 GCA_014621495.2 Entosphenus tridentatus
CAGCAGCAGCAGCAGCTGCGCCATGAGCCGTGCACACGCTCACACCTTACCAACCAGACAGCGGTGATGTTCAACAGTGCCAGACATTGACTGTCACAAGTTCAGCTTCTCGCACCTGATTAACTGGGTTGTCGTAATATTATTTAGATGTTCGGTACAATGCCAGAAAGGGTGAAGAATATTCTTACTTTTCATACGGTGGTACTGGCAAAAAAACTTCCATGATATAGCTGCTCAACCCGAGCTCTACATGCTCTGATACGGGCATTGTCTTTGCCTTTTGACATTCTCCGGTCTGACACTGGTGCGACCGGGCCAATCAGTTTCAAAGACAATGCATCAGAAATGATTAGTTTCCATGTTCACCACAAGTACGTGTGGTTGCAAAAGGTTTCTATTCAACGTTTGGACATCTTAACGCCTTCTGTTTTATTGCCAGAAAGAGTCAAAGCCTTTCTTATTTTTCATACTACTGTATGACACTTGCAAAAAAATAGAAGTACCCGTTGATATAATAAAATGCAATATAAATTGTCACGATATGGCAATAATCGAGACATCGCTTTCAACAACTTTGTAATTGTATTTCACGGTTTGCATTGTTGGGATTTGCTTGAGCTCCTGCTATGAATGCAAATGACTTGGAAACACTTTTGTCGGATGCATTTCACTCAACATGTTAATCCTTGCAAACGTCTTCTAATCATTTCATCCTTTACGCCCATGCTGTCGGTCGCACAGCAAATAATTAAATAAGTGTGCGCTCCACTCCGCTACGTGCGGCGTAGCCGTCAAGCCGTCAGATACTCTGAAATACGTTTTGCAAAGCACTCGTTTAATGGCCAAGGGCTATTTGCTCAGATATTTTCATTAATTATTGTAAACTTTATTTATGATCCTCAAACGTTTCGTCCAAGAAACAGAACTGTGCTTTCAAAATGTAACGATCAACGACATTCGTGGTATAACGATATTTGACAGAAATACAATCGTCGCGGGCGTTGTCTCGTAGAATATATATTAACGTCGGCATCATTAGCAGCAGCAGCAGCCATCGTCAATCCACTGCTATACGAAGACCTCCCCTAGCGGCCGGCCACCTCTCGCGGTCGAGCGATGCGACTATCCACCCTGCGACGCGCGCGCATTTCGTCGCTCCATCTCCGCGCTTGAGGTCTCCTCTTACACGCCCTTTGGGGATGCATGTCGTGCGATATACGGGTGAGATAGTGCACGCGTATTCGTTTTCGTGGAAAGCCGGCGGTGGCGAGCGAGAGAGAGAGAGAGCGAGCAAGAGAGCTGGAGACAACGATGACGAATTTATGCACAGGGAACGCATCCGCAGAGTGAAGAATCTCCATAACGGACACACGCGCGCGCGCGCACACACACACGGGCAAAATGCCACTGCTTGGTCATACCGAGCACGCAGCCCATTATCTAAGGGACAGTGAAGGAGGCTTGCGCCGGTGAACACTGGCTGTGGAGGCAAGTGGGCGAGACGTGATGACTGGCCAGCCACCCACCGCACAGCACAGAGCGCTCGGTCACACACTCACCTGTATCTGCCCTCGTCAATAACCACTTTGGCCATTATCGGGTGATTTAATTTAAGCAGGGGTGAATATTTCCAAGCGTGGCTGAGCCTTGGATAGAGCGTGGATGGACGACCCCTATGCACTGACAAGTGATCGGGGGTGCGAGGCCAAGTGGTGGGCAGCAGAGGACTTTGCGGCAACATCCATGGTTGTAATGCACCTCTATGCTCCCACGTCTACCAGCCTCGCAACAGATGTCGACGTCTGGGGAAGCCAGGGTAACGTCGATTGTGTAATACGTAGGCTTTCGCGACCAATATCATCCATAATATATGTGTTTTTGGGTTATATCGCTTAAATATAAATGTGTCGTTGAACCCGCCACCACCCGACACAACCAATTAGTAAGATTTGTCACGTTAACAGAACACGCCAATCCGTTACTAGTCCAGCACACCAGTGTGTTGAAGGGCAAATCCACAAAATGTTTTGCGGATTTGCACTAGTAACGAATTGGCGTGTTCTGTTTACGAAATGGCTGCGTCGGATGGTGGCGGGTTTAACGACACATTTATATTTACGCGATCTAACCCAAAAAACCTCTATAATGAGCAACGAGAAATCGTGCCAGAGACGCCATACTTTGCGACGAAGCTCACGGGCGACACAAATAGCCGGCTCAATTATCCACTTATAATTATAATAATTCGATTAAGAGCCGGATTACCAGTACAAGGTGAATGCGTTTGCTCGCTTTGTTCCCTTTGTTTAATACGACTGCGCCGCGATCTTCAAATGTGGTGCCGTGGCGAACACGTTGACGGGCGCCGACAATATTTTTCGATGCCCTTGGCTTTTTTAATCTTTTCTTTTAATACCATTCCGCTTTTCTGCGGCGTAGCAAGCCAGGATTTCGGCAAGAGGGTGAATGCCTTCAGTGAACCAGACCTCTTGATTATCTGCGACGGAGCTCGCCGCAACAAGACACGAGCTCAGCAGTTCTTTAAAAAAAAAACAATCGCCATAAAATCCACGTCCTTGAATCGTATGTTACGTAACATTCTTACACCACGGTTTCTCAATGTGTCGAAATAGCGGGCAGAAGTGCTGTACACTTGGCGACAAAATAATGCGACACGGTGCCGGCTAATAACGAACCACGGTTTAACTTTGCCCACCCTCTGCTCCCAAGAATTAACCGTGTCACATTCATAATTCCAGAAAGCTTACCGGAAAAGTCACATTATTTGCGCGTGGAAACTTCCATTGCGTACGCTGCATAATAAACGGACGGAAATATTCGCAATATCAAGGACATTCATTTAATGTATGTCTGTTGATCTTCTTTCACACAGCCGTACGAATCGGTTGGCTACGTACGGGACCCGTTGGTTTCCCTTCGCCATGTGCGCTCCGTAGCTTATCCGTCAATCAGAGGGGCACGCGAAGTCCTTCTGTAACGCCGTCTCTGCGTGGCATTTCACGAAGAGCATCGTTGCCATTTCGATATGGAGTACCAGTAAAAGTAGCATCCATTCAGTAAAATTAGCCAAGTCGAAATATCTGGATCTCAACACTCGACATTAATTGCATAGCAGCAGTAACCCGCTGTTTGCGTTGAAATCTACATACAAATATTTAAAAACAAACTAAAATAAATGCAGTACTGTGCTTAAAGCTGCATTCTCTTTGCAGTAGGGCGGAGATGGATGACTCCATTCCATCTGGCCACTGGAGGTCCGAGCCACACTTTAATTGCCACTTCACGAGACTCCATTCCATCTGGCCACCGGAAGTCCAGGCCACACTTTAATTGCCACTTTACCGCAATGGACCACCCCCAGCATACGTTTCCTCTCATTCCGCATGCCACCGCGAAGTGCATTTACATTCCGGCGCAGATTATACTGCTCAACATACAGACAGCAGCTTCATCAACAGCGGCGTCTTCTTGCTCGCTGCCGAGGATGCGAAGCGAGGAAGGGGAAAACCGAGTGAGAGCGAGCGAGCGAGTTAGCGGCAGAGAGGGCATGCATGGCAGTTGAGCTGTGCAGTGAAACGTGCGAGAGAGATTAAATATTAATAGCGTTCTGTGTTTGGCAAGCTGGAGGTTCTCAACACATGGCACCTGAAAGAACTGGGGCAGTGCGCATTGTAGGTGCCGTAGCGCGCACATGTTCCGGTACGATGAGTCGCTAAAAATCAGATCGAGAGTGAGTGTTTATTGTTAGTAGTAGTAGTAGTATGAGGAGTAGGAGTATTATTATTACCGCTTGCACAGCGCGAAATAAAATTAACCCGCGACAAGGGATGGTGGCGCGTTGCATTGATAAAAAATTAACCCGTAAAAACAAAGTTTTTCACTATAAATCCTTTATATGCGTGGCGGCTAGAGTCCTCTGGTCCTCTGGCTTGAGATGGCTGCCGCCTATGGGTCAGATGATTGCCTGCCACCATTAAGCAATTGATAATTAAATATAAAAAAAAATCCTAAAAAGTGTAAAATTTTGGGAAAAAATTTTTCACGAAAAGAAATTGTCACGCACAACGAGTCTGTGTGCAAAATGTCAGCTCGATTGGATCACGGGAAGTGGGTTAAAAAAGGACCGAAAGATTTGCACGATCGTAAGCGCGCAAGCAAGCAAGTGAACTTAATATAAAGGATTTAAAAATAACAATGCTCCCCTGCCCAGGACCCCGGGTGAGCATCGTCACTCGGAGTCAACACTCGTTTTCGTATTATCGCATTTTTAGTTGGCAATACCCTTTGAAATGCCCTTGTGCTTTCTGCTGACAAGTTGATGGCAATAATTAATGCATACGTGGTTACATTTCAATATCTATTAAAAATGCATCGTCCACCTGCACGCTTGGATTCTTTGCCTAAAAATATGAACCGCCACAATCAATGGCAAACTTGCAGGGAAATATCTTAACCCGTCCCAATGTAAGAACCTCAGCCACCGCAACCAAGCTCTGGGGGTTACGCAATCTCCTATTTTCACGTTCACCGCGCAAAGACAGATCCGTGGCTCACGTCCCCCCCCCACTACCGCCGCCATCCCATCTGAACTCGCTCCCACCCTCTTCACGTGAAAGCGCCGTGCGAGAGTTCCTGAGACGAGCCATCGCTTGGTTGCAGTGACTTCACCTTCGCCTTCCTGTCAAGCAACGCATCAATGGAACGGGCCAAACATTCCGCTGCGGGACCTTGCCGAAAAAAAGGGTCTTGAGATTCAGCGAGCCTCTACCGGAAAATGGAAGACATTATTAGAACGGTTGTAGTGTTTTTTGGTGACATCATAGCTAAATACAGTTTTTCACACCAAGGACTTAGACAATACAATACGCATCCCCGCCATCGCCATCATCAGCAGCAGTCGCAATTAATCCACTGCTGGGAGAAGGCCTCGCCAAGCCGTCTCCATCTCTGACAATCTTGCGAAGCATTAATCCACCAAACACCTCCACGTAAGCCAATTCCATCACTCGCAATGCACACACGGGAGTATGCATTTCATCACGGGCGGACGTCAACCACCGGCTTAACGAAAGCATCTCGAACCTTCGGCGCCGAACTTGCGTCACCACCAGAGAGCCGCCCGTGGCCTTCGCGGGCGGCCCCACGACGCAACAACGAGGCGACTCCAGGACTCAACACGAGCCAAGCAACATCGTGACGCGCGGGGCGCGTGCAGCGCACCGAATGCGACGACGACGACGACAGAAAGATAACGCGACGGCACAAATGGGACGCGAGAGGGCCGCGTGCACGTGGAAGCCGCACGCGCAGAGAGGCCACCAGTGACGCGGAAGAAGAGGATGCGCTCCCGCAGCACGCCTTTCGTTCTCACCCCCCCCTCCGCCTTTTGGTACGGAGGAGAGGGACAGCCGCACACTGTGGCCGGGTGGAGGTTCAGGGCAATTTGTGGCAGCGGCAGCAAGCAGTAGCAGCATCGCACGGCCCGTATCCTGCAGTCTCCGCGGCACTTTAAATAGCATTCGTTACAGGCGATGAAAAAATAAAAATAAAATTCCCCCATTTTCCCAATTACCCCAATTTTATAGACTTTGCATGCAAAATTGTGACAGTGCTACTTACACTCGTTGCGCCACTGCCACCTTGGAATTCAACGCACGTTTATCGCTCAGCATACACGGGCAACAAATGTGCACGTTCTAGTTTTTGTTTCCAAAATATCAAATAAAAACCACTGGGGGGTAGAGCGACAGCTCCCAAGCACCTCCGATTATCGCGGTTGGCTACGTGCGGTGCGATAGAAGATGAACATAGTGCAGGGGGGAGGGGGGTGAACCCGACGATGTAAAAACTGAACACATTCCTCAATATCACAATAAACTTACAAGGGACACACATAGATATAATAGGCAAGGTTTCGGGTAATGGCCTTTCGCCACAGTGAGTTTTAATTCCCCTTTAGCAGCCCACACTTATCAGTGTGGTGAAGTATGGTCAACCCCCCCGCCGCCCCCTACAGCTGATACAGTATGGCGAAGCCTTCATCCAGCCGTGGATCGACCAAGGGCTCTTTGTGGTGCCGGCGTCAGGATCCACATTTTGCCAAAACTGAAACTAACGCCTGCAAAATAATCAAATTGGAAAAATGCATGACAATCATCGCCCCAAACTGGAAAACGTGACAGGGCCCACCCTGGAAAAAGAGTGACGAGACTCGGCGAGGCTTTCCTCGGTAAACAAGCGTTCTCATAATAAATACAAGGGCTGAAAATAATAAGAAAATATTCCCCCTTTTTCATATAAAAAACATGCAATCTTTCCCCATACACTTTTAATATATATTCCTACAAGAATTATATATTGCATTTCCGGCATTCAGTGGCTGCGCTGGGACTCAGGGGAGGGCGAGCAGCCTCCTGCAGCGCGGCTCCACGCTGGCTACTCTGGTGGGGGGCCACACAGGCGGTGAAGGTCGCGCGGGCACTCGAGTGATTTACGTGGGGGGTGGTGGGGGGCTCGCACCCCCCCCCCTCCAACCCCTTCTTTAATTGCTGCGCGCCGCGTACCCAGAGTTCAACCGAAAATCTGCGGCCGTACGTAGGGGGCATTGGAAACGCGAGCAAATTCACGCCTACAATGTTTAAAGTGCGAACATGCAGCTTATAATCACATTACAGAAAGGAAATCATGCAACCTGCATTTTTTTCATTAAAGGTGCAAGCTCTCTCCCGCCAGCTCCGCCAACCGCGTGCCAAGTGTCCGGTTTATTGCACTTTGGCAATCAGCTCCCTCGATTTTTGATTTCACACCTTGTTAAGCTGCAGCCGGTGCAGAGCGGCGAGGGATTTCGTCAGAATCCCATTTCCTGTTGCCCCTCCAACCCCCACACCAAACCGCCCGCCCGCCGTGGCCACCAGACTCCGTCCTTATCAGCGGCAGAGTTCTCCAGTTTCGAAGAGAAGCCGAGCAGTAATGCCTTAACCTGCTTAAGGCTTCTTCACGGCTCAACATCGCGGCAGCGTTAGCCGCTCGCTAACGAGCGGAAAATGCCGCTGCACACGACGATTTATCCTGCTGCACTTGCCAAGCCAGGAACATCTGCAATTTTTCCTCTTTTGTAAAAAAAAAACGAAGCTTTGCTTGAATTTGTAATGAAATCGGAAACGTCTGCTGACAGTCTATGAAAAATGTAATAAAATTAGTAACCTCTCACCACCAGAGAATGTTCCGAAGCACTTATCCGCTATTTATTTCCTGATGAGCAAAGCGGTTCGCCTTGGCGCGATATTCATATTATCTGGGCTGCATTATTCGCACTGTGAATAGGAACCATCAGCCCCCCAATTGACAGCTCGCCCCAACACTCGCATGCAGCCGTAATCAAGGGTGCCACCTCCAGTTATTTTAGTACACGATGAGAGTGGAATTATCTCGCTCCGAGCCGTACACTTGTGTAAGGGATCTGCGAGCCACGCTCACGGACACGCACCACACAGACACGAAATTTTGTATTTCTATTATTATTTCTATTATTTATTATTACTTATTTTTTACCTACGTGACTTTACCGAAAACCTAAGAGTACAAAATCTACACTCTCACTTTAACACGCAACCAATCACACGCGCAGGAATGCGCTGGACGGGGGTCAGGGGTTAAAGGGCAATGACGTCACCCGGACCAGGCGTGCCAGACGTGGATGTGTATTGGGAGCGAGGGTGGAGATCGAGGGGTTAAAAGGGGCTGTGGGACGCGTGTTCGGGGTTGGTTTTAGAACGAGTGTTGCTGTGCGTTGGAGAAAAAAAAGTGCTTAAACCAGTGGGATGTCTCGCCTCAACCGACGCAAGATCCCAAGGGGGGAGACACAGCAAGAAGACGCTCTAGGTGCCCGGGACAAGATTTGCTCCGAAATTGAACCGACGAATTGGGATTCATCTCCCGGCTCATCGATGGGATCCGTGGCAGCTGCTTGTCCCGTGTGGGCACCTTCCTCTACCAACGTGGCGATGCAGACACAACGCCGCCGCCGCAGATCATCCTCTAGGGATCGGAGGATGCATCTGCTGCTGGAGGCAATCACCACGCTGCTTAGGCGGCTGGGTCCTGAGGTCGAACGAGTGGGGGGAACCTCAGCCACACCACCTCCCCAGCGAGGGGACGGGGGCCACGGTCAGCCTTCCCGACCAGGCAGGGGATGGAGCAGCATCAGCGACGCCGCCCACCGTGCGTCCCGCATCGGACCTGGGAGAACACTCTGGTCTGTCCTCCCAATATCCTCCGACAGCAGCGGCAACTGGGGGAAAGATTCAGCTGGAACCTCAGCCAAGGTAGCCCGTAGAAGGAGGACCAGGATGGAGCTGCCAGCTGGGCGTGAAACAGAAGTTTGCGTCCAGATTGGGAGAATGGCGAGCTTTCGTCCGCCGGTTCGAAATGGCCACCCGGGCAATGAGGTGGACGGAGGATCAAGCCCTGACGATGCTGCTCCCTGTGTTGGACGACCCTGCGCTGGCAGTTTTCCACCGGTTTCCGGCTGCAAAAAGAGGAACCCTACAGGGTGTCTACAAGGAGATGGCGGACGTGTTCGACCCTCAGTCCGGGGCGTGCCAGAGGTGTAAAAACGGTCAGTGTGAAGCATCCGAATCACTCCTGGTCTTCAGGACAGAACTGTTGACGCTGGCAGAAGCCATATTCC
Source organism: Entosphenus tridentatus (assembly GCA_014621495.2). Lineage (NCBI taxonomy): Eukaryota > Metazoa > Chordata > Hyperoartia > Petromyzontiformes > Petromyzontidae > Entosphenus > Entosphenus tridentatus. The sequence goes on from CM025629.2 coordinate 7,741,316, forward strand.
TGCGGCTCAACGAGCCGGCCCTGGACTCACTGGTGGCAGAGCGGCTCCTTACCATGGCACAGAAGGCGGGAGTAATGCTGCCGGTGGTGGAGGAGGAAGCCCGCACCTCGCTATGGGTCGCACGCCATCTCTGAGATTACAAAGAGATGTCGGGACCCGCGTGAAGTGTGGCACACGTCGCATAGGATCGCGGGGACATCGAGGGGCTGCCATGGCCCCCAACCAGAGATGTGCCAGCGGCAGAGGAGGACGAGGGAGAGATGGTGGCGGCCCTGCGGCAGCAACTGAGGATCCCGCGGGAAGCGGAGCGCCGACCCCGGTGCTGGCCTCCTCGCAGGGCAGGAGATCATCCTCGGGTCACCGACAAGGTCATCTGCCATCGCTATGGTCGGGAGGGACACATCGCCCGCGGATGCCGCAGCAGGACGAGTGCACCGGGGACGACCAGCCGGGATTGTCAGCCTCGGTTCACGGCCGTTCCGACTCAGGCGAGTGCTGACACCTCATTTCTCTTGGGCGGCAGCTAGGATTTCCGCTGACGGTCCAGGCCCGTGGCCAGACACGGTTAATAAATGACGTCGGTTGGCCAGAAGGGTGGTGGCGGCCACGGGGGGGACGTCCGTGTTGGTAGGCTCGGTGGCAGGGGTTAGCGTTCGCGTGTTGGTCGACATGGGTGCGACTACCACTATCTAATGCCTGTGTATCTTTGACTTTTTACCGGAGGGACAGCGTCGTCTCGCGCCGGTGCAGGCCAGGTACATAGCCGCAAATGGGGGAAGTATGGGGATAGTGGGCCAAGTGGTAGTGCCGGTCCGCATCGGGGAGCTGGAGGTACGTGCTCCGGTACTGGTCTCCAGTGTGCTCACAGTTCTCTGCTTGCTGGACACGGACCTGTTGAGTCTCATGCCCCTTCGCATTCTGACGGACGAAGGCTGCGTCGAGACCCCGACGGGGGGTCGCTTGTATTTCTTGTGTCCAGACGGGGAAATGAAGCAGCTTCCACGTGTTCAGGCTCTGGTCAGGACTACGGTCTCGATCCCGCCTGGTGCCGCTCCAATATCGCACCCCACTCGTCACTTCCCGGTTGGATGCACCGCTAATTGTCTCCACAGTATCGTCGGTGGTGGGTCGCTATTGCTTAGCAGCAACTGACACGCTCGTGCGCAGGAATCAGCCACTGTTCATGCAGGTCCTCAACATGGCCGACACCCTCGTTACAATTCAGGAAGAGACCTTGTTCGCAAATGTCAGTCCCTGGCATTCGAACCCTGAGACGCACACCGTCAACAATCTGCAATTGTACGGCCCGATCTGTCGGCATGTGAATCGGGGGAGCTCAGGACTTTGTTGAGTGACTTTGCAGACGTGTTCAGTCAGGGTCCCTACGATGTTGGTTGCACGACGCTGATGGAGCACCACATTGATACGGGCGATGCACCACCCATTCGGCAGAACTCCGAAGGATGGGTCCTAGCGAGAAGGAGCATGCGCGGCAGGCCGTGCAGGAAATGATGGAGTCAGACATCATATCACCTTCGACGAGTCCGTAGGGGGCACCGGTTGTATTGGTTAAGAAATCGGATGGATCCTTGCGTTTTTTCATAGACTTCAGGTGGCTGAACAAAGTTACCTTGGTGGACGCCTAACCGCTCCCGCACATAGACGACACATTGGATGCCCTCACAGGAGCAAAAATTTTCTCCACACTAGACCTTTTGGTGGGATTCTGGCAGTTACCACTAGATGCCGAATCCAGACAAAAACGGCTTTCAGAACGCCTCAAGGTCTCTTTCATTTCAACTGTTTGCCGATGGGTTTACAAACGGCTCCCGCCACTTTCCAGCAATTGATGGAGCTGGTACTTTTGGGAGTCCAGTGGGAGGCGTGCCTCATCTATCTCCATGATGTGATCGTGTTCGCTCGCACATCCGAGGAGCACTTAACCCGGTTGCGACAGGTGTTTTCGAAAATCCGTGATGCCAAGCTGAAGTTAAAACCCTCAAAGTGCCATCTGGTTCGCTCCTCCATTAAATACTTGGGTCATGTCGCTAATGCGTCAGGGGTCGCGAGAGATCCCGACAAAACAGGGTGCATCCATCATTGGCCAACACCCACGTCCGTGCCTGAAGTCCGCAGATTCGTGGGGTTTGTGTCCTATTACCGCCGTTTCGTCGAGAACTTTACAACCATCGCGAAGCCCTTGCATTCGCTCACGGTGAAGGGACAGTCGTTTCATTGGGGCCAGCCAGAAACCGATGCGTTCTTGACACTGCACCAGCGGTTGACAGAAGCGCCACCCCTGGCATACCCCGATTTTTCTATTCCCTTCATGCTGTACACGGATGTGAGCGACGTGGGCATCGGGGCCGTTCTCTCCCAGATTCAGGAGGGGAGAGAGGTTGTCATTGCCTACAGAAGTCGCGTCTTGTCGCAGGCCAAGCAACGGTAATGCGTCACACGCCGTGAACTGCTTGGCGTTGTCCACTTTGTTCAGCAGTTTCGGCCCTACCTGTACGGCCGCGACCTCATTTTTTGGACGGATCATGCCGCATTGCAATACTCACTCCGCATTGACCAAGCGAACGGTCAGATGGCCCGATGGTTGGAGCGGCTGCAAGAGTACACGTATCGAATGGTGCATTGGAAAGAAGTCAGGCATATGAACGCCGATGCTTTGTTCAGACTGGCAGCCCCCATTAAGTGCGTTTGCACTTAATGGATCCGCGCACTGTAGACTGCCGGCCGTGGCGCAACCCGAGATCGTGGCGCCGGTTTCCGCCGGGGACACGGACCGGGCGGGGCCGCCGGTATCGCTTGATAGCGAATGGAGGGACCAGCAGCAGGCAGACGAGTCCTTGGCACCGCTTCGCCAGCTGGCGGAGACGGCATGCGCTGACGATCTCCCCATGTCAGGGAAGTTTTTTTTTTTCCTCATGTGGTAAGGTTTGTTGATGCGCTGGGACACGACTGTGAACCGTAAAGTTCTGGTGATGATCTCTTCCCTGTGGAGTCAGCTATGCTCCGATGTTCACGTCCGACAGTTGCTCCGTCTAGGTAGCCGTAAGACTGAGGCTGCGCTATGCCTTCAGTATGTTTAGCCGGGCATGTCCACCGATATCCACCGTCGGGTATTGGCGTGCGTGGACTGTGCGTGCAGGAAGCACCCGACGGTTGTTCTAAGCACTCCCCTGCAGTCTATTTAAGTTTCCCGGGTAAACGAGTTCGTGGGCCTCGATATCTTTGGCCCCTTCCCCACCACTCCTCGAGGAAGTAGATTCCTACTGGTGGGGATGGAGTACTTTACACGATGGCCCTTTGCCTGCCCGTTGCCCAACCAGACTGCGGTGTCCATAGCGGACGCCTTTGTAAATGGGTATGTCGCTGACAAGGGGGCTCCGGAGCGGCTGCTGACAGACCAGGGCAGAAACTTGTCCTCCAAACTGTTGCAGGAGGTGTGTGACATGCTGGGTGTCAAAAAGGTGCGGACGTCCCCTTACCACCCACAAACGGACGGGATGGTGGAATGTTTTAACCGCACCATCTCGGGGATGCTGTGTCACTTAGTCAATGACCAGCAGACAGACTGGGATTTGCACATCCCTGGGGTTTTGACGGCCTATCGCTCGGCGCCGCATGCATCAATGGGATATTCACCCTTTTTCCTGATGTATGGACGCAAGCCGAGCCCTCCAATTGAGGCACAGTTGCGCCCTGTCCCATCGCGTGCGTGAGATTGGCCAGCCGCGTTCCGCCACTTGCTCAAGTATTTGCGCGAGGCTCGCGAGGCGGCCTCGGCAGCATCCGCGTCTGCGCAAGCTACGAACGAGCGCTTGCGGGCTAAGCCGCTGGTCACCGATCCCTTTGCAGTGGGTGACCTGGCTTGGCTGCACTGCCCGCAGGTACCGTTGCGGACGTCAGCGAAGCTGCACCGACCCTGGCAGGGCCCGGTCACAGTACTGCAGGTATTGTGACATCAGTGTGTTCGCATTCAGATGGGAAAGCGTAGGTGGTACGTTCACCCTTCGAGGCTAAAACGTTATGTCGCGGCCGAGCCGCCCCTACGAGCATCGTCACCTTCACCACCTTCATCGTCAGTTTGGCCGGGTGGGAAGAGGTGGTCACACTCACGGCCTACTACGCGACCGACTGACAATGCAGCGACTGTCCATACTGCAGGACTACAGGTGACCGGAATGCCAGCACCGGACCCGTCGGCGTCCGTGGCTGAAGACGCAGCCGCAGCAGAGGACTTGGCCACAGGACGGGGCCCCGTAACCCGTTCACGCTCACGCCGCCTCGTCGCAGCTGTGTACACGGACATCCCTGCAATCTTATTGTGTTCGGTTGAGGGATCGGATCGTGGGGGGAAGTCTGCGACAGAGGCAGCGCTCTTGTCAACAAGGAGACGGAGGGGGAATTGTGTTGTGTTACTTTTGCTTTATTGCACTTTTTTGTGTTGTGTTACTTTTGCTTTATTGCACTTTTTGTTGTTGTCGTTGAAATTATATGCGCAGTTGGCTTTGAACGGCCGAGGCATACAGTTGTTGAGCCGAGGACGGCTGTGAGCCACCCTCACGCACACGCACCACACAGACACGAAACCTCCACTTTCACTATAACACGCACCAATCACACGCGCGGGAATGCGCTGGACGGGGGTCAGGGGTTAAAGGGCAATGACGTCTCCCGCACCAGGCGTGCCAGACGTGGATGTGTATTGGGAGTTAGGGCAGAGATGGAGGGGTTAAAAGGGGCTGTGGGATGCGTGTTCGGGGTTGGTTTTGAATGAGTGTTGCTGTGCGTTGGAGAAATAAAGAAATGCTTAAACCAGTCTCCGACTCCTCTTCACTTGTGCTTGCAACCAGATAAATAATCAGCACCGATTATGCACTTTGGGGCGGGCGGGTGGGTTGTTTTTTCCCCTCTCCCTCAGGATTTTCCGATTATTGCCAATGTGTGATGGGTGATAACGGAGCCTTAATTAATATAATCATTTTAACTTCGTAATGCGCTGCACAGTACAGTATGCGCTCGCTGTCGATGCGTGAGGAACCACAGGCGAGTGAGAATGGCAGGCAGGCGGTGGGACGGAGACGCCAAATTCCCCTCAAGCTCTGTGGTCCTCCATTCATTGAGGTGTTAAGTGGCTGATTCGCGAGTAGATTTACATGTGGGAGGAAACGGAGTCCACATCTGCTACACCACCTTCTCCTGGCGAGCCAGGGTATAGCAACCTCGACATCCACGGGAAGGGAGTTTCACGGCACTTCGTGTGACCCACCAACCCTCGCGAGCCTTCACAGTGCTGCAATGCAGGCCACGTGCATAGCCGGGCACCACTGCCCGGCTTTACGTCACGGCACATAGCCGAGAAGAGGCTTTGACCATAAATGACCACCCAGACCATGCCGCTCTGAGAGACGGGTGGCCGCTTGGCTCCATCCTCGTCCCTGCTTCGTGGTCTTAGAACTGAAGAAGAAAATAACAATGAGCCATGCAAGATGGCGTGGCGCTATTCTCCCGCGTTCTGACATAGGTTGCTTTTGTTTGGCTTTTGGCAAATTATCCTTAAGGCGGTACCCCGGGGTACCAAATAATGCAAAATGGCCGAGGCAATTAAATGTTATTTCTGGGACACTATTTTTTCCAAGGGTGTACTTATCCTCGCGACTGGGGCAACAATCAACCCAAAATCAATGCTACTCTGTGATGTCGAAACGCAGCGAGGACGATTGCGCCAAAACCCTGAATACTCGTACGCACCATAGTGGTGCATCGTGTACAGCTCATCGAGATGAGTCGATTGCCGCACCGCCATAAGGTTCATTTTTACACTAGAAAATAATAATGATCCTAATCATCTTGTATTTATTTTATCTTTAGTTTCTTACATTGTTTTTTTCTTCATGATTATTCAGACGCTCGTATATTGGTCCCTGTGACCAAAATCACCCAGAATGCACCCGGCCTCGGAAGTGACGCACGGTTGGAGCCTGAATAGCGCTCGGATGGGTGGCCACCACCACCACCGCCATGTCTAAGACACAGGTGGAGTCGGCGTTGCGGGCAGTCGATGGCTGTGCAGCAACATCTCACATTCTTAATTTCCCTCTAGCTTTCACCAACAAGCACCGAGCAGCGTGATAAATGATGTTCCGGTACGCGTCACGGCCCGCAAGGAGCGGGCAGGCCCTCATCCAGCAGTGGATTGACGAAAGCGGGGTTGCTGCGGGTGCACGTGCGAGCACGTGCGTTGCGGTGCACTCTGCACTCGACGCGCCGCCGTGCGCCACCGTTTCGAGACCGGCAGATTCTCATTATCTCTGGCGAATGTCTGCAATAGGGGGAACTTCTAAATCAGAATTTTATACAAACTTCAAGTGCGAGCAATCTGAATTTCCATGACACAACCCGAGATCAAGAGCAGCTGTTTGATGTAAGACTTTAATGTTTCCGTAAAATGTTCGCGAAGACAGGTATGAAGGTGTATATATTACGTAGCCGAACACGTTCTTCTCTCCCTGCAGTCGAAACTAAACCCCTATGCATTGGCATCAGTCAGTGAGGGGTGATATGCAAGCACCATGCAGTACTATTTTTCTGAAAAGGTTTTTTTCACAGAAGACGTGATTTGTGAGTTGGCCTCTGCAGGATTTAGATGTGTGTGTCGGCGGAGGGTGTTCAGGGCATCACGCACCTACTTCACGACATTTTACAAAATCATAAAAGGAATTTTCGTCCATAATGGGTTTCCAGCTGTATTTCCAAAGCTGATGCATTGCTCCCTAAAGCTGTCGGACAACTCTGCAGAGGCCCCTCCGCCTCGCCACTAACCGCAACGACTGCTAACAAAAAAATACGGAACCTCTGTTTCCAAGAACACTCGCCAAGACCTGCGCGCTCCGCGAGACTTGCAGAGATGCATATCCCGCCACCGCCCAGCACTGCATCGATAGCTGCTGCGGACGCAACTTCTCTGCTCGACACGGTCGGTGCGCTCTGGCGCGGTATAAATGTCCCAAATGATGATGGGCCACTTTGTTGGGCTGACATTTGTGGCCTGGTCGCTTTATTTGTATGCGTTTTGGTAAAAAATTGTGGACGTAGGTAATTTTTTTGGACGTTGGTAATTTTTATTGGACGTTGTAACGTTCTTACCCGTCCCCGACCAGACATCTGTGGAAAAAGAGCTTCACAGCTACTCGGTTTCCGATTCCTGACGCCACGAGATTTCTCCGAGATGTCGAACGTCAATCAAGTCTGGGACGCGCCTCGAGAAGCCAGCCCTTTCGCACGCAGACACCCAGGTCCTCAAGCGCCACGTGGCTCAAGTGGCGCATATCGTTGCCGGTAGCGCGGTGCGACAGGCGAGAAGGTATTTTCATACCCGTTAGGGGCCGTCCATAAATTACGTCACGCACCTAGGGAGGGGGGGGTCAGACATTTGTGACGATGTGTGACTAGGGGGGGGGGTTTGAGAAATGTGACTTCATATCAAAATGCGCCAAATAAATATATAATTGTTATAACAACACTCCTACAACATCAGAGTGCAGCACCACATTAAATACGCACTACAATGACAATAGTTTAAAGCGATTTGAAGCACGTTTTATTTTCAAAATGGAAATATGTTTTTGGGGGGGTGGGGGGGCCAGAGCTTTGTGACGTCATATTTGAGGGGGGGTCTGACTTTTTGTGACGCCGTGTGACGAGGGGAGGGGTCAAAAATCGTCCAAAATCGCGTGACGTCATTTATGGACGGCCCCTTAACCCATACGGTTTACCCCGTATTCTTGGACAGGGAAATTGAGTTTTCAGGTCCATACGGCGTACAGCCGTTTCAATATGGGCACAAAAAATCACACGGTCAAATACTGCTTAACACTTCATGATTTGCTGTTTATTGTTGTACATTTACAACATGAGTGTGTGCATCCACATTTCAAGCAAGCAGCATCAGAATGTAAGATCACAGACAGTAGCATGATAAGTAGCATCATTGATACCAATTATCCCCCCCACCTACCTACATACACATAGACATACCCATACATACACACACGGCATGCCGTGGAACGGCTTGCAGCGCGCGATGCACATGGGATTTGACGCCAGGAGCCTCTCTTTCATGTTCCCCCACAGACTGCGCGTTCGTGAACCGTGACAGAACCAACAAACAGACTGAGAACGCAACACCACAGCAATTAACACGACTCAGTCCGTGCCAAACAAGGCGCCAACCATTCAGCTGACACACAAGCCGCCTTCTCTTCCACCGTCTCCACACCGCAAGGCGTCAAACAACACGGCAACATCATGAACCTCGACGCAATTTGCCATCCCTAAGCGCCGTCGCCTGGGTGTGCAAGCCGCAGGCGCTGCGAAGAAGGGCGTGCAAGGCAGGGTGGCGGAATTCCTTCGGAAGCGTCCTGGGGAGACGAGCGGGGGTCGTCTGCCCGTGGCTTTCTTCGTCCTTCTTCTTCTCGACAGTCGGTGACCGCCTCGGAGGCCTCTTAAGGCCCAAACTCAGGGACAGTGGCGCCCGCAGTCCCCTCGGCTTCTCTCACCGCTCAGTCCCACGTGTGGCGGCTGTGACAATGACACAAAACAAAGACACCCCCCGCCCCCCCCGTGTAGCCTTAACAGACTATTGTAGATTTGAAGCTTTCGTGACTGCAAGTATTCATATTCTTAGGTATTTTCGGTAAAGTCACGTAGGTAAAAAATCAAAATTTATAAAAGTAAAATAAAAATAAAATAAAAATCACGACGTTTCGGAGGCAACACAAGCTTCCGTCTTCAGGTGGAACCGTCACAGCACGCTTGCTGCAATCAAGTAAATGAGAGATTCCAAGGGATACTACCCCGTATATATACTGGTTGAGGAAAGGGGTAGTATCCCTTGGAATCTCTCATTTACTTGATTACAGCAAGCGTGCTGTGACGGTTCCACCTGAAGACGGAAGTTTGTGTTGCCTCCGAAACGTCGTGATTTTTTTTATTTTACTTTTATTAATTTAGATTTTTTTACCTACGTGACTTTACCGAAAAAACCTTAACAGACTGTTGGGGCAAGTGCTGTTAGCAAGCACCTATGAAGGCAGGCACAGCGCACGAGGGGGTGGGTGGCCAGCACCACGCCCGGCCGCCTTTGTCTTCCCAGTGGTAATATTTACACACTGCACCAGGTACTCATTTGAGGCTGAGTTGGCCGAAGGGATGCCCAGGTACCGATTCAGATAATCGTCACCGGTGTTGGCTGTGAGCGGGAATCGAACTCGGGTCGGCGGGTTCGTAGCACAGCAACATAACCGTCATACTATCGCTCACACATACCTCTATGTCATCTAAAAACTACTTTAATACGAGAGATAGTTTTACATAACACATTTACAACGCTACTATATTACCCACAATGTATTTCTCCTGAAAACAATCAAAATATCCCAATTGCAACAGCATTCCCTCTTCCACACCAATGATCAGAATCACTCGTACTTTCTAAAATCACACCATCGTTATTTCCGATATTTCCACACAACGTTTGAGGATGGTGACAATCATTATCTTTTCACCACAGCATGCCGAATTCATATATTGGGTTGTACTATACTGCCATATACAGCACTATCAAACGTACTGTCATGCACTTAATGGTCGATCCAAATAATTTCCTCCCATTTAGGTGTTGTCAACACTGCACTTTGTTTTGTTATGATGTCCTGCAGCAAATTAAACTACTTACAAATGTCCTTTGGTGGCCCAAATATGAATGTGTCTCTTGAGATGGCCATGCGTCCCTCCACGTGTTTGCTCCACGTGGTTGGGTGGGGGGGAGATATCTCAGTCCTGGTCAAACCACTTTCATGGTTTTCAGAAGGGGAGAGTTTAAAAAAAAATCCCCTTAGAGTCACAATCCTCTGTTTTACACACAAACCTATGTAATATCCAAAGTGCCAAACATGATATTTAAAAAAATCCCATTTCGCCACAACCACGTGTGCCTCAATGGCCCAAAAGGAGAACTGGACTGAGAGAGGCAGGAGGGCAACACCAACGTTGCGTGCTCGTCACAGCGAAGTCCGTGACGAGAACATCCTCACCACACCATGCACCCGACACCTTAGTAGGGCCGGACCGCTGATACGATGCCCCCTAATCTTTGGCACCGCCGTAATCATCTCTGCCTCCTCTGGCACAAACATTGGTACCACGCGGCTACGCGTATCGGCCGCCAGCATTAACAACGGTCACGATTTCTGTGGATTTTGTTTTAACCGGCTAACATTTACTGCAGAGGGTCGGGATCACGGCGATAATTAAGCCGCAAATGGAGACGTTGGACCTTTCACGACGGAATATTATTACAAGCGACACCGTAATAACACGGCAGCCAATAGGCAGTAAATTGTCAAACGGAAATAGAGACAGTGATATATTCAGTGCCAGGGTCGCGTGCGTGTGCGACTCCGTCTGACAATGTGAGAAATGCGAGCCCGAGGTTAATTTGCTTCCACCAGCGAGACGAGCCCTCACGCAGGCGCGGAGCGCAGCGGCGACGTCAACGCAACGTTCAGCCTTCAGAGAGGAACGCGACAGCTTCCCGCAATGGACCAACGAAAGTCCATCGCACGACAGTCCATCTCACGACAGTCCATCTCACGACAGTCGGTGCCACGACAGTCCATCGCGCGACAGTCCATCTCGCGACAGTCCATCTCACGACAGTCCATCTCACGACAGTCCATCTCGCGACAGTCCATCTCGCGACAGTCCATCTCACGACAGTCCATCTCGCG
>CM025629.2:7764708-7785036 GCA_014621495.2 Entosphenus tridentatus
CCCCCCCCCCCCCACATTGAATCGATTGACATACGTGTGGCCAGTGAATGTAATGACAGCAGGACTGGCAAATGAATGGACCACGCGGCAATGGGAACACACAAGGATATTTATGCACCCTGTGCCAGGGACATATAGAGGGGAGCAAACAATAGGGTTCTTAAAATCCATTGTTTTGCAAGGCAAAGAGTGGCGCTATCTTCCTCCCCCTTCCTCCCGCAATCCTTTCAATAACGCCAAGTGTCTTGATGTTCGCCATTAAACAGTACGGCAAAGTTTGGCTCATTAATGGATATCCTGGCTCATGGGCAGGGCCTGCACGTCCAACAGAGCAGCCCTGCCAAGAAGCCAAATAGAGTTGACTGCGGGGGTAGGAGCTTTATTAGAGGTCAGGCTCATTTGGCTGGACCCCCAACCGCAATGGGATAATTTTACAAAGGGTGTCGCAAGACCTTTAATGTTTTTCAGCAGATGCACAACTAGATTACATGCCGTACGTGGGTTTTTTTTCTGTCCTTTTGACAGTCGGACGGATATCACTCGCCAATGATTAGAGCCACGGCTGAGAATTGGACCCAGGTCATGGGGAGTATCTTCTTTGTCTTTTTCACTCGGTGTACTCCAATTGTGCTGCTGCCAGCGTTGTGTCATGAGACGAAGCATATAATTGGAAATCTCAGAGCGGTGTAAACCTCGCGTGTCAGAGTATGGCCCGCGGAACAGACTTTTCACAGAATTCTCCTGGAAAAAAAAACCCCTTCAAATGGCCTTTTTTATCCTCGTTTCCACAGCGGGGGTGCACTTTCCCAGAGCACCGCAATGAGATTGTCCGTCGCAGCGACATTTTAATTCTTAGAGCTGGAATTTAGCCAAATCAAGTGGAAAATGGCATTTCACGTGATCTTTTTTTCGTGTGTGTGTGTGTGCAGTCATTTGTGACCAGGCAGAGATCATCGGCGCTCCACACTCGAGAAGCTGGCGTCATCGCGGTCGGGCGTCTAGAAGTGCGGAACCGCGGCGGCCCTCTCTCGGTGATCCCACACTTGGCCGCCTCGGTCTGCCGCGTTAATAAGCGCATCACGTCGTCGACCACGGCACCACTGCTCCCGCTTGCGTGAGAAAAAAACGCTATTTAAATTGGGTTAGTGACAATTGACAAAAAGTATTCATGTGTTCATTGCAACAGCAAACATATTAATACGCGGACAGACAATAATTAATACGGCAGTAATTGAATGCACTGGACTTTGATAGTTTCATCGTAACCCGTGATCACTTAGAATAAATTCACAACATTAAAGCACAAACCACAAGTACATCACCGCATGCCTTTAACCTTTCCTCCTTCCCCGCGATGATTTAGTGTCCCTCCGCTTTATCTGTCCGCCCTCTCCCTTGGCTGCGGATGCGCATCACCAGAATATCATACGCATGACAGGCCCAAGCCTAATGGGACAGGGCAGTCCATCCCAACTCACAGAGCCGTTTGATTTATACGCCGTGATGAGATTTCTCCTCTCGCTTCCCGCCCGTCCGTCAAAACCCCGACAGATCTGATAGCGATCCTTTCCAGGTGCCAGCCCCGGCAAGTGTCCTGAGCTTCTGTGACCCGCGCGGTCCCAGACCCCACGGCGTGAGATCCTGCAACGGCAGGCCGTGAGGCTCGCACGAGAAAACACCGGCGCCGAATGACCCCCCCCCCCCCCCCCGTGGCTTCGGCTCAGCTCGTGCCACTTCCCTCGGGGGGGGGACGGAACGCTGTCTAAGGGCAATCGCGTTACGAAACAGAAGGCGCAGCTAGAAGACAAACCCAGCCCCCTACAGAGCCCCCCCACCCCCTTCCCTTCCCCTACCTCCTCCTTCCGCACCGCCCCGTGCGGGATTGGATCGAGCGCGTGGTGAGAAATGAAGGTGTCCCAGCGGCCCTCTTCAAGAATGTAATAATAAGAAGAACATCAAGAACGGTATATCCCCGTTAGGAATCGTAAAGGTTAGCTTCATGAATGAAATGAATAATACATGGCACGCAACCAATTTTACATGGAATTAAATAAATAGTTTAATCGGGAGGGCACGGTGACGGAGTTGATTGTGCACTGTGTGCTCTTTTTGTACATGTTGGGGAATTCATCTATGTGTTCCACATTTGTAAGAGTTATTGCAAGATACATAATATAGCATCATACCCAAAGTGCTCCAGCATTAGTTTCCATACATATACCTTGATCGCTACTCACCAAACATCTCAAATATCCCATTGTCAATTTTGTTTTTATATAATAAATGGGTTATTGGCGTGCTCCTTTCACCAATTTTATTTTGCAGAAATGCATTGTTCTTTAGTGAGACGCAATTGAATTCTGCAAGCCCTCGTGCCTGAAATGGGATTGCAACGCTCCTACACAAAGCGTTTTACTCTGACAATCACAAACAGGCGGCGCTGGCCAACCGCCACTACAATCACCGTCGCTGCACAAGAAGCCAGCTCAAAGCTCAAATTTGCCCGTGTCAGTGCCACAATGCCATTAAGCGCAGGCTTTTCTTTCACATTTACCGAGAGCGTGGCCAGCTGAGCTCGCCAATACACGAGTCCCATTACAACCGTCGCCTCTCCAGAAGGCCCTTGCACTCGGCCTTCTTCCTCACCGCGGTGCACGGCGGTCGCCGGGGCGTGGAGCGCGACCGTCCGGGCGATAGCCACGAAAACTTCCCACGTGCCACAGATAGTGGCCGATCGGCGATACCCATCGCGGCCGTGGCACGCCCGCTGCCGAGCGATTGACTCTGGCTCAGGGCGAGCCCGCCTCTGACGATCGCTGCCCACAGGGCCCTTCGCTAATGCCATTCCCATGAGCGCCGTTGTGCCGTTTGCAATGTTACGCATCTGTGCCTGAGCGGTACACCCCTTCGGTTATTCGTTTTTCGTGGCGCGCATCAGTCAGGAGGGCCTTTGGTTGCTGTGGGATGGAGTAAGATGTGCTCTCTCTCTGTGTGTCTGCGTTTTGGTAAATTTCAGGTTGCTGACATCGCTAAATTCTCTTGACGTTATTTTGTAAACATGGCAGGGGGAGGTTATTTATTTACTTTTGTAATTTCATCTCAGAGATGGATTTTCAATTTGTTTTTGTTATTGTTATTGTTTCACTTGAGTGTTAAAAAAAACTTTGACATGACAACTTTATAAAAAAAAATGATACACGTGAACAATTGAGAGGCTAAAATGCCTGTGCTTGGTTTTTATCGGAATCAGTAGACATCACCTCCACGACACGAGGGGGCCCAGTGTTAGCACCTTTGCGTTGGAGATTCACAGTTCGAAACCGGTAGGCTGTCCCGGTTAATACTGCGGGCGGATCACCCGTAAAATACAACACGCCGTCTGCTCGAAAGTGGATATTCAAAATATTTCACAAAGTAATAAAAAAAAGAAAGGTCCACTCTGTGCTGGTACGATGGTCCACATTTTTTAAATAATGCGTATTTTTCTTTTAAATGGGAAACAAATAGCAATGTTTGCTACCTACTGCGGAAACGTAGAAGAAACCTCCTGAGAATGAGTCTTGAGACTCATCGAGGCTTTCCTAGGTAGACAAGCAGCAGGTAACTTGTTATGATTGTCAGATAGGCCATCATCATGACCTCTCCACTGCTGGATGAGGGACTCCCCCACTCTCTTGCCATCCCTCACAGTTCCACAGTGCCACAATCCATCTCACTCCTGCTCATTCGCTGTTCTCATCACTCCATCGATCGCGGTGGTCATTTTCTTCGACGCGATCTCTCCTCTGGCTGCCATTCCATCCTCAAGCTCATCCATCAGCCATATCCCCCCCCCCTTCCAGTGACGTGTCTTAGCAATCAACGTGTCTCAGATTTAGCTTTGTTTCAATTGTAAACAATCACATGAATACACAATAATAGGTGAAATATGTTTTCAGAACTAAATCTCATGCAACGCAAACGCTGTCTCACCATTGATGATGATGATGATATCTCAATATGAGTCAAGTTTGTGAAGGTGTTCATTTGTATTCCCCTTTAAAAGGTGTACAGCTGCACGATAGTGTTTGTGTAGACATATCGCTGACAATGAGCGCGGATTCCGTTCAATAACATACACACAATTTGTCTGAGTAGTGCAACATCAAAATACCTATTTTTCAATCTTGGCTTCTGTCGCAAATTCATCGCCACGCTCAATAAGATTGGACACTTCAATCAGCTTTATCGGAGCATGGAAAGTAACAAAAACACGAGAGCCAATTTGACCTCCCTTCTCAAGAGCCTCCTTATCCTTGAACGTACATCAACGTTTCAAATGTATTCCAATTTTTAAATTAATCCTAGAATTTGCTGCAAGAAGCACCAATGTACTTGCGCACGCACAGTGCCCACTTCGAGAGGGAACCCGCTTCATCAGGCGGTCGTCAGAAATCGTGGTTGACGTCACCAGCGAAACGTCACAATATCGTTCTCACATTTTAAATGTTGTGGGTTTAACTCTCCAACGCACCAGTGTGCTGCAGTAGTCACTAATTGGCACTTTTTGTTCGCGTGTCAAACGTTACTAATCGGCTGTGTCGAGTGGAGGTGGGTTTACGACACGTTTACATTTACAAGATCGAACCCAAAATGCTTTATTATGAAGATAATTGGTCCCGCAAGTCCACGTGTTACATTTTAGAGCATCTATTGCTGACATTAAGCCCTTTATGCATGCATGCACGCATACACATCCATCACAAAAGGGAGAAATGCTCCTGGGACGATTACCCACCACAGAGATGGAGCCATGAAATTAGCTAGTGCACAGGAGGGAGCTGGGACGTTGCATCTCAAGACTGTGAGAGATATTGACAGCTTGAGGAGACCTTCATCCAGCAATGGAGATGTCCCTGCTTGTGATGTGCCATTACCGAGTGCCATGGACTCAGGGATTCATAATAGAGAGGTTTTTTTGTGGGGGGGGGGGGGTTATATCGCGTAAATATACACGTGTCGCGAACCCGCCAACAGCCGACAGTGCCAATTTGCTACGATTTCAGCACACCGGCGTGTTGGAGAGTAAACCCACAACGTATATCATTTTCATATTGGTCGCGAAAGCCTACGTGCTCGACGGAATCAGAGATGTTTGTCGGAGGCGACGGGTTCTTGCTCGACAACTCTCATCTGCAGGTGATGAGACGCACCCCGAGGAGTCTTCATTAGCAACGTATTCAGATTCCCCCGAGGCACGAAGCAGTGAACGGTGCTCCACCATTAGCCACAGCACCGAGATACGAGAAGCACCGATCAGTCAGCAGCGTCAGGCGCAGCCGATGAGGGGGCAGCCGAAATAGTATTTGATCAGCATGGCAGCCTCGTCTGCAGATTCACAATTGATAACGATCACAAGCATCTCCCTCGCCTGATGGTATATACATTCACATATTTATAATATGTTGAGATTAATTAAAATATTAAATGAAATACTCTAGAAATTCCAACTATGTATTCTGTATACTGAATCAATTAAGTGCTTTTCAAACACTGGCATGTCCCATAAAAATGATCGTTCAGCTCGCTTTAGGTTACCAGGTCAAAGCCCATGGACACGCTTTGTCTCATACGAGACGAAAAAGAATGGCTTCATTTTGCCGATTTCATTCATTGGCTCGGTAAGTTCAAAAGCAGTAGCTCCGAAGTGAATCGACATTTATATTTGGGAGCCAACGCGCAACAAATGAAAACCCATTAAAACATATCGCTAAGCACTGGATATTAAAGCCATTCCATGCAGCGCGCGATAACCACAGAGCTTCAACTGAGCTTTTGTTCACACGGCCCGTGCATGATGACAAGGCGAGCGTTGCTAGTGCTCAACAAGCTGGCATTGAGAACCCTCGTAGCAAAGGCCCTCCCGCGGTGACTGGCTCATCAATGGCAGATGGTCACAACAATCCCCTTGCAGGTCATGATCTCGCATTCAGTCTCTTGCCAAGCGACATGCGCGGGCGTCCACGGTCATGGAGGTCCTGCGCAGACTTGGGAAGAAAAATGTTTTACTTCCTCTGCCCTTTTCTCAATCACTTTTGAGGGCTTTTTTGTTTTCTTCACCATTAAACATTGTTACTCATTAGCCTTATATTGCTTTGTTAACTCCAAAGGAATTATTACGGATTGTAAAATGTGCGAATTAGGGCATATCAGTGTCATCGTTTACTATTATACATTCTAACCAGGAAATGTGCACTTTTAAGTAGGAGTCTGCAATTCATCAATTCGTCCATGAATATTGATTATTAAGATCATGATGCATGCGTCGATGGTGTGTTAGAGAATCAATTACGTTTGATTTATAAATGTTGAAGAGTTGTTTTTAGTGAATGACTGCGTTTGTGAAACATGTGTCATATACTCTTTGATTTTTTCGGTAAAGTCACGTAGGTATAAATGTAAAAATATATATATAAATATTTTTTTAAATATTTTTTTATTTGGTTTCATATTTCTACCTACGTGACTTTACCGAAAGAACCAAAGAGTATGGATTCCTGCAGTCACGAAAGCTTCAAATCAAGATGTGTCATATAGTAGGCTGCACACACAATAAACCCCAGCTGTCTCTGGGCACATTGCGCTGCCGATTTTGATGGCCACGTTCAGATTCCTTACGCACTCCAACCTGCGCTCATCTGCCTCCGAGTGAAAATTGTTGCAAAGAATGGTGCTCAGTTGCGCGCTTGGAATTGCATTGACCAAAAAAAATAGATCATCTCGAGAAGAGAATGCGTTGAGGTTGTTGTCCTTCCCACGCAGCTCCGGTTAGCACGGTTGGCTACACTACGGCGCGAAAGAAATGAAAGAAGACTCTGGCCTTTTCTTCGTCCGCAAGGTGAGGTCTTCTATTCCACGGCACGGGTCCACACATTCCTTCCCCATCTCCGCATCACATTCTCTCGTTTAACCTGTTCCTGGCTCCGCACCTCGTCGCACTCCGTTTCCACCGATCATCATCCTCTCTCACCCTCACCTGGCCAAACCGTCCCACCTGACGTTCACCCAACCTCCCAGCTTGTGAACGTTCCGGCCAATCCCCTTGCTCCCCGTGCCCTAACCAATCAGAGCGTGGAGTGTTTGCTCCACCCTTCTTGATTACTCGAGTCCCAGAGATCGTGTGGGACAATCACCACAAACATTCGTATGACCGCTGCTGGATAACGATCGATATTACACCTTTGATCTCCCGATGTTCTCTGATACTCATGCGCATCTCTCCCCGCTTCTCCGCGCACTGTTAACGTCGCTCAAGGCGACGATCGTGATGGCGAGCATGGCTGTGGAGTGGCAGGGGTGGTGGCACACACGAGGCGAAGTCGCATTTCGGGCTCGTGCCCACAATCGCGGCACGCGCACCTCACGGCTCCTCCTGGTGGCAGCCTGTCGACGCCGAGGAGAACCACGCTCGTGCATCGCACTCATCAGCTGCTCACTCACGTGGTGTTGACTGCGATTGCAATCGTGAGAAGACAATTACATTAAATAAGTTGCCGGAGAGTTTATGCCACCTGCCAGACTCTCCCGCTGCCATAATTACACGTCTTGTCAAGATGCCCTCAAGTAAACGGTCGAACGCATTTGCGGCTCAAATGAGCACTGAGGCAGTGCTCATCTCCCGTCGACAGCCCTGTGCTGGAAATTCCACATTCCTATGACAGGGGGCGAGTCTATCCATAGCACAACCGCTATTGACCTCCCCACAAAGTTGTAGGTATTATATCGACCCCCGAGGAGATGATGGGGCGAGTCAACCCCCCAACCAGGATTTTTAATTCGCAACCTTCCCATTGCGATCCGCTCGCTCTACCGCTGAGCCATCTGGCCGGTAGAAGTTGCCCTTACTGTGCACCTCAAATAAGCAATGGAAACAGGTGCAGTAAACAAAACATTGATTTTAATATTTCGTTGACTCTGAGCGAGACGCTGAAGGTGAAAGGCTGCGTTCTGCCTTCTCACGACGTGGGTATAAATCCTATGGGGTTGGACGCTCTGATGGCTTTTTCAAAGTGGGTGTTTAAGGATTTCGTGGCTGCGTTGATTATCTTGCTGTCCACATGGCCGGATGCTATTTATTCAGAATTCTCTCCGTGTTAATCTCGGCGGTGGTATTACACTCAGTGCTGTGGCGTGCATAACAATTCCCCAAATATAGTCCATATGGAGCCAACGGTTTCTTGGCATGGCCAAAATGTCAACAAGATATATTTCACTGAAGTTTAATTATTGCAAAAGACGTCGACTATCCACCCACCACACGAGTAACACGTGGCCCCCAACCAGGTCTCAAAACATTCTCACGGAGTTCCCCCTCTGTTCTTCGGCGTAGTATAGCGGTGAGTGCGCTGCGCTACGAACCTCGCGACCCAGGTTTGATTCCCGTTCATGACCAATAACAGTGGCGAATTGGCTGAACCAGTGGACTCAGCCTTAAGCGTGTGGTGTGCAAACATCATCAGCATTCGGTAGGCAAAGACGACCGGGAGTGTTGCTGATTCACCGACTGTCAGCCTTCATAGGTGCTCGCTAACAGCACTTGCCCGAGCAGTCTTTTCAAGGCTCTTCGGGGGATCTCTGTGATAGACAGTCCTCGGGGTCTCGAACAAATATTTCAAACAGCGGAGGAACGCGTACGGAACTCACCGCCGCACCTGCTCTGCCAGCCCCCACTGAGCGGCACTTAGCGGCCGCTGCGCGCGCCTTGAACGCGCCGACTGCCCACAAGCCCAACGCCTCCCGCACGCAGAGGCAGGCGCCGTTGTACCGCGCCACTCGCTCCACGCATTAGTAAGCATTGATTCGTACACCCCTGTTAAACAATCGCTCGTGCCGGTGACCTCGTGGGGGGAGGGGGGGAGGGTCGAGCAGGCCGACGGCGAGGATGCAGCCGAGTGATTCTCTGCCGCGGCAAAGCGTCCACAGAGCTCGCCACGTGACCTCCCCTCTCCACGTCCCCCGTGAGCCACCGGTAAATTGCACCGAGGCCAAAATTTATTTCAATAAAAATAAAAACAAAGCAACCTATGCTCTCATGAACTACTTTGCTCACATGCATAGCAGGCACGGTAATGTAACCCCTCTTGGGGGGGGGGCTTTTATGTTACCTTCAAGATTGCATGCGATGCAAAGATTCCATGTGTCACAACACATATAATAGCGGTTAATTCTAGATTTGAAGCTTTCGTGACTGCAAGTATTCATACTCAGGTTTTTTCGGTGAAGTCACATAGGGGAAAATAAATAAATATGAAACATATAATAAAAAATAAAAATAATAGAAATATGTAATAAAAATAATAGAAATATTTCTATTATTTTTCTGATATATTTCTCATTATTTATTTATTTAAACCTACGTGACTTTACCGAAAAAACCTAAGAGTATAACAGCCGTGTGTAGCCGTTTGTCAAGCCTTTGCTGGACGAAGGTGTCTCCGTGGAGTGTTGTTCATGGCAGCTGCTTAACCATACTTCACCACAATGGTCCAAGTAGGGGGCCCAGGACCAGCTCAGATGTCAATCACCTGGGCCGGGCAGATATCTCTGGTCGCAGGGTTTTGAATGCAGTGCGCTAAACGAATGCGCCACCACTGCACCCCACGTATAAAATAATCGTTGACAAAATTGAACGTATTCATTGCACGTCGCCTCAATGACTTCAATGTATGCGAACGCTGTCAGCAATGAAAGCTGAACGTAGGCGATGCTGTTGCGAGTCAACCCCATGTTGCACGTCAGCTCCCCTTTTGTCCACACAAGAAACGCATCACATTCATCGAGAATCCCGCCCCGCTCCCTTCGCTCTCTGCACGCGGCAGTGCATTCCTTATCCTGTCTGCAAATTCCGATCGGCGGATTTATTTACACATAATTACATTTGCATCGACAAAACCGCGGCCGATGGATTGACCATCGCTGATGGTTGCACGACGCGGCAGATCCAAATGCAAAAATGAAAACAAATCTCTTTGCGATAGCGCGCGGCCAGTAGTCCACCAGTGCAAAATTACAATGAACACGTTCGTCGGGAACTCTGTGACCCCCAAAACATGCCACATATATATAAAACAGGCGACGTTTCGGGCAATGGCCCTCCTGCATAGCACAAAGAGAGTTCAGAGAGACGAAGTGAAGTCAGACTGCCCATACACACACCATGGGGCCCTGACAGGAACCTTATTTCAAGAATGTGTCCGGATAAACGGTCTTAAATGGCAACAAACATTAAGCGACGGAATACGGTGAATACAAGACAAACCCCCGTTGACAAATCCGAAAACAAATTACGCATCAACTCGTTGGTATTAACAGTGAAATGGATGTCAAGGAGTGATTCACCCTCGTTTACCCTCGCGGTCCAGGTCCTCTTCCCACTGCTCACCTCCCAAATCGTGCGTCGTCCATTCCACCCATGAATCCATCGGCTCTGATCATACATTCATTCGTCACTTTTCTGCTGTCAGAAGGCATTCCAGTCCCCGGGAGGGACCTCTTTTTTTCGTGCAAACGAGGGTGATTTATCTGCCGGGGGGTATTGGATTCCTGCCCGCTGCATGCTGAGCAATGCTCGGTTGGCGTCGGAGTAAATGAACCTCTGCCGCCGGATTGGTGGCGAGCGCCTCGACCGCCCTGCCAGCCTGTGGCCTCTGTGGAGCTCGTTTCGAACTGGAAACAAGAATACCGGGGAGCACAGGGAACGCCGATTTTCTATGTGTGTGTGCTCGTGTGTGTGTGTTTGTACTGTGTGTGTGTGCTCGTGTGTGTGTGGGGAGCTTACAAGTCTTTGAAAGATCGGGGAAAAGTCACATCGGTGAGCTCCTCCGGCAGGCAATGCTGCGTTGGCTGTGTCATGTAGTCCGCATGCCCAGCCACCGCATGCCTAAACAGCTTTTGTTCGGCCGGATCGAGGGGGCTAAACGGGCGCGGCACAGGCTAGATAAGAGATGGAGTGATGTGGTATAGGAGGAGGTGGAGCTGAGTGGACTTGGCGATGACTGGTACCAGCGGTGTCAAAATCGGCCTCTGTGGAGGAGGCTCGTGAAGGACGCTACTGGGCAGTTGGAGGCAGTCGCCCTCCAACAACAACGGAGGGCGGAGGAGCGACGCTCACAACAACGAGCGGAGCGCCGGGTGGCTAAAGCACAGCAAGTTGGCACAGTAAGGGACACAGATGGTGCATCAGCCAGTCATCTCGGTCATCTCAGTCAGTCGACCCGTGGCACCTGGGTCTGCCCCGTGACCTCCTGCCAGCGGGCGTTCGACACTTCACGTGGCCTCAAGGTGCACATGGCCTGGCACAAGCGTCGTGGTGACATCACCGCCACTTAGTGGCGAATGGTGACTGTTGTTGTACGCGTATGCTCGTGTGGGGAACGGTGGTGTAGTGGTTAGTGCGCTACGAACCCGGCGACCCGAGTTCGATCCCCGCTCATGGCCAACGCCAGTGGCGATCATCTGAACCAGTCATGGGCCTCCCCTAGGTCGACTCAGCTTCAAATGTGCACCTGGTGCAGTGTGTAAAAACACATGCCACTGGGGAAACAAAGGCGGTCGGGCGTGGTACTGGCCACCAACCCCCTCGTGTACCGTGCTGGCCTTTATAGGTGTTCGCGAACAGCACTTGCCCCAACAATCTGCTAAGGCTACACGGGGGATCTTTGTCTTTGAAGTGGTAGTGCATTGTGGTGAACTCCTTAGTGTGTGTGCTCGTGTGTGGCGGGGGGGGTTGATTCGTAGATCGATACAATTCGAGCACCATTGTGGGGAAGTAAAGTGGTTGTCCTATCGATAGATTTGTCCCTGCCACAGAAATGTGGAAGTTCCACCACTGGCTCGGGCATCTAAGCAGGATATGAGCACCACATACATGCTCAACTGACTGGTGACTTTTGACTCAGAGTTGATATATAGTTTGTTCCGTCGGACAAATATGAAAATATATTAGAATTGCTTACTGGGACACATATATGTGTGTGGGTATATATATAAACTGCAAATTGATGCATTCATTCAAGGCAAGGAGTAGCTGTCATGGGACACACAGAGCAGTCACGTCTCCATGAGGCAGTGTTGGGCACGCTATCTGAGTAAATATAATCAAGACAGCTTCAAATGGATCAGCGCCGAACAAGAAGCGCGATCGGTACGGAGCCATCACTCGCGCGCAAACCGCACGCTGACATCTGCTCAAGCCAATGCACTTGAGCAGATGGAAAGAGAGAGAGAGAAAAGAATGAGAAAAAAAAAACCCCACACACTCGGCTTCTCTCGGAGACTGACGGCTCCGCACAGATTATTGCACGCAATTCAGACCTCCGTCAAAGCGCTCGCGTAATTGGACGTGTCTGATCAATTGTACAACAGCGGCTTTCGCTTCTCTTCACCTGTTTTCTCTCGTCCAGGGATTGGGGCTGGAGGACATGAGACGCTGATGCTTCTCAAACAAAACAACAACAACAACAACAACAAGCGGAGCGTGCAGCAAATACCCGTGACGATTGCGATGTGATTACCGTGTTTATTTCCGCGGAGAAAGCTTTCGCCGAGATTACGTGGACTTCTGCTGGAGCCAACTTTGTGATGTTTGGCAAAGCTATTTTTAAGCAATGAATCCGTTTTTTTCCATTGTATTTACATGATTTGTTCAATAATATAATATATAGTCACAATGCCCATTATTTACCAAGAAAAGCCTCACTGAGTTGTTATTTGAGAGGGTTCTACATCGGGATTTTGGGCCAATTCTACGAGTGAGAGTTTGGCTTCAAGTGGCGACGAAGCTGAGACAACCCAGCACGCGTACCAGGCGGAGGGGGGGGGGACACTCAGCAGCGTCAGCTCCTGGCCACATCTCACAGCTCCACCCCGACCACCCCGGGCAAGCCCAAGGTGGTCACCCACGCCAGTGCAGTGTGGCGTTTATTCACTCGGACAACTTCGTCTTTTCTCCCGTGTCACTTTATTCACAGCCTCCCACACGGATGCTTCTCTTGTTCAACACCGACGCTCTCCTGTCGACAAAACTCTTCCACTGCTAGCCTACTACTTCGAGCTCACTCTCTCTCTCTCTCTCACTCCGCTAGCCTGTTACTTTTCATTCCTAGCCTGTCACGAACTCTCTCTCTCTGTGTATACTCCGTTAGCTTTCCACCCTATCACACTCAGACTAAAGATTCCGCTTGCCTCTCCACTGCTAGCCTGTCCACAGCCGCACCTCCAACCTCGCCCGTGCCCCCCAGCGGGGGTTCAGCCAACACACCGCTGGGGAGGAGGAGGTGTGGGAGGCGAGGTCGCGGACTTCTCTTGAATCTCTTCACTGCTTCATTTCCAACCAACTCCCCCCAACCGCCTCACACGTTCCCCTTTTACCCCCCTCTTCATCAAGTGCCCTCAGATGACCCTCATCCAGCCGGCGTCCTTCCGGCGTCTCTTGCACGTGGTCTCCCCCTCATCGCCACGATCTCTCGCCTCCGTGGCGCCTACTCCGCGTTTGCATTTGCAGCCGGCCAATCACTGCCCTCTTTCCTTAATTGCTGACGTCTCTCTGTCTGCTGTCACCCAGGCCACCCGCCTGCGACTGCGTATCGTGAGCTGACCTCACTGCTCGCGACCCCGTGCATGAATGCAACTGCTGTTTGCAAACCCTGCGCGCGTCACGCCATGCACCAGTACCAACCAGGCTCAAAACTGCTTAGCATCCCAGATCCAGCGAGGTCCGGCTGATGTAGTCCTTAGTTATGCACATGTTATATTTTGTATACACATAGAGCGTCTTTACTCAAGGCGCTTAACATCGCTGAAACAACGGTGTCATAAAATTATGATTTAGTTGGCAGAGGCATGCACGTGCTGAGGGATGAGTGACAGCGAAAGAGGGTAATCAGGGGTTACGAGGGTAGGGGGGAGGGACGGGTAGAAGTGTAGGGGCGAGGTAAGAGGAAGAGAATGGGCAATGGCGGAGAGATGAGTCTTTAAGAGAGGAATGGAAGTCCTGGAGGTTAAGGAGGATGACTGCTCAATGTACAGGGAAAGTTGATTCCAGTGGAGGGGTGCAAGGAGGGAGAAGGAGCGAAAGTGAGATTGTGAATAGGGAGACTTGACTTTTAAACAACTTTTATTGCCGCCAGCAGCAAAAGCACTGGAGGCGATTTCAATATGAAACACACAAAGTCACCAGCAAACAAAAGAAAATAAACGCTACAAATCGACGCACTGTGGCGCTGAAAGCACCGCGCACAATACAAAAGAAAAGTCACGTGGTTGTGGTGGTCATCGCGCACGCCACGGTGACGAGCGAGCGCTTCAGAAGGTGAACACGAGGGTGCCGTCCACGCTGGTGCAGAGGGCCTTTCCGGCTCCCCAGCGTTCGAAGAAGACGTGCACATCACCAACATGTGTGTGGTACATGGCGTGCTCCAGCCGGAGCCGCGCCTTAAGCAGGCCTCTGAGCACTGGAAGCTCCACAGAGCAGCCGTCAGTGTCACCCTCCAGCATCTTTTTCCTCGTTCTGTACACCGCCATCTTCGCTTGCGCGCAGGCGAAGTTGGCGAGGTCATGGCGCTTGTTTGCCAGGTAAGGCACCACATATACGAAGCTGCTGTTGTAGAAGGGTACCCCCAGTTTCCTGAAGATGTCCCCCAAAAGGCGGAACATTGGTTTGAGCCGCTGGCAGTGTAAGTATTGGTGGGGCAGATTCTCCCTGGCACCGCAGGAAATGCACAAGTCTGTTATAGGGAGAAGGAGGGACAGGGAGAAAGATAGAAAGAGAACATAGGTAACGAAGAAAGGGGACATGGAAGAGGATGAGAGAGGCAAGACAAGGCGGGGCAAAGCCGTGGAGAGATGTAAAGACGAGTTTCAGGTATTTGAAAAAGACAGCGGGGGTAGTGAATGGAAGGTCAGTGAAGTTGAATGGGGAGAGGCGAAGTGGGGGAATTAAATGGGAGATTGAGAACAATATGTGCTGAAGGGTCTTTATTTGTTTATCTAAATAGTCGTGGACTGTACAAAGTGGAGAGGAAATTACAAGTTTGCAAAAAAAAAACGTGTGGCATTCTATTCAGCCGTGAAAATATATCTGAAACCTGAGAGATCATTTTTTATTATTTGTATTATTTGATTTGACATTTTTTTATTTTCTATCTACGTAACTTTACCGAAAGAACCAGGAATCTGAGTGAAAATAATATCAGTGGTACAATATAGGACGACTGACAATTGCACACTGAGAGTCACGTGCAGTATTGGAAAGTTGTGCTTCTGCCACGACTGACCTTGCTATTGGCACGGTCAAAAAAAAAATCGAGAGAGAAAATATAACTCTATTTAATTGAAAATATACTATTTTCCCACAGCTAAGAAATAGCACATTATTGTATCACTACTGCGTAATGAAAAATAGAACACGTCAACAGATAAAGCTGCATCATATAGATAGCACGTGTACTCATCGTCGTTGCAAAATGACACGTTTTCATATTTTAATAAGAATTGATTCTGGGTCAACGATTCTCAAAGACGGGCCATTTGTTGTGTTGACGTCTATAATATTGTGACTGCAAGACGTTTGCTTCATGATGACCAAGATGCCAGAGGTGCGTCGCACAAATTTGTTTATGAACTTGTTCACATTTCTGACATCAAATGCCCTGCAGCCCACGCAAGTACCTGCATGCACCGTCACTCGAATATCATTGAGCTTCCACTGTAAGGTAAATACATTTCGTCTTCTTTATGTTGTATCTCTTCTGTGAATCGATGGCAGTTGTAAACGTGTGCTGCAGCTCATGAGCTTAATTAACATGAGTGACGACCTTTTGACGATGATAAGTGGTGTAATCGTCACCTCCTTGAAGACTGCATCAATGCTCTTTTGCGACTCCGTTTTGGACTCGAACTGATTTACAAAGTACAAGAATACCAAGCGCTTTGATGCTTCAGCTCAAAGCATTCCTTATCTTATCTTACATAGATTTATACAGCGGCTTCATCCAGGATGGGGAACGTGTCTCAATGATTATTAAAATAAAGAGTGCTCTTTTATATAGCAAATTGCATCTCAGGTGTGTGTCTTTCTCTCTCTTGCATACAGGCACAGGAAACCAGGGACAAGCAGGAAAGGAAAGCCAGAACCGGTGCCAACAATCGCCAAAGCTCTGTGCTCCTAGATTGGGATTATTGGCTAACTCCGTTAATGAGTGTAAATTTGACGCCAGTGGTTCATCTTAACCTGAGGTGCACGCACCCCTTGGGGGGTACGAGATGCCCTTTCTGGGGGTGCGAGACATCCCAGATCTGTTTTTTTAAGGTAAATAATCGAAAACACAAATTAAGCACGCGCGCGTAAATAGAACTGCATGGTTTCATCAAACCTGCGTATTTATTGCAGTAAAAAATAATAATTAAAGGTCGAGAACCAAGGGGGGGGGGGGGTGCAAGGCTACAGTGAAATGGTAAGAACCACTGGTTTTACACAGTGCAGGGTGAGGGCTTCTCCTCTTGTCTTCGTCGATTTCCCAACGACGACGCCGCCGTGGTCCTGGCGAGGCCGAGACCCTCTGATCCCCGATCAAAACGAAGGTGGCTCGCAAAGCAGCGCCGGCAGCGACCTTCACGAAACTTCAGAAAATTCGCGACATTCTGAGTCCGCACAGGTCTCAATCGCCACGGAACGTCGCTCTGCCCGAGGAGGTACGGATCCTGTTCGGGGGGAGTCTTGTCGCCTGCGGTTGACGCACTCACCAAATTAGCAGGGCCGGCGTTTCGACTCAGCCAATATGCGTGTTGTAAAACCAAAAATGTCGCAACATTTCAACTTTTTCCTTCTTCTTAAGCATTTCACACAGCGTCTCTGCGGAATATGCCATATTATCCCAAGTGGTAGGCTTGGACACGGTCCACTTACATATATATATATTTTTAAAGCACCGGGTTACGGGGACAAAATTGCATATTTAAAGACAATAAAAGTGATCAGTTGTCAGAATTGAGGCTGCGCCGTGAATTATTTACGTGCAAATCTGCGCGTTAAGCTCTTATTACGGAGCGCAAAGAAGACTCGCAAGTCCCCGACCTAATGGAACGCTTTGAGGTCAAATTGAGAGCCCAAGCGTCCAAAGCACCGTATTATTTTGAGATGTGACTTTTTATTTCATAATTTTCATTTTATTACCACCGATTTTTGGGTCAGCGGTCCTGGCATGCATGACACGTGGTAGCTGTCGGGATATTCCATCAGCAGCACGGTAATGATATGTGTAATAGAGCAAGTCTGTGTATTGCGGCGCCGAACAGACAGCATGCATTCGAGATTTGCATTATTCATGCGGGAGCTTCGCTAATGTAGTTAGTTGTGTCTGCAGCTTTAACAAAGAGCTGAGCTTGCCCCCCTCCCTGCCGCCCCCCCCCCCCACCCTGATCTGTAAGCACGAAGTCCAACGAAGCTTTTGAAGCCGTGAAAACGCAACGAGATGCTGCTCTCATCAACAAGAATGAGCCACGCGTGTGGGGACAGAGGGGTACCTTTGCTGCTAAATTATTATTTTTTTTCATTAAAAAAATCATTACACAGCACAAAAGAATATTGTACAGCGAGGAAATGTACTCTGCAAGAATAACAGCAGTGGCTGGAATTACACAAAAAGGGCTGTAATGGGCTACGTGGGAAGACGGAATGGGTCTTCTCTTGTAATGTATCAAGTAGCGTGGCGATAATGTCCAGATTCTTGGACTTTGAAGAGATAACAAGATTTCATTCGGGTCAAACCCCATCACCCAGGCTCTCATCAGGCGATATCTTTATACGATTCAATACATTATCCATCAGTGGCTAGAGATCTCTCCTCCCACTCATCGGAGGCAGTAACAATGCCATGCTAACCACAGATCAAAGCATGACCATACTCTACGGCGCCGCGCTATTACACCGTGTTCCTCGTTCATCAAAGTAAATAAAACGCACTCCTTGGAAAGAAATTCAAAACAATTTTGAGCGCAACGTTTCGTAAACACGAGTCATAAAATCCGCGCCGTTTCTCTAATTGAAAAAAATCAAAGCCACGCTTCGCATTAAACTCACGCACCTCGTGAATTATTAAAAATGCATTATTCAAGGTATGCTTACGCATTTTAAATTTCTGACCCAATGCCATTTTTATACAAATTAATAATTCTGCTCTGCGATTTATGATGCCGTGGTCCATTCCCGATGCGACATCGCATCGCGGGGCCTTGTAATGAAACGGCTGTCTGCAAATGTTTGTAGGCACTCCCCTTGCCTTTGACGTCCCAACTTGATTGCTTTAATTGCTCTTTAATGTTTTTGATTTTTTTTTCCTCTGCAGCTGCATGATGCGTTTTTAATTGTTTAACCGAGCACCGCCTGCGTTTTGTTTCATTGCAGCCTTGATAGATATTCCAGACTTTATTATCATTATTTATTTCCGAATTACAAATCAGCACCTGCCAGAATAACCAAACTTCATCATCGGAGAGGCCATAACTGTAAATCTGGATGTGCACGTCTTGAACGTCGATTTAAAACAATTGCGCGAATGAAAACGCGGCGAGCAATCCCGCTTGTAATCGTCCACAGACCCCGATGAGCCCCAAGCATTCATATCCGCGCCTTCGCAATTATCTGTGCATTCTTAATTATTACATTCCATTTTTCTTTTTTGCAATTCAGCAAAGATTATTGCCGCTAAAGCACAAAATAATTCCTTAGAGGCTTTGTATCAATGTACTGCTGGATGAAGGCCTGCCCATGTCAGTCGTGGAGATTGTTTGACCGTATTTCACCACACCGATCAGTGTGAGTTAATCAAGGCTGTGAGTTGATCAGTCTAAGACTGATTAACATTGTGAGAAAATGAGTCTTAGGCTGGACGTCTATGAAAAGGAGCTTTATAGCTCGTCGGATTCATCCAGTATAAATAACTATTCTGATGACTCTTTCGGTTCTTTCGGTAAGTCACGTATAAAGAGAAAATAATAAATAAATGTAAAAAAATTTGATTAAATATTTAAGAACCAAAGAGTAATTCCTGCAGTCACGAAAGCTCCAAATTAAGTTTGAACTATTCTGAATTTTCAACTATTCTGATTCTATATATATGTTGAATTTCTTTCGTACCGTACGTAACCAACCATGCTAATCGGAGTTGCGTGCAATGTGAGAATCCGATTTCAATCAAGGAATGGAACGCGTCCGAGAGGATGACTCCCGAGCGGATGAAGCGACGAAGTCTGCTCACGTGACGCTACTCGGCAGATGACTCCATCTCAGGATCGTGAAAAGTGTCCCGTGGCTTGGGCACGACATCATCCAGCAGTGGACTGACCATGGCCGATGCCGTCACGCGATTTAATGCGTACACGTTATACACATATTGTTGATTCGCTATATGCAGTGCCTTGAGAGAGTATGAAATAAGGACATGGGAGTGTGTTGATTGAAAGCGATTAACTCCAGTCCGACAACACTTAACGGCTTCTATAATTAACGGCGTCTGGGGAGGCGGGCGAGCAGACGCCCAGTGAGAAACACGACGATGCAGCAGCTCCTCTTCAGGGGTTCCGCCTCCCTCCCGGGCCCAGTTGGACTCTAGTCCGTGGCCCTCCACGCCACCTGCTTTGGCCCGAGCATCCACGGCATGCAGCAGCAGCAGCAGCAGCGTCTCTCTCGCCGGCGTTTCCTATCCCCTCGCCGATATCGACCAACAACAAAACTAAAGCGTGGAAGACATTGCTGCTTTTTCCTGGATTTTTCTGTTTGCGCATAGTCACTTTAAGATTTTTTTTCGATTTAAAGCTTTCGTGACTGCAGGGATTCATCTGCTTGGTTCTTTCGGTAAAGTCACGTAGAATGGAAATAATAAAATAATAAAATAAAACAATAAAATAATTCTCACGACGTTTCGGCCACAACGTAAGCAGCCGTCCTCAGGTGACCTGGCCGAAACGTCGTGAGAATAATTTCATTATGTTTTATTTTATTATTTTTTTATTTCCATTCTACGTGACTTTACCGAAAGAACCAAGAAGATCACTTTAAGGTGTTTCTTGTTCACGTTTTGTTTGTTGCGGTTGCACCCGATTCAAGAGCCGCATGGCTCACAGGGCCATACCTAATTAAAAAAATTAAAAAAAATGAACCACCACCAGGGCACCAGTGAGCAGGACTGCTCCTGATTTGAAGCTTTCGTGACTGCAGCAATCCATACTCTTTGGTTCTTTCGGTAAAGTCACGTAGGTAGAAAATACAATAAATCACGACGTTTCGGGCGCAAC
>CM025629.2:7785136-7806281 GCA_014621495.2 Entosphenus tridentatus
ACCGAAAGAACCAAAGAGCGGGACTGCTCCTGTTTCGTTCTCTCCGAAAGCAGAAGGGCCTCGTCCGCACGGCGCTTAACTGGGGGAATTTGATGAGAAATGCTTAATTCGATTAAGCGGGCTTATCACATCTCCCTGTGAGGCAACGGTCCTTAATTGGATCAATAGCTATTTGGCCACAATTACCGTGGGCGTAGGAGGCTGCCGGTCAGACCGTAATCTCATTGGGGGCCTCGTCTTGCCGCGGTGTAAGGATATTAACCAGCTGCGGAGTGTTCAACGGCAGTCTGTTCATCTGTTGAGGCTCCCGCGTCAGTCGAAGGCGACTGTGGCGATTCCTGTCCGAGAGGGTCCGTGTGCCGGTCTCGCCGCCGCCGCCGCCGCCGACACCGCGAGACGTGACGCGGAGTGAGAACGAGGCGATTGGCGGAGGAGGCGTCGTTGTTCAACAGCCTCCGTGTTTAACAGGCGGGGAACGAGAAGGGCACGGGCTGGCGAGACCTTTGCGGGTACCCACGCTCCCCTTACCGGTCATCCCACCCACCCTTTATCGGTCATCCTACCCACCCTTCATCGATTTGGAGGGGGGGGGGTGGCACGGCTAGGAGACGTTTCCACATAAATTGAAGTTTTTCTTGCGTGCGGCGTGGCCTTCATCGAGCAGTGAAGAGAGGAACGGCGGGCGACGGCTCATCCGTCCTCATCGGAGCCTCCTCCTCCTCGGCTATTCGCGACGACGACGTTGACGCACGTTCTTACCCTGCGATCGCTTACCGCGTGCCTGGAAGCGTTCATAATTTAATCATCGGCCACGCGCTCCGTCGTTCACGGATGCTCGTCGGTGCGGTTGACACCGATCGACCTTAAAGAGCCAGCCGCTGCGCGAAATGTGCAGGTCACTGTGAGCACGTGGCCCACGATGGCCGACACGTTCCCAGCGAATGCAGCGAATCATCCACGCAGACAGGTGACGCGCGTGTAACGTGGACAGCACTTTTTGTCAATTCACTGCTGGATGAGGGCTTCTCTATCAGGCGCATTGCAGGTAACTTTAAAACTTTCATACTCTTTGGTTCTGTCGGTAAAGGCACGTAGATAGAAAATTTATAGATCACGACGTTTTGATCGCAACACAAGCACCCGTCTTCAGGTGAGAGAGAAAGCTACTGAAACACAAGGTCTTATATAGGCCTGAGATGGATGCAGCCTCAAGGGTAAGAGGGCGGGGCTAGAGATGGAAACGTCGTGATCTATTCATTTTCTACCTACGTGACTTTACCGAAAGAACCAAAGAGTATGGATTCTTACAGTCACCAAAGCTTCCAATCAAGATTTAAAACTTTTGTTCCATTTTAGTTGCCCTTGCCCCTGTTTCACGCCGCTCTCGCTGGTGGTCGAGGCCGACGCCGGAGCTACAGTCCAAGGAGGAGGGCCAAGAGAAGGTCCGAAGGGGACGCCCGCCGATGGAGATGGAGCGAGCGATGAAATCCGACCGAGCGCAACGCCGGAGGGGAGGGGGAACTTCATCCAGCCGTGTATAGATCCTGGCTGAAAGTGAAGACGTACAACCTTTGAACTGCGTGCACACTTTTTTTTTCGTCATCACGCGCGCACACCACCTGAGATGATTGTTTTTTGCAGCCACACTGCCAATAAAGTTCGAACAGCAGCCCATCATTGTGGTGATTAGGCCAAGGCACGTTCATAAACGATAGCCCGTGCAATTAATAAAGGATACAGCCTCGAGCATAGAGGGGGGAAGGGGGGAAGCGTCTGAATGTGGCCAGTACGCTGGGCGACCATTAACTGGAAGGAGCAAGGCGTGTGCTGTTTGTTAATTCGCGCACGCCTCAACTCAATTACCCGACCCATTGTTGTTGTGACTCGCTCCTATCTACGACGCCGCCGCCTCGCGCGCGAGACTACCATTGCTGTGTTATCCGTGACCATTCACCTGCGTCCCCTCCGCCGCCGGGTTTCAATGCATTCGTTATTCTAGCACCTGCAGTGCATTTTAAATAACAGCAACAACAACAACAACAAAATAACACAAGCAGCGTAATTAGCCGCGGATGTGTTTAAGAAAGAAAATTGGTTTAAAAAAAAACGTTGCAGTAAATTGTAATTAAAACCCCATGCATAACCCCCCCAAAAAAAACCTTTCCCTTAATTTCACAGCACATCTGCTAAAATTAATGCCTGGACTCTATGGTTACTTGAAAGTAATTACTGCTTAATTTGTTCAGGGTACTTTCATTGCAACAATAATAATAGTGAGTAGAGCTCAAGCTAAAGTGCTTGCCACACATTGGCCTCCTCTCTGTGACTTGTCGTCAGGCCTACTCTGGGCCCTGATCATTGCACAGAAGCGTGCTTTGAAGTATTCGGGTGACAGTAGTAACACCCGTGCCTCTCAGTAAGAACTGCCTGCGTTCGATTCCTAACTTAGACGCATTTCGGCATGGAGTTTGTTCTATCCCGACTCTGGCATGGGTGTCTTCTGGGTTCTTCGTTTTCATCTCACAGCTAAAACACATTGTCCTGCGGAGGGAGCTGGTAGGAACGTTGGGTTGCTCGGTCAATGGCCAGGGTCAACGGCGGCGTGGTGTATTCCGCAAATATGCCCGACTGTGAGGGCGGGCACAAGCCGGCGTGAGTAGGTTAAACGTTGAGTTTTATAAGGGCACCACGGGGTGACCAGCCCCTCCCCAC
Organism: Entosphenus tridentatus; assembly: GCA_014621495.2. NCBI lineage: Eukaryota > Metazoa > Chordata > Hyperoartia > Petromyzontiformes > Petromyzontidae > Entosphenus > Entosphenus tridentatus. The sequence continues at coordinate 7,787,849 of CM025629.2, forward strand.
CCAGCCCCTTCCCACCCAGCCCCCACCCCTCCCATTTTTGGATGCACAACGGACGGACGGACACAATAATCCCCTGTGGGCTGGTGTAACCAGGAGGTTCCTACCAGTACAATTGCATACTTATCTGGTGTTGGCCAACCATCCCAATGCTGGAAAATTAACCTGCAAATGATTCACTTTTCGGATTACACAGAGCAGCGGCAACATTGCTCCCCACTGCGGAAGCTTGACAGGACCCTCCTGAAAATAATCTTGAGACTCAGTGGGTAAACAGGCAGAGTAATAAAATGAATAGTAAATAATACGTGACTAGGGTTTCCAATATTAAAATTATAATAATTAACAGCTGTGAGTCTGTGAATGTTGTGCATATTTGACTTGTCTCTACGCTGCGACCCATTTCATTTTAATGACTCAACAGAGCTTCACTGTGTCTCGAGACGATACACATTGGTGGAGGGTTCTGCCACATTGAGATGTTTGCTAACAGTGGAAACTGGAGTGCCCGGAGGAAAGCCGACGACACGTACGAGGTGGGATAAAACACTCCGTGGTCCAAATCAGCCAACTGACGATTTTGACCGTCCTGAGTTTATGAATCACCGCAATTAGAGGGCACAATTACAATCAAGGACGAATCGTTACATACGTATCGTAGTGAACACAGAGGCTGCGAGGGTCATGCATTTATAATAATTAATTCTCACACACGCGCGCACGTTCTTTAGCATCTACCATGAGGGAAGTAACTGATTTTAAATCTACAAAGCGACGCATCGCTACATGCTCAGTCCAAACAACAGGGACATGCGCCACACTTGCTGTACTGCCACATCCTGACCGCCACAAGGCTGCCCAGTGGGGTTCGCGTTTCACACGCCCGTGTGATCCGCCCACCCGGTGCTGGACCAAAGCCATCACACCCGGGTCAATCGTGTCTCTGCGCTTATATATTGTGAGCAGCGGTAGCATAGTGGCTACCGCACTGTGCTACGAACCCGGTGACCTGGCTTCTATTCCTAACCATGGTTAAATGAGCATCTGGTGCAATGTAAATATAAGCACTGGGAAGACAAAGAGGGCCCGGCGTCGTGCCAGCCACGCTCGCTAGCAGCACTTGCCCCAAGAGTCTGTTAAGGCTATACGGGGGATCTTTGTCTTTGGATGGACGAGCGGGGGCACAGCGGTTAACGCATTCGATTCCAGCTCACGGCCAAAACAGTGGCGAATATTTGAACCTGTCCTGGGCCTCTCCTAGGTCGACTCAGCCTTAAGCGAGTACCCGTTGCGGTGCGTAATAAACATCGGGCACTGGTGAGACAAAGGCGGCCGGGCGTGCGAAGTTTCCGGCCACAACCCGCCCGTGCACCTTGTGCCGGCCTTCACAGGTGCTACTCACTGAGAGCACTTGCCCCAGCAGCCTGTAAGAGGCTATAGGGGAGGCCGTTGTCTTTGTTTATAATGCACGACGGCTTTTGATGAGGTGCACGGCTGTCGTTAGTCAAGAGCCGTGCCAAGGTGTATCCTGACATACGGCCGTGCTCCGGTGAAATTGAGCGCGCTTTAGACATGCAGTGCGAATTGTTCAGAACATCGCGATACGCGAGCGTACAAAAGTTCCCTTTCGCAATGTTTTCTTTTCCAACGCGTGTTACAATCGCCGCGTGCCATGGAGCGACACTTTGGTATTCTTTCTTCCGCAGCAACAACAAAACCGCCTCGCAAAAAAATGATTGAGCAAGTGGCTCAGGACCTCAGTCACGGTCACGCTGCCTGGAGCTTTTAACTTGCACGGGCAACTTGAGTTGGTGTTTTACACATGTTACATACGTAATGCATTTTTTTTTCTCTTTAGAAAGAGCTCCCGTGAACTTCACCGGCGGATAACAACAATCTTAGCGATTACAGCTGAGGTGTTGGTGAACACCGCGGACCCGCTCCAACGACCATGGAATGTATTTGCGGACGCGTGGAGCGATAGGGGAAGGAGACCCGGAGGTTAAAATCTGTGTCCATGTGCGCATGTTGCTCACATTTATTTCATCGTGGACGATCCATTTTAGATGCGCCCATTATTTCAAAATATGAATGGAGAATCGTTCCTGGAGGCCACACTCTGAAAACCTTGACGACGTTTCAACGAGTCGCCTCCTGACCAACAAACACCACCGCAGGAATGCAATACTTTTTCATTATGGCGCAAACAATTGGCAGAGCACACGAAATATGTACCGACTCTACAATGAAATGAATCACCAAAATTTCCACCAAGATCACTCGAAGCACTGGGCTCTGAGCGCCTGTTTGCTTCTTGGCGCATATTGTATTTTGGCACCGTAAAGTATGCTCTACTGCCAGTGATACATTATCGCAACAAATTCACGTGAAATACGTTGGGGGGGAAACTAACTTAATACTTCAGTACTTGAGCTCAAACATATATTTTCGATAGCTGACAGTAGTAGCAGGTAGTGACAAAGTGAACGGCAAAAAAATTGATGAAATGCATCACATCCAGTCGAGGGAAAAAAATTCAAAATAAAGCATTTATCCTGTCACCCAAGCATGACAGACTCTAAAAAAAAAAATTAAGTGTTACGAGGTAGATTTTTACATACATGCAATTTCCTGAATGCGCAATTTTCAAAATCCCCACTTTGAGGGCTCACCATGGCTGTCAGTTTTCGTTGGGGAAATAGATCATGGACGCACAGCGATTTCTGCTCAGAGTCCATTAGATGCAATGACCCGGGACACGAGAGCTATCTGGAGAAATCGTTGCAGACGGTATTTCACAAGGAATGGGAAATGAGGGTGTCTTGCCACCTGCAGCAACAAGGGACGGGCGAAATAGACCAGAGGCGCCCAAGTGGAAATGCCGAAAAACATTGTGAGAAGTCTGAACGGCTTCTCCGCGCAAATGACGGGATTGTTCGGGTAGCTCGATGGATCTCCGCCGCTTGCGGAAATTAAAGTTGGATGTGCCGTAGCATGCGCAACACACCGCGGCCATCTCATTTACGGTGACAAAAAAAAAAACTTTCACCCGTGTCATATGGAAGATCTCTTCATACATCCTCGAGAGGCAGAGATAGAGGGAGATGTGTGTGGTGTCTATGCAATATAGCCCAGTGCGATAATGACTGTGGGACGCAGGATGGAAGGTGGAACGTGTGCGAGCGTAGAACGGCTGGGATGTCATCTGTGGCTGATGAGCTCGTAATGAGGGTGTTTGTGGCATTGTTTGCAGGTGCGCGCCACTAAGCGTTGTTAGCGTGGTTGGATGTATCAACGTTTAAGAATGACACGCGACATCCCCAATTGTGATGAAAACGATGGCCTGATGCTTGTTGATATTCCGGGGTTAAGATGCCCTCGTACCAAGTGAGCATTATTCTCACGTGTCCTATCCCGCTGCTGGGCGATAATCCACAGATAGTGCATTCTTACCATTATGCGCACCGAGATATTTTCTATGAGTTTTTCTTTCACTTTTGTCAGCCAACTGTTGGATGAAGGCCTCGCCAAGCGGCGTCGGTTACAGGGACTCCTCCGACCATACTTCACCACACCGGTGAGCGCCGTGGCTGGGAATCGAATGCAGTTCGCGGGGTTCATTGCGCGGCGTGCACGCATCACCGCTCTGCCACCGACCCCCACCCACCCACCTCCAGGGAAACATTATCGGAGGTAATTTTAAACGAGCCATTTTAATTATACCTTGAAAAAGTGTGTAAGCCCATTAATTAATATCACTACTGCTTGAATGTCACGTGCGATGTTTTATATATATAGATATGCTGTTCGTGCGCAAAGTACTATGCTAAATATTATGCGCAATTCCAGCTACCTGCTTGTCCAAAGAAATCATAAACAAATCGTGACCATAAGCAAACAAACGCTCGTATTGTTGTACAAGGTGCCACGCGTAGTAAACCATACCATCTGAAAGAAAAAAAACCTCCAATAGCAGAGAAGTCCCTAATACTTTACTAGATATAGATGTGCTCTATTATTTCTCTGGGAGGGAATTTACCAATGAATATTACATAGGTGTACTATTATAATTAGGTCATCGTGTATATTCCTTGCTTTGACAAGGTGCGTTTGAAATTCTATTAAACTTTTATGCCATCCCAAGCAGCCCGCCGCGGCTGCTTGCCAGGGAGATTGGAATGGAAAGCCTCTAATGGGCAAGTGTGGCGCTTAATACGCAAATGGCCAGAGACTCAGCCGCAAAGCGAGCAGTGGGGCTATTTAGACCCCAGGGAGCACGGCCGCCTTGCTCCAGTGCCACCGTCCCGTGCCTCTGGGTCCACCCGCGCGTGGCTGCCAGCCACTGCGATCCAGACCGCGTGGCAACGCGTGGCTCTTAGCATCGTGATCATCATCACCATCATCATCATCATCGCCGCTGCAATGTGACCCCCCCCCCAAATCGTGACGATTTGTCAAATCGCTGGGGAGCTGGGCGTAGAGGGGCGAGGGGGATAGTTGGGTCGACACAAAATTAATGTATCGATGCAAATGATATGCTAATGTTACATTTGGGCTAATGGGGCGAACAAACCTGTGCATATAAGACAAATGAGAAACAATACAAACGAGACGGCAGTGATAAGGCGAAAAAAATAATTGCTGTGAAGATAAATCACCGGGCAGTGGTGGCTCTGCACGTGGCCTGTAATCCATCACCGTGGAGGCATCGAGGGTTGTTGGATCACTCAAATGCTGTAAAAGTCCCTTCCCGTGGGCGTCGAGGTGCATACCCTGGCTCGCAAAGAGAAGGCAGTACATCAAAGTGAACTAATCTCCAAGGGTTTCCATCTATACGCGTCGAATTTCTCTGGGTGCTCTGGTTTGCGCCCACGTGTACAACAAACATTCGCCATTAATTGGCTGAAAACATCTTAAAATGAAAACCCAGTTCAGTTGCAGGACCCTCCTGAAGAAGATTCCTGCGACTCCGCGTGACTATCCCGAATAAATAAGTAAACAAATCAATACTCACTTACTCAAAATGTTCTGTTGACTGCTGGGTGGGGAAATTCATCGTCAAAATTCATCTGCAGCAGTAAATGTATGCGTAAACATATACATAAGCTGAGCATCACCAAAACACATTCTTGGGTCTTTCGGTAAAGTCACGTAGATAGGTTAAAAAAAATGACAAAATAACAAAAACTACGACGTTTCCATCGCAACAAAAGCAATCGTCATCAGAAGACGATTGCTTGCGTTGCGATCGAAACGTCGTAGTTTTTTGTTATTTTGTAATTTTCTTTCAGCCTATCTACGTGACTTTACCAAAAGACCAAATAATATTAATTCCTGCAGTCACGAAAGCTTTAAGTCGATCACCAAAACACATTGTATCTTATGCTGTCGTGTTGTTACGATTAGCATCACAACGAGAAGGAGCACACAAGGGTGAACTCAGACTCTGGTGAGTAAGAGTGTCTGGGAGGAGCAGTGGCCCAAGTGATTAGGGCACTCCGCCCCAAATCCGGCATAACCTGGAGTTCAATTCCTAGCCCTGGCTCACGTCGGTGACGGAGCGATATCTCAACCGGTTCGATCGGCACTGCTCAGCGTGGTAAAGTATGGTCAACCAACCCCCACACACTACACGGCATGGGGAGGTCTTCACAATAACAATAGTCATGCAATGTGTGACGCACATAAATTGACTCTGAGGCGCGAAGCCAAGCTCAGTTGTCACTCGAAAGCCAGCGAAAGAGGTGGGGCCTTTAAGTGTTTCATAAAAGTCGGCGTTGATTGATGCTGCTACTGCTGTTGCTGTGAATGTGCAGCAGCAGCAGGTAGCAGCAGGTAGCAGCAGCGGGATTGTGGCGTTCCAGACGGCAGTAGCTACTACGGAGAAACGACGCCTGACAGTGCCTGAAGCACAACAACAAGAACAACAAACACAATCACAAATGCATGCAAATTAAATATCTACTGAGCTAAATGTACTCTTCACATCCCTGAATAAGAAGCTGATATTTGTACAGAAAATAACAAACAATTTCCATTGATTCAGTGCCATTTGGGAGAAAGAAAAAAAAACGAATCACAGAAGACGCCTAATCAGAGCGCAATTAGGAAAATGGCAAAGATCAAAAGGCGCGAACCGAGATGAAGAGAGACACCGCTTCTTTTCTGCCTCCGCAAACGTCCTGGGTTATTTTCTTCAATCGCAACGCGATTAATAGTGCACGCGGCCCGACCTTTGCATTGTAATTACAGAATGGAAGCTAATTACAGCCACAGCAGAGATCAATTAGAGAATTGTTCTAATTTACCGCGCAAGAATGACGAAACAGCGCGCTCGCAGAGCAGAGTGGCGCGCCCCGCGTCGTCGGCGGCGGCGCGCCGCTCGCTCGCTCGCTCGCGAGCAGCAGCAGCAGCAGTCATTTGTTTCTGCGCGACGCAATCATAAGTGGTATTTCATTTGGCGCATCGATCCGGAGCTGGGATTCTGACAAGTCCTCAAGCGATTCTGCATTTCCAGCGCCCCGCGGGAGAGATGGGTCTCACGCGCATCGCCGCCCGGTGGTCCGTCATTCGTGCCCAACGAGGATTATCTCAGTACATTCGCCAGCAGCTAAGCTGCTCGCCGTTCTATTATTTATCTTTGGTTTTCATCTATATACACATATATATATAAAACTCCTTCTCGCTTCCACATCCGGGACGTATTGGGGACGAGCCGAGTCAGGAAGCACGGGTTGCTTTTCCACTGCACGGTCGAGCAGTGCCGTGCCACTGATGTCACGTGCAATGCGTGACGTCAAGACGCACGTGGACGACGAGCCGGCGCGGTGCTTGGGTTGCACCGACTACCGTCGCACACGATGCCATGCTTCACGATCCCTGCCCCGTCCACTGTGCGAGGCCAGCGTAGCAAAGGTTGGTTCCGGCTCGGTTCAGTAAAATTCCAGTGGAAAACCGCCCGTGCCGTGACAGCCCCACACTGGCACGGCTTCATCCTCATCGTGTCATGAGAAAATGCATTTCCATTTAGAACTCTGCAGCTACCATTGCATCACCCTGCATTGTGGAACTGCCAGGGACGATAGCCTTGCAGAACAACTTCTGAACTCACTGAATTGGCCTGCTTTCCACACACTATAGGGCCACACATATTGATGTCCTGCAAAGAGTTGTTCGTTGCGTGTCAATCAGACCAAAACGGTTCCGTCGCAGAAAAAAACTCAATTCACGTGGAGTTCAAATGAAATTGTAATCTGATGAGGGGGGCTCTTCATTATTTATTGGTGACTGGGCTAAGACCTCCAGCTCACTTGAGGATCCCATCTCATCACTGGCAGTTGGAAACCAGGTTTGTACCCAGCACCCCTCAGTGTTGCTTGTTCAGAGCCCACACCGACCAGGCAAAGTAGAACTTCAGCAACCTAAGATGTCACACGACCAGTACGTGGAGGTCTTCATACAGCAGGGGATCAATCATGGTGGATAATGATGGAATATGAAATACTTACATTATTGTAAGTTATGCATTCTGCTCGTTTATAATGCTCTGACAATTTGGTTTATGTTTAAGTGCAAAAAATGTGTGCTCTTGAGTGAACATAAGTACACCTCAAAACGCAAACCGTATATGGATAAAATTACAAATTAGAATTTGTAAGAATTATCAACATACAAATGAAAAGTGTTACCATTTCAAATCAGCTTTTATTTATCAGCATGCACTTAACTGAGGGATTAGATTTTGTATGCGTATAAAATTGTCTATATGGTTTAATGAAATGCTTAAGCATAACCTCCACAGGTGCTACAGTGCACACCTGTAGAACTCCGTTGCGAATGAACCCGAAGATGTTCACTACGCTCGCTCGCTCGCTTCCCTCATTTCTCACGCGTGCCTTGCTTTATATATATGATATGCTTGGTTCTTTCGGTAAAGTCACGTAGAAGGGAAAAAATAATATAATAAAAATAAAACAATAAAATTCTCACGATGTTTCGATTGCAACACGAGCAATCATCATCAGGTGTGACAACCACAGCAAGAACATTTGAAAAATGTGGCGGTTTTTTCTTAACGTCAGCACCACGGACAGCAACTGGAGGTTCTTCAGAAGAACGAGTCCATCTATGCTCGGAACGGAGGAGGGGGGAGAGAACGAGAATGGAATGCGGTCTGAAAGTCACCGTAAACAGTTATTGCTCGCTTGTGTTAATAAACCTGAAAACCTGCCTCCGAGTCGGCATTCACCACACAACATATATATCCGCGCAAAGGCTTGGATGCTTTCTTTCTTTCTTTGGAAGTATCTCACGAGCGATGATGGCTACCGCTCGCGCGAGGCGTGTGGGAAGAACCCCCCCCCCCCCCCCCGCGCCCCCCCCCTGGTCGGGGGGCTCCGTCGCGCGGTCGGGGCGGGTGGGGGGGTGGGCGTGGGTGGGGGGGTGGGGGTTTTGCACAGTGAGACAACGGAGCTGAGATGGTGGCACTGCGGGGCAGGGCAAGAGGAGCCCCCGTCTCAGACGCAGCCCCTTTTTCCTCGAGGGCAAGTCCCTAAGAGCAAAGAAACTTCACGCTCACGATTCATGTATATTGCATGATGTTTGTCAGAGATGTCGCCCCCCCCCTACTCCCCCCCACCCCGCCTTATTCCTCCTGTTACAGACAGACGAAGAATGCATTAAAGCTTTCAATCTTAGTTGGAAAGCGTTAAGAACTTGTTTTGTTAACGGAATGACAGCAACCCTCTCCAAGCCGCCTGCCTTCAACCGACTTCGTCAGCTGTTGGGACATATGCACTTTACCTCTGTGATTTACCTGCCCTTGGGAGAACAGCAAACCCAACAGCATAGATAATTTACCGTTACAATTTCTTAGCTGCTGTCCGGTCGTTCATTCTATTTCTTGGATGTTAATCCAAGTTAAACCCTTTTGCCGAAAAGTCAAATCAGCCCCGTTGCCAGAAATGTTTCCCACGGGTAACTGCTCGCCACCATGGCCTACTGTTTCCTGGCTTTTGCGTCAATCTTCAAAGGAGAATATCTATTTGATTCACTAATGACGGCAGTCGTATATTGTTTATCGTGTTTATCAGGAGACAATGTGGAACTTTATGGTGCCCGGGATTAAAATTAAATCTGATTAAACCTGCGCGGCATTTTTAGTGGAGGCCGACATTTGTCTTCATTGTCTAGATATAAACAAAGCATGAGCTTCGTTTGAAATTGTGGCTGCAAAGAGCTTCTACAACATCAATATAATGTGTATCAGTTACCCAATGACGATCATCTCTAAATATGAAGATAACACAGTTACTCCTACCTCGGGCCAACAATACGATTGTTTTTTTCCCCACTTTTAAGCAATAAACTTTACTTTGATGATAAAACAACTAGCGCAAAATGCTTTCTAAAATGTTTAGCCCAAAGCGAGCATTTTCATGCGGAATCGAGTTTACCACGGAAAACGGCAGTGTTCACTTAAACGGAGACACGGCAACGATTGTGATGGCTTTGCAAGAGCCGCAGTCAATTCCCGGCGGAATTTCATCCACAACGGAGACTCCAAGTGCCGCTTTCTTTCATGAGCGAGCCTTTGCCGTCATTGCCAATTACACAACACATCACACACAGCCTTTGAACTCCGTTAATTTGTTTGATTTTCAGCTTTAACTAGATGACAACGTTTAAACTGTGAATCAAATATTCAAACCCGTTTATCGTCAGTGTTCACATTCACCCGTTTTACCTGGGGAATATGCGATAATGTTATCGAGTGGAGTTGTTTTTTTTTCTCGTTTTGATGCATTTCCACGGCCAAATTAGCTGCCAAAAGTTGGTGAAAATATTGGATCTGCCACACGGCAATAACAGCACAAATACCATATCGAAATGTTCACTCTGCGCCCTATTAATACATAGAAAGCAATAACACGTGTTTGTCGTGAGTCATGTGAACACAGTCTCTCCGTAATGGGTTTTTCTTCCGCTTGTGTTCGTAACCGGCGCGTGCTCCAGATTACAGGCGAACATTACAGCTTCTGAACAAACAAGAGGACTCCGTCTCCTCTCACCGCACAGACCCTGGAGGCGGGCACATTACCACGGCCACATTTGAGGCGGACGCGCCCAGACCTAAGTACGTTGGTCTCAAGGCCCCCCGATGAGCCTCCTTTGCCTGGCCCTCCGCGCTCGTGCTCACTGGCTGCTCCTGGAGGCCCAGTCGGTTTAGGGGTATGCAAGTCGCCAGTTACGGGGACGGTGAAATAAATTCAGGTCGACTGAAATGAGCGTGCAGGGCTGAAGCCCTCATCCTTCCTCCTCCACACCCCACCCGTTAGAAATGTCCCCCCTTACCTGCGGTTCTGAGTTAAGCCGCCAATTTAGCGACTGTGCAGAGCCGCGTACGAGAGAGAGGGAAAGACAAGGCGCAATTATTGTTTCTGGGGCTGACTTCTTTGTCACCAAGTGCTTGTTTGTTCCTAAACAGATGAAGCAATTTATACCCCCAATGTTTTGCTCTCTCAGCCATTTGCATCTTTGCCAGAGCAGCTTGATGGATGGCAAACGCAGCAGGGCAGCAGGCGACGTACAAGAGAAACAAATATTAGCACAACTCAGTCCTCTGTCTCCGCACGCAAGCCCGAGCCTCAGATTTCCTTTTAGCTCTCTCGTGCGAAACAGCTCTTCTTGTTTTTATTTCTATTTTTTTGAATGCCGCGTCGTATGACATTTTGTTGTGCTTTCGTCATTTTTGCTGACCCAGTGCGCTCTTGCAAACGACTATCCTGGTTCTCAGCTAATTAAACAAAACAAACTCGAATTTGCGATGAGATACAGGACTGTTGTCTCTATGCCTCGGTCTGTTCTTTTCAGCATTCATTTGTGTGTACTCTTGTTGCCACTGTTTCTTTTGATTTAAATATATATTGAGATTCTACGCAATATTAATAATTCATTAATCATATTTTGCAGGCCTCCACTGCCCGATGAAGACCCGCCTATGCTTTATCGGTCATGAGGGCCGTTTGGTCATACTTCACCACACTGGACAGTGCAGGGTTGGCGACGTGGGGAGGGGGGGGGGGCAGAGGTCACCGACGCAAGCGAGCGGAGGACGCTCTAGAATCTCCCCCACGCACAGTGGCGTCGTAACGACATTCTCAGCTCATGGGGGGGGGGGGGTGCGCTAATCGTTCAGGTGGGGCCCCCCCTAACATTTGATTTGTCACTCATGGTGGTTGCAAAAGGGAGCCCCAACTCGTAGCTTTGGCCACCAGGCGGGGAGGGTCGGGGGGTCAAGGCATCCCCCTGTCCCCACGCGAGTTACGCTACCGCCTACACGGCTTCAGCGGTCCCCTGCTTCTGCTTCTCTCTGCTGGCCACCGCCCAAGCGCAACGGGCCACAGTTTCACCAACTCCGCGTGATCCACCAACCCTCGCAGCGCCGCATCGGAGGCGTTCGCCACGGCGCTGTACGGCGTACAGTGCACGGAAGCGCATTGCGTGTGATTGAGAGTTTCTCCGGCGAGTATATTCTGGGGGGGGGGGGGGTGGGGGGGGGGTTTCAAAAAGCTGTGTACGTACATGCCAAACACACTTATTTATTGATTCACTCATTCACTCCAGGTCAACGGTGCCCGGGGTCAGCTGCTGCCAAGATAATTTAGCGTGGCTCATTCACTCAAAAATTACAGGCATGCTGGGTTTTGTGGGAGACGGGGGGGGGAATACATACATATATACATATATATAACCTTCCTTTTCACCTCGGAGTGCGCACAATACTCTGTTGCTGGAAACGTCCGGCCGTGCGAGAAGCATTTTTTTTATCAGAGGCGCGGCAGCTGTCATAGAGGTCCTGGAAACGGGCGATTCCACTGATTTTGCCCGTTTCACGCGTAATTTCTACTCAACTGCCCCGGATAATTTATCGGCAATCACGGACCCCATGCATCACGCGCGCCCGTTACCGGGCGGCTTCCATTCAGCATCGCCACCAGCCACGCATGACAACCTTCCCAGACCGATCCCTTTTTAATGCTCTTGATTAACATACTGTAATGATATTTCAAGGGAAGCTAGTTCATTGTGAATTATATATGGCTCCCCAGGTACAACATAAGGCTAAATTGTCTTGTGTGGCTACAATGGTGCGCATTTAAAATTCAGCCAAAGTGATTCATTTGAGGCATGATGTACTATATAAAATAACGTATTGGGTATGATCACAATAATGACTCAATTCCCAGGGCAGCTCAGAATTATTATTGAATTCAAGGGGGGGGGGGGGAGGGGGTTTAAAGTGCGAGCGTGGCCTGCGGCGTGTTTTCGCTCTCGCCTGCAAAAGGCTGCCCACATTTATCGTCCCCTTCGCGTGTGTCCTCAGTCTCAGCACCGCCGCACGGTCGAACCCATTAGCATGCAGCGCCCAGCAAGGCAAGAGACCTCGCAACGATAAAATAAAAAGAAAGAAAAAAACTTCTCCACATACAGGACACGGCGGCGACTTGTTAAGCGTGGACACTTATTGAATAGGAAATTGAATTATTCCCCTGGATGGAGCCGTGTCGGGCCAATGCGCTCGGCCGGTAGGCTTTGATTGACGGATGTCTCGATCGCGGCAAGCGGCGAGTTGTAAACAGCCGTTTCGCAATCAGAGACCATCTATTTAGTACGTACGCATGGAGGGGGGAGTGGGGGGGGGTAAACCCAAACGCGTACGCTTGCGTATGGGGGTCTGCTAACAATGTATGCATAGCAAACGGCGGGGGGGGGGGGATGAAGCCTCGATAATAATTTGTTTACAATGGCTTTCAAATCAGTTAGATAGTCCGGCGGTGGACTATATCTATTTGCGTAAACACGTTAATATTATTCATCCTTGATCGTTTCTGCGTGGATTAAATATCGGCCGTTCTATAGGATTCGGCGGGGGGGGGGGGGGTGCGTCAGGCGTACGTACGCAGGTGGCGGGTAAAAAGTCCACGTGCGTACAGGGAAGGGGGGGAGTGGTCAAGATTTGACAGATATTTGCGTACCTACTCAATGGATGGCCCCTTTGGTTGATGCCGGCGTGACACGCGGACGGAGGCGATTCCAGCAATCAGCGACCACTGGGTGTGAAGTGCCCAATGTCAAAGTTCATCATCAACAGCTGTGATCGCTGCACTGCTGGATGTGAAGGCCTCCCCAAAACTGCCATCAGCACTCAGCCCTGCGACGCACCTGAATCGAGCAGCTGCACCAATCCGATGTCCTCCTCCTCTTCAGCGTGAATCCTCTTGCGTACGTTTCATCCTCGAGCACAATCATTACAGTACAACAACTAAGAACAAACCGTTGGGATCATCTGTCAACTTTGCAGCACTTGCAAAGATCTGGCACAGGGACGGAAGCGATGACAAGTTGTTGGTTTGTATCAGCGGCACTGCCCGTGACGACCCCTTGGGCTTGAACCTGAGCGCCTGCTCAGCCACCCTAAGCAGCTACCTCTGAATGTTGAATGGGGGGTGGGAAATCACAACGAGATAGATTCATGGGGGGGGCCCCCCCCCCCCCCCCAACCTGCTTTCCCCCAGAGATGTACCACTGTGCACATACAGTCTTGTGGAAATCTTGCGACTCCGATTTCGCACGTGCGTCTCAGAGCAGATGACTCTGCGCTCAGCTGGTGCTCCGGAATACGTGTATGTTTTATCGTCTTCATCAATTTGTATTCATTTATTTTAAATGCATTATTTGTCTTGAACAAACAAACAAGTGGCATCTACTTGATCTAACGCTTAGTTGCTGTGAAAATCTACCTCCAAGAGATAGGCGACTTTTTAGCATAAAGTAAATTGCCGACAACCGCGTAATTGTGTCCAGGACTCGTGGCACCGAGCGGCCACTGTTGATATTCACACCCGGTCGATTGAATCAATCTCACAACAAATGTTCACATTAGCATTTAGGCAGCGTATTTCGGAACTCTGTTAAGTAAATGCATTCTTAAAAAAAAATTTGCATTGTGCCATGATTACTTTTCAGATTTATGGACCGTAAAAGATTAATTGCTCCGGGCCGAGCGTGCTGAATATTCGGGCCGGATATGTCGTTCGCTCCTCGCCATCATCCCGACGAGATCCTCCGCATAGAAAGTGCACGGTCACGCCTCGTGACGTCACAAAGGGGGCTCACTTTGCAAAGCCCCAGGGAACCACGACGGGAGGTTGAAGGAGCGGCGACTCTTCCCCGTGGACGAGATGCTCACGGCGTGAGCGAACGCACCCCTTTGGCGTACACGTCCTGCCCCTGTCGCCGACGTTGCTTGCACCCCCCTCCCCCCCACGCAGATGTATCGTACATGGAGCGTGACGTCACCGATACGGCAATTGACCGTGCAAGGGAGCCCGTTGCCATTGCATCAAGCGCCATCTCACACCTCCTCAAATGACGCCACAGCTCAACGGCGTCGGTCAATGAACACCGTGGCCCTCAAAGGGAAGAGACGGTGAGGCGACCTTTGTGGGGGGGCAATGGGCCTTCTTCGTAGCACGCGGACGTGCTCAAGTGACGACCGAGGCCCGTTCATTGTCGTGCGAGTAGCTGCAGCGTCTCTGGCCTGGGGCCGTGTGGCTGCACGTGACCCGTGATCCGGAGACTTCCTCTCTGCTTTTGGGGTCATCGAGGTCACTCGCTCGTGGCTTTGCCGGGGTATGGCAGTACAGAAAGTGGGTGCATTTACATCCGTACGGGGGATTGAGTGTCAACCGCCTCGTAAGTGTAGGATGGGGAGGAGGGGGGGGGATTCTAGGTACTCTGGTTTCCTCCCACGTGTATAAACGAGCATTCATGAAGTTAACCAAACATGGCAATAGAGATGCATGGCGTATCGGGACGTTGTTGGAGCCGATTGTGGCTGCCTCTCCGCTTTGTCTGCGTTTCCCCGTGTCTCTGAAACATCCTCTCTCTCCCCTTCTCTCTCTCTGCGAGAGTGAACAAAATCTGTGCGCGTTACAAATTCTGAGCAATTTATTCTCATCAAGAGTAGTTCACAGAAAGATGAGATATGTAATATCTCTCTTCGCACAAGGAATGCACGTTAACTTCACACACAGTGGTCAGGATTCTACTTGGCGCACTGCTTCACATAGAGGTAAGTAGATGTATGGCTTTTCATCATAATCATCAGCCTTGATCTATCCACTGCTGAATAAAGGACTCACCCCCCCCCCCCCATTGCTGACGTCATCTCTCGCGGTCTGGTGATGCAACACTCCCACCTCCTCCTGCACACAAAGTTGAATATGAATCGCTCCATCTCCGCGGTGGGCGTCTTCTTAGGATACCCTCCCTTGGCTGCCACCACGTCTGCAGTGTTTACCATCGACCATCGTCCCTCTACCGGCGTGCCCTCTACTGCGCCACTTTTATCGGCAAGTACGGCTAAGTTGTACGTTCTCCAATCCATTCGTTCATTTTCCCGTCTCTTAGTCCGTTTACAAACGCCGATCTATGCCTGTTTGTACCTTTTTCAACGTTTGTTAGATTTTCAATGTCGATGTCCACGTCTCGGATCCAAATGTCACAGCAAGTAATGCACGCTCATGGCAAACTTTCTTCTTCGGGCATATTGGCAGCGTCGCTCTCGTGGCCTTTATTCAGCAGAAATCTATGATTTGGAGTTTCGCGATCAATTGAGCAAGGGATGGTGCTAATATTACATTTTGTTTAGAGTCCTCGGCGTATGGTGTGAGTTACACGTTCCGATGGCAGGGTCGAGTTGACCCTCACAAAAACAACCACTTTGACTTTTCCACAAGGTGGTGCTCATTGTATAATCGCAAAGGGATGGAGGTATTGGTCGACTCGTGACCTGAATTTGAACTGATAACCTTACAACGGTGTAGCCACTCACTGCCCCGGCCGGATTGCGTGTCCGACTTTTATGAGAATAAAACACCAGGAAATAAAAAGAGCAACGGGGTTGTTATATACTCTTTGGTTCTTTCGGTAAAGTCACGTAGGTAGAAATAAAATAAAATAAAACAAATCACGACGTTTCGATCGTAACACAAGCAATCTTCATCAGGTGGGACAACCACAGCAAGAAAATTCTGAAGCTGGCGAGAGAGCTGCCGTGGCAAGAGGTTATATAGGTAAGAAAGGGGGGAGGAATGTGTGGGTGGCTTTCCTGTGGACAGTGTCCCAACGAGCCGTCAGGCCTCTTCTCAAACAAAACATCCAGGAATGGTAGCTTACCATCTTTCTCCACTTCCATGGTGAATTTTATAGATGGGTGTATAGAATTGATGTCGTTGAGAAATTGTTTCAATGCTGGCAGGCCATGTGGCCAAATGACGAAAGTGTCATCTACGTATCTCTTCCACAAAGAAGGACGTAGGGTGGATGTCTGGATGGCATGTTTCAAATTTATCTATGAAAACATTCGCTATCACTGGTGATAAGGGGGATCCCATGGGGGTACCTTAATTTTGTTTGTAGAAAGAACCAAAGCGTTTGGATTCCTGCGGTCACGAAAGCTTCAAATCGGGGTTGTTAGTATTGTTTTCAAAACTGAGGCGAGAAAGAGGATAAGATTGTTTAAGCAATACTCTGTAGATGGCAGGTGGGAGTGTTGCCCCTCTTGTGTGTGGGGCGGAGGTCCCTTGAGGGGATATCAGAAGTAGTTCTGTGATATTCACTTCCACGGGCTGTTAACTGGCATGAAGGTTGCACTCTTCTGTGAGAGATTAAAATTGATTCTCGGTCTCGAGACGTAACAACACTGATAGCACAAGCGTGCTAAACTGGGGGAAAGGCAATTTACTTTTAAAAGATTACAGAAATAAGAACAATTCAATTACTAGAGAATGACGACTGTTAACATTGCCCAACGTTTTGATCTTACCATCCACAACATAAATTCACTTCTGCTAATCCGTTCGTTGTGTAAAATCACTGCAGCATTAGCAATGACCATATTGGCATTGCGCTGACAACGAGTCCTAATGCCTGTTTATTTGAACACTTCAGTGAAACATTGATGAGTACCTTGAAATGTATGACTCTGTTGACTTTAACTTCTCAGTTCAGTCATTTGGATTTTAGACGTAATTCTGTTGTTGTTTTTTTTCAGGAAGACAACCTCCAGGCTCATCTACGCGTGGCACAATTGCCTGCTCTGGTTTTTCAATTGGTGAGATAACCCGCAAACGGCGGCTTCATTCCATAGCTCTCGGGTAAACGCACTGGCGTGCCGTGCGACTGGAATGATGCCAGCGACGCTCACAGTTAAGACCAATAGTCAAACTGAATTCTACGCAACAGCGCGGCGGTGGTGCGGCAGTGGGTGAATTACGCTGCGAACCCACACAAAAAAATGTATTATATTCCTGGCCGTAGCGTGACATCTATTATATCTGAACCAATCCTATACCCGTCCGATGACGCGTACTTTCAAGTGACTATCGTGGTGAAATTTGGTCAAGCAGCCCTTCATGACTGACACGGCACGGGGATGACTTTATCCAGCAGTGGATTGCAAATGATCATCGTAGAGACAGTGCTTCTCAAATAAAGTCCTGGCAGCCACCCACGGTCCAAATCTTCGTGACTAGCATTTTTTAAAATATGTAAAAAATATTAAATAAGTTGCTGCACACTGGTTGCACGTGAGAGTTGGTGATCATGGAGAGTCCTCCACGTCGTGGGCTCGAGTCGAGAAGCGAAGTGAGAGACGGTTTCGTTCTCCTACAGGAGGAGTGGATCACCGCGTGCATCTTCGGTGGTGAGGGTTCGAATGGAGAATAAACGAAACCGCTTAAACTTATAATCTGTCCTCGAGTACAAGGACGCCTCTACTTACGAACGAGTTAAGTTCCAGAGGTATGTTCGTAAGTCAAATATTCATAAGTAGAGGAGTCCCTGTGATTGTTTTGGAAATCGACGTGGGCCAGTTTAGGTCTCTCCATTGAGACGCATACATCGAACACATGCGTAGTGACGCTCAATTCGTATGCATTGGGGAGATTGAGAGGCTGTGTGATGGAGGGAGGTGATGCCACGGCGGGGAACTGTGGGAACGAGGCTCCCAGATTTGTAGTGCCGAATATGAACATCATCGGCACCACTGAGGGGACAGAGCCACGCACTCCTGCAGGTGTGAGGTGGACAGCCGCAGGAGGTGTCAGTTAACTGGCAGCTACGAGACTGTCGGTTGGGGCAGTTAACGGGCAGTCACGAGGCTGTCAGTTGGGGCAGTTAACGGGCAGTCACGAGGCTGTCGGTTGGGGCAGTTAACGGGCAGTCACGAGGCTGTCGGTTGGGGCAGTTAGCGGGCAGTCACGAGGCTGTCAGGTTGGGGCAGTTAATGGGCAGCCACGAGGCAATCAGTTGGGGCAGTTAATGGGCAGCCACGAGGCTGTCAGTCGGGGCAGTTAACGGGCAGCCACGA
>CM025629.2:7806291-7839381 GCA_014621495.2 Entosphenus tridentatus
GGCAGTTAATGGGCAGCCACGAGGCAGTCAGTTGGGGCAGTTCACGGGCAGTCACGAGGCTGTCAGGGCAATGCAGGGAGTAGGGGAGTCGATATACAAAGGGGCGAATAGCAAGTTGGGGGGCAGCTAACCATGGATAGGACAGGGAGTGGCTAGGTTGTCATAGCTCCATGACGTTATGGCATGAATAAGTATAGGTGTGTAAACAACAAGTAACCGATTATTACAATTGTGAAGTCATATATATTATTAAATTGTGTTATCCATTTTGGGTACAAAATATACACGATTGTCAACATCTTATCTCACTGCTTTTATATATATAGAAGGCTAATTTCCACATATACAATGCGCGTATTGTAACGGCGGGTGATGGGATGCTGGCAAGAGCTGTGCTGCACACGCAAACTCATTAGACGTATTTCCATTCATTTAACACGCAAGCCTGGCAGTCAGCGAGGTCATTGGTTGCTGACCGGCATCTGCTGGATCTGACCCCTCAGCAAAAGGGTCAGAGTAAAACGCAAATTCCGTGCAATTTTTCCAATGACTCAGATTTGACATTGGCCTGTGAGGGCCTCACTCTGACCCTCGCCGAAGAAGCATGCCGAAAATAATTGCAACAACATTTAACAGAACACAAGGATTAGAGAAAATACGCAGTTTAAAGACATCATTATGATGGCTAAGAAAAGTGTGGGGGCTTGGACCGGACGTGACACCAGCAAGGATGATGACCCGTCCTCGGGACGAGGCCTGGAGCTCTAGACACAAGAAGAGCAATGGAATGGAGCAATGAAATCCGCTTGCAGTGCAGGTTCTGGGGTGATTTATTGCATCGCAAGATCATGAGAGAAAGAGACGGCTCGGGGAGACCTCCGTCCAGCAGTGGACTGATCACGGCAAGATGAATATGATTTACTCAAACGCAATTGGTTTTAATGTGTACAATCCATATTATTAAATATGTCGCGTCATTATTTCATCGTGGCACCATTAGTGCATTGCAAAGCCGATTGTTGCGGTAGTGTGAGAAACACATAAATAACAAATTAAACAGACGAGCAATAAAAACTTTCCTGTTCACACCCGCTGATCTATTGTGCCGCACTCCGCACTGCGCAGAATACCTAAATTAGCTGACAGCACGTAATTCGATGCATGCTTTTCGGGTGACATCGCCAATAATTGAGTGCTTTGGTTGTCTCTGAAAAAGCCTTTCTTCCGTTATTTACTTATTTTTTCAACCCCCCCCCCAACCCCCGCACACAACAAATGTCCCTTTCACACAGCGATGATAATGGCACTGTACGTAACAACTGCGAGCGCCGATGATAACGCCTTACTTAGGGCTGTCATCACTCTCGCCCTGGTCTCACAATCCCTGTGTATCGAGCGATCATCGAGAGTGGACGCACTGATGTGAATCGCAATTAACCAGCAGGGATTCCTGGACATGCCATGCATGCCAGTCAACCTTTACTCAGTGGGAGAGTCGCTCGCTCTCCACTGCTGCCCCAAGGTCTAGATTTCTCTTGACTCAGCCAGCCGTGATGCTGGCTCACTACCCATCAATGCATTTCTCTTCTCCTCGGTCTACAACCGCCTCTCTCTTTAACTCATAAATGTGTGCATGTATGTTGGGACTACATTTCGATTTAAAGCTTTCGTGACTGCAGGGATTCATCTTCTTGGTTCTTTCGGTAAAGTCACGTAGAAGGGAAATAATAAAATAATAAAAATAAAACAAGAAAATACAATTCCCACGACGTTTCGGCCACAACGCAAGCAGCCGTCCTCCGGTGAAGAACAGGTCTGTCGGAAAGACAGCTTAGACGATATGTTCGACTACTTTCGCATTGTACGTCGCCAACCGTGCTAATTGGAGGTGCGAAACAAAGCACGCCTCCCTCTTCCCACGATGCCCACCGGCGCACGCTGTTTTGAGATGCGGTCGACTTTAGGTGTTACAATAACAAACCAACGTGAGCCGTTTAAATCCTTTGCAAACCGACTGCCGGATGAAAGACTTTTCACGCAGTGTCGCTCGTATTTCGCCGATGTTGACGCCTCACCTCGCCGTCTGGGGTTCACGGCAGGCACCCAGCAAGCCGAGTTCTATTCCCGGCAACGACTAACGTCAGTGGCGACCAATATCCTGGGGCCAAGCAGTGGCATGTTTTAAACCGTAGAAAACCTTCAGGAAGTGTTTTGTTTCCCCAGGTGCCGGGGGTGGATTGTGGCAACGGGTTGGGGAGGCAGTCGTCCAGTAGTGGATTGACCATGACTGATGGTGGCGATTATTGTCCAACATGCATGCCTGCTGCAGGAGCCGTGTCCTCGCTCCCTCCAGGTGTCTCGGCATCCGTCGTCGGCCGTGGTGTTTATTCACCTGACACAGGTGCACACCTCGCCTGTGTCCGACAGTGACTCATCCTCCAACGGCGGCGGTCTCGGCTGGGTAAATCACTGCGCCGTGCTAATTAGCAGGAAGGGTGATGTCGACGCGTTGATTTTAACCGACCAGAATTGAGCTTTTGCCGATCTTGCAGCAGGGAATTTCAGGGTTCGCAGCATCGCACACTGCCAGGCCAGTTCCTTTGGTTCGGCTTTCGAAAACGTATCTCGTGAGAAACGTGTGCACCACTAGAATCCACGGATGGCTAAGTGGCCATTCAACTTGTCCAAAATTATCGTGACGCAGCATCGGCAGTGGTACATGAGCACAAGTAATATCAACTCAACATATTTGTCGATAACGGAGCCCTAAAAGGGAAATACATTTATACGCGATGGGTGACGTTTCAGGCAATGGCCCTTGTATTGTTTTTATATATATAAGGATATACTTTAGCAATAAATGAAAAATTGCACATTTAATGATGGGGTTATTGTGTGTGTAAGTATTGGTGGCAAGTCGGAGACCATCAACTTGTGAACTGATTTTAAATAATGATTTCAAACCCAATCCCTGCAGTACGTGACTCAGGGCTGTGTCAGCCAAGCTACCCCACCAATGATGGACCTTAAGTCATCTTTGATTCTATTCCAAGTTCTTTTTTCTAACCTTAAATACCATAGTCATTTCACAGTCATTTCATACCAGTCATTTAATTTGGAAAGCAGCGTAACACAGTGGTAACACTTGTGCTTCGCAGCAAGTAGGATATGCCAAAAAATACCAGCAAATTACACAGTTGGGATTCCATGTTGAGACGCCGCAATCTACTGCGACAACTTGGCAGGACCCTTCTGAAAATAGAATTTGCGGCTGGGTGCGCTGGAGGGACTCGCGTCGCACGCACGCGAGCACGCTCCCCCGACTTCCCGATCTCTCTCCAAGACAATCTGATCAATTCTTTCTCATTGGATCATTGCGAAAGGTTGATAGCCATCGCGTAGAAGGCGCACTGTGGAGGCATGATAGGCGTTCACGCTGAGTGTCTCATTATGGGAAAGGTCTCCCGTCATAGACGGCGGCACTTCCCAGGGGCAAGGATTTATTTATTTATTTCATATATCCACGGCGGTCAACACACTCCCGTAATAACCATTCCAACCACGCTCCGGTCACATCATCCTTGTCATCAGCAGTGGCCATGATCAATCCACTGCTAGATGTAGACGTCCTTCATGATCCCGCCTTGCAAACAAGCCGGACTCACCACTCCATCTCTACGCTGGACATGCCCTGGGGAACTGTTTTTGTTTTGACCATTCTAATTATTCCTCATCCAATAACTGGCCAAAGTGCAGTTGAAGATTTAAATTCTTCTGCTCGGGAGTTAACACGTAAAATGTTCCATTAATACCAATTTTAACCAAACACTTTAATTAAGTCTCTTTTATTTAGTAACTTTTCTTCATCATGATAACCCCCTAATTTACGTCTGTGGGGCTGGCATTAGCGGCAGAAGCCATCGGAGTCCATGTGCTCGCTGCCTAATTGAAATGTGGCTTGCAGGTTATTACATCTAAAATACTACGGAGCCAGCGAAAGAGTAATTTTGGACTTAGTATTAATGTAACAACTGGGCCATAATTCTATGCTCACTTAATTAGCCTGGGACCGAGTTGGAGCTCACCACTCTGCCATTAAACGCAAACCGGGTCATTACTTTCCAACAGTAACAGTGAAAATGAATTCCTGATTGTGCAGCTGTCCTATTAGCTTGCCTTCAATTTAAAACAGTAAACTTCTCCAGCGTGATTTGACATTAGCACTTCTGTGTGCAGCCCAAGGATTGCCCTTAGGGTATCATTTGTAATGTTTTTTTCACCACGCGTATGAGGGATGCGCTGCCAATTTTCAGATTAATCCAAAAAGAAAAATCAGCCCGAGATATGGCATTTCGGACTATACAGCCAACATTTGGTTTTCATCGAGATGACTGGAAGTAACGTCAGTAATACGATGTCACTTCCACCATTTTCCCACGAAAAGTAGTGCCGCGTTGCATCAGGAGACGTCACTATGGGTTAGCACACAACAATATGTTTGCATTACATAATGGAAATAATCCCAACATATTTTTAAGATTCCAAAATGATCCCTATAAATCTGATAAATTACTTATCGTAGAGTGGAATAGTGGTGGAGTCGTTGGCACACTGCGCTACGAACCCAGCTGAACTAAATTCTAATTCACGGCCAACGTCAGTGGCCATATATCTGAACCGGTCCCCATGCAGCCCCCACCCCCCCCCCCCCCCCAGGGCCGGATCAAGCAGAGGTAGCAATCGGGTACCCGATACCCGTACCCTACCCGATACCCGGCTACCCGTACCCGGCCGGGTATGGGTACGGGTACCGGTTTGCGACCCTGGTGCCGGGTACGGGTACACGTAGGCCGTGAGTCACTGGTGAGTCACCATTTGTCACTCATTTCCCAACTTCTTGTCTCTTCTCACAATTCAAGTTCCTAGAATCAACCCACCCGCGCCTGCAACATGGCTTCATCCCAGAGGTCGCAATCGGGTACCTGTATCCGAACCGTACCCGATACCCGGCCGGGTACGGGTAGCCGGGTATCGGGTAGGGCACGGGTACGGGTACCCGTTTGCGACTCTGGTGCGGCCGGGTACGGGTACGGGTAAGGAATCAAAACCAGTTTGCGACCTCTGGGATCAAGGCACGTGGCTTTAGGGGCTGCAGCCCAGGGGCCTCCTCCAGCTGGAGGGCCTCCAGAGATGACGTGAAAAGTTATTTCGTTTGTGAATGCCGAATTTTATGTCGTTAGCCTTGTAAAATTAAAAAAAATTCATTAACTTTGTTTTCCTTTTGAAAATATTACTGGGGGCCTCACAGTTCGTGTAGCCCGGGGGCCTACAAAATCTTAATCCCCCCCCCGCCCCCCCCTATGTAATCAGCAAATGTAAAATGTTTAAACCTTCCTCCTTTCGAGTTCATGCCTCTATTTATCCAATATCATCATCAGAAGTAATCTCCGATTGTCGGTGCCAAAGGCCTTGGGGAGAGCGTATCTACTTGCCAGACTCCGCTGATAATGTGTTCTCGTTACTCTCCTCATGCACTCTCATTGCAGCTGTTCCATCTCTCTTCATGTTTTTTTACATTTCTGTATATACTATATGAAGAGCTAGCTTTGCAAGCGCTTGAATGATGGCGTGGGATTTCAATAATTCTAATTCTTTTAAACAGTCGATCAAACCGTGCATAATGGTATTTTATGTTCATGTATCTTTCTCTAGAATCTGACTGATACTGAATATGTAGGCAATGATAAAAAAAAACAATTACAGTAGAACCCCTCTTACTGACGGTAATTGGGTCCACGAAACCGGTCGTTAAGTGATTTGGTCGTTAAGCAAGTATAGGAAACTAGTGGGAAGTACCCGGCGTTGCCCGGGGGAAAAATATATTTCAAAACTTATCTTAAAAACATAACATATACATACACAAATACTAAGCTATTGTGAAAACCTGGCGTGCCGTTTGTCCATTTGTCCGTCAATACAATTATAAGGGGCTTGCAGAAGTCCCAAACGTTTTAGAAAGTGGGGGGTAAATAGTTGATCTTAAAGGTTTCCGAAAATTGTCGACCCCCCCCCCCCTCAAAAAATATACCGACACACCCTACATACATTAGAGTGAGTAGTATCTAGTGGACTCTATAGCAGTATGCGACTCTGCAGTAGTATCTGGCTCTACAGTAGTATCTACTGACTCTAGGATAATCTACTGACTCTATAGTAGTATCTGCTGACTCTATAGTATCTACTGACTGTACAATAGTATCTACTGAGCCCAGTAGTAGCCACTGACTGCATAGTAGTATCTCCTGACTATAGTAGTATATCCTGACTGTAGTAGTACCTACTGACCCTACAGTAGTACCTACCGACTCTACAGTAGTAACTACTGACTCTATAGCAGTATCTACTGACTCTGCAACAGTATATACTGACTGTAGTGGAATCTACTGCCAGTAGTATTCTCTCTTTAATAGTTTCTTCCGACTCTATAGTAGTAACGACTGACTCTACAGTAGTATCTAATGACTAGAGTTACAACTACTATTGCTACAATAGTAATTCTGACTGTAGTAGTATCTACTATTACTACAGTAGTATATACTGACTGTAGTCGTATATACTATCACTACAGTATTAGAACTAACTGTAACTGACTATAGTAGTATCTGCTATCACTACAGTAGTATATACTGACTGTAGTAGTATCTACTATCACTACAGCAGTATATACTGACTGTAGTAGTATCTGCTATCACGACAGTCGTGCATACTGACTCTATCAGTATATACTAACTCTACAGTAGTATCTACCTACTCTACAGTAGTATCTACCGACTCTATAGTCGTGATTTTTAAAGGTTAATAGATAATTTTTGATACTCCTACTGATACTCCTGCTGTTATGGAGTGACTCATGCTGCCAGCTATGGCTGCAAAGTTTGGTCATACATGTTATGTATATCGTTTATTGTTCAATTTGAATCACAGTTCCTATGATCACTGTTACATTGTTTTTATAGCTTTATTTTGGTGATTTAGAAAAGTTTTGGTTTAGCCATATGTGTTTGTTGTAGTACAGATTTAGACTGATAACTTTCATCTAAATTGTCATATGGTTGTTATTGTTTGACTTGCATCCCACTGGGATTTTTGCACACAGCGTTGATATACGGTGCTTTTTCTGGAAGACTTTGCTGTTTTTTTGCTGGATTATTCTGTTGCGTGTAGTCACTTTAAGATGTTTATCGTTCATGTTTTTGTTTGTTGCGGTTGCACCCGAGTCAAGAGCCGCATGGCTCACAGTGATATACCTAATAAATTGTTGCACACTCTAAATGAAGGACGTGGGCAGGTGCTCCAAATCGAGGGCAAGCACATTTATTTATTGTGGTTAATATTAATCCTGTGAATAACAGCACCGTCACTCTGTAAAATGCACCAGCACGTGTCAAACACAGCAATTATTATGAGTCGCCATTAACCATGTGGCTGGTTTACACGTGCGGTTATTCATTAACCCTTTCTCTTAAACCCAATTCTACTACTGATAAACCATCTTTGTCTTTGACAATCACATTTGCACATCACTATTCGAATATTACTTTAATCCTAAGCTGTATGTCTATCTATACCATCCACTTATATCGGTATCTTACACCCATTATATGTACTGTATGTGTACAGTATACGTACTGTATATCACCATTGTACAGCTTACTACTTTACATGTGTTCTATTCTCAATAGCATTGCAAGTAGTCATACTCTGGGTACATGGGCATGGTTATAGACTAAACAGTATTAGAGTTAGAGAATTACAATGACAGTAACTAATTACAGTGCGTCATCCCTTTACAATGCACAGTGCTAAAACGCCTCTAATTGCATATATCACCAACGAACAATTCAAAGCCAAGCTTAAAGTCTAGAACAAGTCTAGAACATTTATATAACGATCAAAAACAACCTTTGGGTCCTTTACCTGTAAAATGCAACAGCACGTGTTACACGCAGCAATTCTTCCGAGTCGCCATTAACCATGTGGCTGGTTTGCACGTGCGGTTATTCATTAACACTGCCAGCCACCTACAGGCCCAACTCAGTCATCACATGCTGCTGTACACACATGCATTGATGTACTGCACAGCACATCAGGACTTTCACAGAACCACACTTTACTCCCTTGCTGCACAAGGACATAATTAAAAGAGTGATCCATTCCTAATGTGCCACAAAATGAAACTGAAAACTGAATATACCAACTCTATAATCGTATATACCGACTCGATAATAGTATATATCGACACTATAGTACTAATTTAACAGAGTGCTGTGGTGAGGCCTAGTCCCGTGCAGAGCCCCTGTCCTTGCCTAGATTGCCCAGCCAGCCGAGGCGGCACCTTGGTCGGCTGGGGTTGGGCTGCTTTAACCCCCCCACCATCCCCCCGCCTGCTCTACAGTAGTATGTACTGACTATTGTAGTATCTACCCACTCTATAGTAGTAACTGCACACATTGGGGTGGGGGGGGCACATCACACTGTGAAGAATTTACCTCAGCGTTGTGTATTTTTTTTGCATTTTTAACGCGAACGAGAATTTTCCACCAGCCCCACCAATCGCGTGTGTGCATTGCTAGGGCAACCACGGGTCAGTGTTCTCGCGTATGTGCAGATGCGTGCTTTGGCGCACGCTCAGCATAGTAATATAATAATGAAGAGTAATACATTGTTACTTTAACTACTTTACAGTTGATGGATGGGAAAAAGAAATAGCGATTTGTCAGTCAGGGGCTTATCGCGTTATGCGTGTGTAGTTTGTTGAAACGTAAAGCCAGCAGTTTGTGAGTTAAATGCGTCACAAGTTGTGTCCACACACACACGGACAGATGAACAGGCAGAAAGACGAAAAAATGGCTTTTATAGGTAAGAAGAATACAGTACATCTTGGGATTTCCTTTTGCCAGTACCAAAATATGAGAATAGGTTTTCCACTTTTTTCTGGCAACAAAACAGGTGTTAAGATGTTAATACACCAAACGGAAACCTTTTACAAGGAATCATGTCTGCATTAACCACAATACTTGTGGTCAGAATGCAAACAAAAAACATAGTTTGATAATATATTCAGCTTTCTTTTGAGCCTAAGCTCAAAACGGTGGAATATTAAGCGAGAAGGGCAGACCATGAGATCAGGGGATCGCAGCACAAATACGTATTTCCCTCATTAAAATCGCAATCAATTTATAATATTTTTGACATGCGTTTTTCTGGATTTTTTTTGTTATTCTGTCTCTCACTGTTCAAATAAACCTACCATTAAAATTATAGACTGACCATTTCTTTGTCAGTGGGCAAATGTACAAAATCAGCAGGGGATCAAATACTTTTTTCCCTCACTGTATATTACCGAGAAGCCAGCTTAAATATATGCTGCCAAGCTTGGTGGTGTTCATTCAAACGATGTCTTTCCGACAGACCTGTTCTTCACCTGAGGACGGCTGCTTGCGTTGTGGCCGAAACGTCGTGAGAATTGTATTTAATTATGTTTAATTTTTATTATTTTATTATTTCCCTTCTACGTGACTTTACCGCAAGAACCAAGAAGATGAATACCGAGAACCAGTTTTATTTTTTCAAAAATAAATATATCGAGAGGCGTTCGGAACGCAAGCCCATCGCGACGCCTCTCCCGCGCACGCACGGCCGCTGCACGGAGAGGCCGCAGAGAACTGCGAGCGGCTCCCACCGAGCGGCACACTCCGAGGGGCGAGCGGCTCCCACCGAGCCGACGGCGGCCGCTGCTGCTGCTCCTGCTGCCGAGCCCCAGGGCCGTCTCCGCGGTCCACGGGCAAGAGCTAAGCGGGTGGCTTGGGGCCACGCGCGTTGATAACACCGGTCACACTTTTTCTGGCATTAGGTATTCCAACGGTTTTAAGGTAAATTTGGGGTGCTGATTCCAAATCTGGCATCAGTTTTTGTCTATCACATCAGGTTTTTGAGATATCAAATATTGCATTTTCAATCAAAACTGCAGAAGAAAATATTAAATAAATGTGGATATCTACATAAAATGATATTATAAAACACACTATCCTAAAAATACAGCACCATATTTTAACACTAAAGCAGTCACTGACTCGCAACAACTTGCAATGATAAGTGACAGAATTAATTTCAGGTAAAATCAATGCAAATGGGGTATGCCGATAGCATAAAATGAGATGTGATAGAGCAAATCTGAGATCAGATTGGGAATCAGCACCCTGAAATTAGTCTAAAACAGCTGCAAAAGTCCAGGCCAGAAAAAATGATTTTTTTGTTGACCAGTGTAATCATCGCTTGTTTACACAGCAAAGCCAACACGAAGCCCAAGATTTGTGTATTTTTCAGGGGGGCAACGCTACGTGGGAATTCTTGTCCAATATAATACCAGCTACATCGCGTGTTTTTTTTTTACTCGAGCATAAAACCCGGAGGAAACCCGTGCAGAACAGGGGAAGGAGACGCAAACTCCACGTGGAAAGACGCCCGAGTCGGGTATCGAACAAGACGCCTCGTTGCTGCGAGGCGGCATAAGCGTCACCACTGCACCACCGTGCCGCCCAAAGGAATTTGTGCATCACAAATAGTGCGACGTGACGACGAAATTCTTAACGCGTTTCCCGTTGATTAGACACGGCGTTGTGAGCAGCACAGGGCAGTGCAACAAAATACATTGTTAGACTCTACGCTGCTATACTCCCGGCTTTCACTAACCCGCACTACTAGCCAGCCTGGTCAGGTGTGGTGAATTGACGACCACAAATCCAAATTATAGTATACACTCCCACTACTGGCCAGCGTTGTAAAGTATGGTCAAACAAACGCATAACTGGCACGACCTTCATTCAGCAAAAAACGTACACATTCTTCCTGAAACTAGTCTTGAGACTCCGTGAGGCTTTCCTGAATGAAAAAAAAATATTATTAGTAGTAGTATTGGAAGAGCTTAATATGGATATAGGCACATGTGTCATTTTATGCGAATTCCCCCTTTATCCCACCAGTGTAATGTACGAGTATGTCCCTCATATGAGAACTATGCTTATAGAAAGCGTGCCTATTAGCAACTTCCTCTGTATTGTTATAACAATATGTATAAAAAGAGACTTGACTAACTCGAGCATCAGTCGCCAATGTTTAAACGGATTGCAACAAAGAGCAGATGTTTCCATGTGGCATCCTACAGGCTCTGGCCAAGAGCTTCTTCGTGCGAGAGGCCAACAGGCCAGTTGCGCGAGGATTTCTCCCAAAAGTGATGAATTGTAATTTTAAAACTCAATTGAATGAAACCCAGTGTAGTCAACCAAGAATTGTTGCTCATCAATCCTGACAAGCTGTCTCTTTTAATTACTCGCACTAAATTTATGCGGAGAACATTTTAAATCCATTCATCTAACTGGCGGAGGGAGGGGGGCAGGGGAGGAGGAAGAGGGAACGTGTCTCTGTGATGAACTTCATCCCGACTTGAGAAGAATAATGGATAGGTAATCAAGAGAGCCAGGAATAGCTGCATGCTCTTTTAATTATTATTGTGAATCTTGCATTCGTGAGATCCTATTAAAAGATCGTATTAAGAGTGAGATGAGGGACGCTTACCGTCTGGGCTCACGTGACCCCCTTACCCATCTTCCACATCTTTTTCTGCACCGCTAAGCAGTGCGGGGTCCCGTGCCGAGCACTGCACATCTCTCACGGTCCCAGTCCCCGCAGTAATTGTTATTCCTGAAAAAAGTGAATAGGCCCAGTTGTGCAGTATTGACAGGGCACATTTGTTTACGTTTGCGGCCAATTCGGCTCGCGGTCGGGAGAAAGTATTTAGAGAGGGTGCGAAACGGGCCCAAGGCTTTCATCCCGAAGCTGAAGTCCCCTTGCAGTTCACGCCAGACGTAGGGTTAATTTAATTATGTAAAGTGAACGTTGGAGCTGACGCCACTTAATTCTCCTGAAAGCTCTGGGTGGATGGGTATCTCTTTTAGAAATAAAGAAAAAAAAGAGCACCGTCGCAAGGTTTGGTGATTTAAATTAGAATTACGTGCAATTTAAGAGCTCTGGATCATGTTACTTCTGGTTGTACACGCAAAAAAAGAGTTCATATTCAGCCACACCGGGTGCAGAAAACAATTAAAATATCGCAAATTGAATTTTGGCTACAGAAAAGCAGTGTAAGTTTTCCAAACTTATTGTATATATGTTCCGGTTGAGATTGAGGTGAGAAGAAAGATGTAGGACTGTAAAGCACACTAGACGCAATTATGCATCTATGTGCATATCGACTCTAGGAAATGAAACTGTGAAAATAATTTATAGACTTTCAATAATGTACTTTGATTACATATTACAGATATAAAAACAAATTCAGGCATCATACATTTTACTAAGTAAGCCATCCCTGCAAGAGAAATATTTGAAATTACTTCAAAGATAACATATTTGAAAAATAACTAAACATCACACATTCTGTTTTAAAATTACCGAGATATGATTGTGTATTTCTATCTCCCGTCCTTAAACGCATAATGTCTTGTGTTTCTAAGGTTGATCTACCATATTTCTGTTTGAGATTCTCCAGGCTCCAATCTTGATGTGAGAGGCCAATCGGCAACGGAGCCAGTTTCTCACCCAAACAAATATGGATTGTAATTTAAAAACTCAAGTGAATGAGACCCAGTGTAGGACGAATGTCTCCCCTCTCGACGTCACCATCCCTCCTCCTCATCTGGGTCCCACGCAGCCACAGTTCATATCGCTCCTGCATACGAGCCGAACCCGGCCTCCATCTCAGAGGTGGCCATTCCTTGTCGTGCACGTTCTGTTCTTTTGGCTGCTGCTCCATCACTTGTGTTGTGTGCTAATTCACAGACACTAGTAGGGGGTACTCTCTTTTATCCCGGCCTTCACAGCCTTAGCGGATAACTACATACCGGGTCGGGACAGCCAACATGCTGCCAGACCCACAGCTTGAAGAAGGCGAAGATCAGGATGACTATTTAAACGTTTGATTATTATCTCAACTTTGAACAGTTCACTGTCCCGGATAGTGGAAAAACTCCATGACAGCATCCACAACCCATACAATGGACCATTCCGCGATGCCAGGATCCCATATCGCACCCGTACACATCGAGTGCACCGATAAAGAAAACAAAAAGACTTTGCCGGCCCATTCACCACATTTTGAAAGAAGAGTCTGCGGTTATCGTAGAAACAAAACACTAATTTCTTTATTTCCAGTGCCGTGGCGGAGAACTTTCCCAAGCACTGCTAACTTCAACCCGTGCCACATGGAGGCGGAGGCCACCACCATTTCTCTTTTGCTGCTTTGCTGCCTATTTTTACCCTGTCAACCTCCACCACCCTGTCGATCAGCCTCCAGACTAGGTGGTACACCTCGGAGGGTGCCATAAAGGTACCCTTGATCAACCGTCCACGCACCTTCCACAGAGCTTCTTTTATGGCCCCTACAACGGCCCATGTCTGAGCCCAAACCCCTCCTACCTTCAGTCGGAAGACTCCAAATAATATTTGGCAATGTTGCCTTGACCGGATAAAACCGGGTCAGCAGAGGCTGGCATAGCTCCCACACACACCTACTGCGCAAAGGGCCATTGCACAAGTACATGAGTCATACACTCATCCGAATCGCAGCCTCTCAGGCATTTAGGGGTGTGGGCCATATACCGGGAACACATAAACTTCCTGCATGCCAACCTGTCCCAGGCCGCCAGCCAGGATATATCTCTTTGCCTTTTTGTTAAGGCCTCAGATGCCACGTTCTTCCATATTTGTTGGTGTATGGCACTTTGTGCACCTGGCGCCTTCGCACAGGCCTACCTCTTGCCCATCTCGGCAAGGACATCTCGTGGGCACCACTACTCTCTTACCCGGACCGACTCATATTCTGCAATGAACTTGTTGACCACGGCACACAACCACCCCTGCGTCCAAGCAAGGAGCTTGTCGCGCGGCAATGGAGCCATCCCTAGTCTCCGCAGGAGCCATGCCAGTCTGTACCATAAATAATATGAGGCTTTCACCTGGGACTCATCGGAAAAAATCTAGCGCAACGTATTACAGACAAAGATTGTGGTGAGGGCACCTGTGACATTAGGTGCGCCCCTCCCACCGTTCGCCGAGTTTTTGTACATAGTCTCCCTTTTCACCCGGTCTATCCCGCCTCCCCAGATTAACTTGAAGAACAGTGTCTCTATTTTTTTGCGCCATTTGCGCTCCCGGCAGGAAAATGTATGCCAAATAATTGAGTGCGGGTAGTATTTCCACCTTCAAAACCAGGATCCTTCCTTCCATTGTAAGGCTCCTGTTCGTCCGCCTGGCTAGCCTGCCCTTCACCGCCTTTATCTTTTCTTTCCAATTCCTCTTTGCTGAGTCCTCCCAGTAGAAGATGACCCCCAGGACCTTAATCCCTTCTGCCTGTACTCTTATTTCTGGTGGGCGGCCCTCAAATAGCATGGGGTCGCCAAAAATCATCATCTCACTCATGTTCACATTAATCTTGGATCCAAAGGCCAAAATAAAAGTTTTGTGAGCTCTAGTACCTCCCACACCGAGGACATGTCCCTACAGAAAACCACAACATTATCCATGTACATAGCTACTTTTGCCTGCTCACTGCACCCAGGGATGTGCACCCCTCTGATCCTCTGGTTATTTTCGACCACCTGGGCAAAGAGCTCCATGCACATGACGAATAAGACATGGGGCATCCCCGTCTCACTCCCGACCTGACTGGTATCGCCTCTGAAAGGACCCTGTTTATCAAAAGTCTGCCAGAGAGTTTATGATATAGTTTTTGTACCCAACCTACCAATAGCTCCCCTACCCCCATGTGTGCCAGCACTAAAAACAAAAAAAATAATATGAAATGCGACAAAAGGCCTGCTGGTCAAAGCTAAGGAGTCCCAGGGGCCCTCCCCCTCTATCGTGGATTCCAGAACCTCCCTTAGTAGGACAAGCTTGTCTGAAATTCGCCTGCCTGGGACTGCACATGTCTGGTCTGTTCTTACTACCTCCTCGACCACTTTCCCCAGATATGCTGAGATTGATTTAGCTAAAATCTTATAGTCTGTGTTTAACAGGGTGATTGGGCACCAGCTCCCAAGGTTGCTGCGGGCCACCTTCCCCTTATATATAAGAGTTATCACCCCTCCCCTCATGGGTTCCGGCACTGGGCCCTGCTCCAAGATTTCTCTATACAAACGTAGCATGTCGGGTTTGATGGTGTTCTAGAATTGAAAATAGAATTCAGCCGGTATTCCGTCCTGCCCTGGCGTTTTGTGCCGACGTAGCCCTCTTACTGCCTCGCCCAGCTCCTCCATCTGAGCTTGCCCATTCATTTCCTCTGGAGCCTTGATCTTCTGCTCGACCACCCTCAGGAAGAAGTCTCGGGCTTCCGCCTCCAATGTCTCACTTCCCTATAGTTCCGCATAGTATTCCCGTGCTGCCCCTACAATTCCCTCTGTCTTCTGTCTTTGTCAGTCTGCCCAGGCTTCGGTTGACCAGCTCTCGGATTGTGTTTGTCTTCCTGCACTTTTAAAAAAAAAGAACCGTGTGCACTTTTCCCCCTCCTCCACTGCCCTAACACGTGCCCTAAAAACGAGCTGCGCAGCTCGTTTTTCCAGGGTCAATGATATTTTATCCCTTAGCTGCCTTACCTCACTCACTGGGAAACCTAATTCCAGCAACCTATGCGCTTTTTCCAACTGATCATTCAGACCCCTCAACTCATTCCTGACACTCGTTCTCTTATTGTGTGCCTGAGAAAACTTTTGATCCGGCTCTTAACCATTTCCCACCACTCTAATATAGTGCCAAAGCAGCACTGCAGGCTTTTCCATTCCTCATACCGTTTAATAAAAACCCTTGTCACCTTCTCATCTGCTAAGAGACTTGTGTTCATCTGCCAAATCTCTCTCCCCAACCTCAGTCCACCTGGAAATCGAAACCTTGGGCCAATCAGTTTGTGGTCCAATAAAGAAAACGGTTCAGTTTCCATACTCTCCACTTCAACTTTAGCGGAGACAAAAAGAAAATTTATTCTTGAATGCAAAATCCTGAACTACTTGTCCAAGTAAAACCTGGGCGCGTTGGGTGCAACAACCGATAAGTGTCAATTAATTCGAAGTCCTTAGCCAGACCACCTAGTTTCCTAGAAGAGGGGTCTATCTTCCGACTGCTGGATGTAAGCAGCTCGTCTGATGGGCAGAGCGGGCAATTTAAATCCCCTCCTAAGATGACATACCTCCGTGTAACCAGCAGGACCGCCATACTCCCACAGTTCTACTCGCTCGGTATACCACGTGGGGGCATATACGTTAATTAGACAAAACGCTGTTCCATCGTATGTGGCATCTACATATTGGAGTCAGCCGGGGACCACTTTTTGGGTTTCCTGTACCTCGACGCTTCTATTTCCTTAAAGGATAACCACCCCAGTGTTCTTATTGGCGTTGCTACCCGACCAGAAGCAGTGCCCGTCCCAGGACTCAATCAGCTTTGCCCGACCGAGAGAGAACAGTGGGTGGCACTCCTGCAAGAAGTATGTCTTTTTTCAAGGTTTGGCCTTACCCCGGATTTTCCTCACATTTACTGATGCTACAGAGAGTTTCATGCTCAAAAGTGTCTAGTCCGGCTCAGAAACGTTCTCCGGCAGTAGGTAACAGTTTTTGTCGACCAGGTCCAGTAGGCGTTCCGCACTCCTGGGTTTCGGGGATAACCCCCTCCCTTGGCCCATCTTTGCTGCTATTTCTTCTTCGAACGTCACTGGGTCTGTCGAAGAGGCTGACGGCTAAGTTCCACGCAAGGGGGCAGATCTCGATGAGGCACTCGGTGTCCTCCGTTTCATCTTTGTTGCCCTCTGGAACGTCCCCCTCTTGTCGCCTGTCTTCTGCTGCTCCTCTTCATCCTCTCTCGCCTCCACCTCCTCCACCCAGTCGGCATATGGTTGGCTCAGGGGCCACCTCCTTGGTCCCATTGGCTTTGGGGCCTTCCTCCCGCCGGCTCGCGGATGTTTCCCCTTCCTCAGACGACGCTTCGCCCTCCTCCCTCTCGTCCAGCAGCGGTATTCCCTGTCCGGCCATCTCTCCACTCACGTCATCCTTTGCCCGGCTGTTCGGCGCGTGCTCCAACTTGGCCTCGGTCGTCCCTCTATCTCCTCTCTCAGTCGCCGGACTCTTGTTTGCCCGGACCATATTCGTGTATGATTCTGGGCAATTCCGATACAAATGATTCCCGCTTACAGTATCCTGGAGTTTACAAATTGAGTTGCAGTTGTGGTGATTGCTACATTGGAGAAACGAAACGTCATGTTTCTGATCGTGTCCGCGAGCACAAGTCAGATCTGAAACACGGCAGAACTGATTCTTCGGCTGTTGCCGATCATTGCTACAACTCTGTGGGCTCTCATGAAATTGTCTTTTCTGAGACCAAGGTGCTCTGCAAACCTCCTGGCTACCATCAAAGGTTTGTACACGAAGCCATACAAATATACAAACACAGACATAATTTCCACCGTGATAATGGTTACAAACTGAGTAATCATTGGAAAGATGTGATTAACCATGCAAAAAAGATTTAACTACACTTATTTGGACCATCTTATTTGACAGACAACTATTACAGGTTATTGACAGACAGTCAGGCTTGTTTCACCAGGTTACATTTCCCCCCCCCCCCCCCCTTGTTCCACACTTTTACTATGTAGGCTAGGCGTAGTCACAAACCGTACCTCTCCATAACAAAGGCTCAGCCTTTTATTATGCAGTCTATTCTTAGTCTGAAGCCTAACCTTACCATATCAATAGAAAGTGTGCCGTACTTGGCACCTTCCCCTCTCCAACCATTATATATACGGAGTGGTAGCTCTTGGAATCTCTCATTTACTTGATACAGCTGTCTTGGCTGTGACGGTTCCACCTGACGACGGAAGCTTGTGTTGCCTCCGAAACGTCGTGATTTTTATTTTATTTTACTTTTATTATATTGAATTTTTTACCTACGTGACTTTACCGAAAAAACCTAAGAATATAAAGATTACACTGTGCCGGGACTCTATACTCTTCCACTATGTGGTCCAGCGCTTTGCAGCGGTAGCACATCTGCGCCTCGCACGCTGCTGCCAGATGGCCTGTACTCCCCCACATCTTCTGCAGAGTTTGGGTTGCCCCTCGCACACTACGTAGCCCCTACGTCCGCCATTATTAAGGGTGTTCGGGACATGCTGCAAGGCCCCGTCCGCCACTCTCAGCCTCACCCGCCACTGTCTGGCACCCGTCCAGATGCCTAACGAGTCTTGTATCTGCTTGCAACTCGACAACAGCTGGCAGTGCTGTCACAACCACACTTCTACATGGTGATCTGGCAGTGCCTCATTATACAGACAAACAGTCACTATTTCCGTGTCCAGTTCTGACAATAGTTGCAGTTTAAGCAGCGACAGAGGCCTCTCTCCTGCCTTTTCCTCAAAATGAGTCAGGAAACGCAGCAATAGGTTACTCATCCTAAAGCTACCATCAAATGCTAAGGCTATTAAACAAAACAGGTCCATTGGTTCGACGTGTAGCATCCCCACCACTACTGTTCGTACAAAAATCGATTGGTCCATGGTTACTTCTTCTGGCACATCCTCCTTAAAAGGCCACCCGTACGCAGGTGTGTCGCTTAGCCAGGAGAGGTGTAAAGCTCACCCCCAGCCCACCGCGCAAACGCCCCGCTCGTTCCTGGTTCCGTCCTGCCCCCACAGGTCCAGCATTTACCTTAATGGTCTCGCTCTGATCGCCTTGCATCCTCTCGCCAGCAGAGGCCTCAGTTTCGGCAGCATTCTCACTCAGCCTGTCAGAGCCCACATCCCTCTGCGCCGGTGCCTCCATTCTCTCTGGCAGCTGCCCATAGGCGTCCCCCCCCTTCCCGCCTGCTGCCTCCCGGTCGGAGTTGCCACCTGGGCTGAATCGCCCTCCTCCACTGACCTCTGTCCTCCAGGTAGCCGCGTCGCAGCCATTTCCTCCTCGGCAGCAGTCGACCCGGCCCGGGCACCTTGGCTTGCCCCGACAGCACGGTCGGTCTCCATACCCCCCGGAATTGGTGAAGCAACCTCTGGCCCGACGGCCAGGGTCCCTCGCAGCCACTCAGGCAGGTACACAGACATACGCAGACAGGCTCGGCTGGAAAGTTGAGATCACGATGCCGACGGCGCAACGAGTTCTACTCCAGATGGCAGCAGCCCCGGAACTCGCCTTGTATCCTGCCCATCGTGGCCAGGCCTCGCCCTCAGCCCTGTACTCCTCTGGATCCCCCAGATGGCTCCGTGCCTTGCCCACAGATGCAACTGGTAGAATGGGCTGTTACCCCTAATTCTATTGTCTACCAATCTCCCAGCGGCACGCCCTACAGTGACTCATTCCATGTCACTACACTTGTATCATCCATCGGCCATCATCCCTTCCAGCCATGTGTCCCACCCAAGCCCACTTACATTTCCTTACGATCAATGTGCCTCATTGGCATTTGTTCTCCAATTAAAAGTTTCGGTCTCGCAATGTAATTCCAGCTTGCATCTGTCCATTTTCTGCTATTGTTCATGTTTCTGATAATAGCCAATAATTTAACATGCCTTATGTGTGCATATGGACATGTGACGCACAAACTTTGCATGCGACTGTCCCACCCGTCTGTCCCTGCCTTCAGCCAGCCAGCCGTATGAGGGTGGATCGGGGGGTGGTCAAGACGTCAGCGCGACGCACGAACCAGGCTTCACGCTGTGGAGTGTAAGTCACCTCATCTCGTAGGTGTGTGCAGGGACGTCACCACCAAAGACCAGAACTTGGCTGTGCACCAGCCATGAATCCAGGCAGGAATCCAGGAAAGAATCCAGGCAGGAAACCAGCCAGTAAAACGTAATTTTTCTTCTAATTTACAGAAGTATGAAATGTTGCATTCCAAACGTGCTCCATCAGCCTGCTGTCATTCACCTGTTACCTTTAATATTTTAACCCTGATCCGCTTTCATATAAGTGCCCCCCGGTTTACATATTCTGTTGTGTTTTCCAGTAGTGTCCCTCAAACAATTACTTCCTGTTAAATATAATTATTGTCTATTTATGCATTGTGAGTATGAAATTAATGATTTTAAAAACACAGTCTGATGTGGTTCTCCTCATTAGCTTAATCATTCTCACACCGAAGCGCCGTTACCCACACCCCTATTTGAGGAAATAAAGATTAGGGTCACTATCACTCTCGCAAATTAAAAGATTCGGAGCACACGAGCAGCGCCGCATGATTCATGGCATGATAAAATTGGACTGCTACATCTATAAAAAATAATTATCTTAAAAATAAACGAGCTACACCACCGCCAAGACAACAGCTGTTACACATAATAAATTTTATGGTTCAGCATCTGAGCATTTACATTTAAATTTGGATTGAATTTACCTGCGCATAAACTGTGGGCAAACAGCATTAGTGTTATACGTATGTAAATTACCGCACTGTGGCAGAAACACTGATAAGATTTGATGCCCTTTGGCAGTGCAGACACTTTAACTGCGGTGCGCAACAACGCGACTGCAGAATGGGAGGCAGCGCGGTATCTACCAGGGCCGCTGCGACGATGATAATTGCTCGGCACAAATAAGATGGCAGCAAAGAGGAAAAAAAAACGCTCGTGTAATGAGAACTTGTGCAGGGTGGGTAAATGAAAATAAAAATGATGCCATAAACAGCCGCTGACATTTGTTGTTGTCTTGCTTTTTTTTACCCACAAACACCGAGCGGCGGTGCAGCGGTTAACGCGGTGACCCAAGTTCGATTCCTGGCCACAGCTGACATCAGTGGGGCTGGGTGATATCTGAACCAGTCCCAGCATCTCCGACCCCCCCGCCGCCCTCTCCCCCTGATCCCCTCACCAACCCACACTGTCCAGCATGGTGAAGTATGACAAACGACCTCCACAATTTATACACCAGGCGGAGGCCGTCATCCAGCAGTGGATTGGCAACAGGGCTGTGATTTAATTTAAGCATTATGAATATGTATGCTTTGTAAATATTAAAAGAATGATACGACCGTGACCCAATCCATCAGAAACCACCCAATTCTCGAACTGAGGTTTATACAAATGCTGCACGTCTACCCCGCGCCAAAAACACTGGAGGTAAAACAATTGCTTTAGGAATTAAATTGACTTTGAGAATGAATCAATCGTGCCCTTTGCTCGCCACACCAAAGCTCACATGAAAGGGGATGGTATTTTGGAGGCTTGAAGCGGCGTTGCTTGCCTCTGCTGAAACGAGCTCCAGAGATGCCTGTCCCTTTTCATGTTTCTCACTGCCACACGCGGCATTTGAGCGTGATTAATCCGGGCGGCTCAGCCGATGCTCATGGAAATTGGTCAAAGCTCATTTTCGTCCCGGCTCGATGATGACTTTGTGTACCTAAACTGCAAAAGTTGCGGCGCGGAATGTCGCCGACAATCACACGGGAAATGACGTCCGTGATTTGGTAATAAACCACACCTGCCGCATTACCCCCGCCTAAATAGTAACAGAGGTCAACGGGATCTATTTAAGTAACGCAATTTTGAAAAGGAAACAACAACGCCCGAATGTGCATGCTCCATCGGGCATCACCGTGGCACGGGTTTTCATCGGAATGTGACAAACGCGTGGCGCTAAATTATGAGCTTTGTTTTACACGCGTTAGGCACGGCTGCCAATTCTGCTCCGATGCTTGGACACTGATGAAGGGGGGGTGGGTGGGGGGAGGGGGGGGATGGGAGGGGGGAGGGGGGGGATGGGAGGGGAGGGAGGGGAGGGAGGTGCCTTCGCCGCTATGGTGCTGGTAGCGTAGCAGCAGGGGATCTGGTGATGGGTTTTTTAGGGTGATTTGTGTTTCTTTTTGGGATCTATGAACACAGTAACACACAATGGGACTAATGTTACATGGGAAACCCGCGTTATATCTTTGATAAAAAAATAAAAAAAATAAAAATACAAACAAACGACATGATGGACGAAGTAAAGTGCCGAAAGACTGAGCATCTTTCTCGTCTGATCGTTTACAAAAAAAAGGAGGGAGGGCGAGGAGGGTGGGATGAGACGCAATGACAAGTCAAACGCGCGGGAACCTGTCCCACGCGTGTCCCACTGAGCCACCGGACGCAGCGGCGACGAATGAAGCTCGGCCTAAAGTATGCAAACATGGAGCCGTGTGCAGCAGCCGTAGCTTTCATGATACGAAGCGAAGTCTTACACTGGTCAACACACTTTTTCTGGCATAAGGTATTCCAACGGTTGCAATGTAATTTTGGGGTGCTGATTCCAAATCTGGCATCAGTTTTTGTCTATCACATCAGGTTTATGAGATATCAAATATTGCATTGTCAATAAAAACTTCAGAAGAAATATATTAAATAAATGTGGATATCTACACAAAATGATATTATAAACACACTATCCTAAAAATACAGCACCATATTTAACACTAAAGCAGTCACTGACTCGCAACAACTTGCAGTCATAAGTGACAGAGTTAATTTCGGGTAAAATCAATGAAAAGGGGGTATGCCGATAGCATAAAAATGAGATGTGATAGAACAAATCTGAGATCAGATTTGGAATCAACACCCAGAACTTAGTCTAAAACAGCTGCAAAAGTCCAGGCCAGAATTTTTTTTATTGATCAGTGTTATTTTCCTGCTCAAGTGAGATTGTAGGCGGCGCTCCTACCCCGTGTACATCGCTGAGCCCGTGGGAATTCTACATTCCTATGGCGGGAGAGAGCCTCTGCAAAGGACAATCGCTTATAATTAATCCACAACATGGTACCTATTTTATCGACCCCGCAGGATTGATGGGCCCACTCGACCACCAAACGGGATATGAACTCGCAACATTCCGATTGCGAGCCACTCATTCGTCCGATGAGCCACCTGGCCAGATAAACCCATAAAAATATAATAACAATAGAACCCATATATAATAAGTATAATAGGAGTATGATGCCGGGTTGCTCCGAGGTCAGGACACTGAGCGGGCCCTGCTGGGGTCCTGGGTCCTTTTTGAGGAAACCAACTGTGAATAAATTTGGTTCTCAAGTCGAATTAGTCGAAAGTCTTCGCCCGATCCTCAATGACTGAAAAAACCCATCACATTGAGTTTTTTTTTACGCCTTCATTTTAGCTAAATTCGAGCTCTGATGATTAAAATAATATTGCGGCTCAACTGCGACGAGCATTGCTCTCTGAGGCAGGGTGATTCGGCAATTGCTGCCCTCCGTTGTAGACGAAGTGAAGGATTCTCAGAGAGAGCTCTGTGACATCCGCTTCTGTGGGCCGTTCCCAAAGACGAAGGGTTGTACTCCTCTGTGAGAGATCCGAAAAGGAGTATTCGTCTCGTGACGTAGCACAAGAGCACAATTGAGATAAGACTCGGGGCGGAGGGGAGGGGAATAGCAAACAGAATAAAGGTATATTCTTGGTTCTTTCGGTAAAGTCACGTAGAAGGGAAATAATAAAATAATAAAAATATTAAACAATAAAATTCTCACGACGTTTCGATTGCAACACGAGCAATCGTCATCAATGCGTGAAAACCACAGCAAGAACATTTGGAAAAAGTGGCGGTTTTCACACCTGATGACGATTGCTTGTGTTGCAATCGAAACGTCGTGAGAATTTTATTGTTTAATTTTATTATTTCCCTTCTACGTGACTTTACCGAAAGAACCAATAATTTGAATCCCTGCAGTCACGAAAGCTTTAAATCGAAAAGAATAAAGGTAAGTTACTCTTTTAAAGGAAGCTGCTGGCTGGACAAAGTGTTTGGTTCGCTCCAGGCATGTTATTCCCTCATTCAAATGCAATCCAAATTCGCTTGACAATGTGCTGGAGGCAATCGCTGACGAACAGAAACACGGTCTGCTAATGTGTGTGAACCCTAGAAAACGGTCCCATGGCAAATGGTACCAAGAGTTCATAATTGAGTGCTTTGGCCAAGACCGGCGAGGGGTAAGGGAATGGGCGAAATCGAGGGGTTACTTTTGGTCAATCGTCCGCACGGCAAATGTTTGTCGTGTGGAAATGATAGATGCCGTTAAAGTCTGGAGTTGGCCGTTCTGCACACGAACAGCAACATCCATTTTATCACTTTGACAGGCGTCAGCATGGGTCCGCTGTGCCCCTTGTGAAATGCGTAACTTTCAGCAGTGAATTGCAGGCCCAGCAAAGCATGACCTCAGCACAATCGCATAGGTTTTCTTTGAAACTTCAAAACACGTGGGGCTCTTGTGCGCCTCAAAAATGTTATTCGTCTTCAGAATCGCAGTTAAACTCTTCACCGGATGATATTGAATCAGCCGCAAAAGGCTTCCCGGTGATGGATGGGGTAGGGGGTGAGGGACTACGGGGCTTGAGGGAGGACGAGTCCCCTTCTAACCCCTCTGCTTGAAGGCTCAGCTCCTCTCCTCGCGTCTGATGGTCCACGTCAAGTCGATGTGCGTCGCAGCGCTGACTCGCGACACGCGGCGGATGAGCGAGCGGCACGCGCGACGACGACGACGACGGACAACAGCGGATCGCGTCGCCGTTTGCTGCTCTCTGAGAGGGATTGTGCTCGCCTGCTCGTCATCGCCGTGGTCGTGAAGGGGCTCCTCCAGTGGCGTAGCTAGGATATTTTGCGCCCGGGGACGAACTATCAAATTGGCGCCCCCCCCTCCCCCCCCGTTTAATCACACTCCAAAATGTAATTACATGACATGTAGGCTGTGTGTGGCGGGATATATAAACTTTTAGGTTGAGGTGTAGATTTGTACAGTAGTTTCAGGCTGCCGCGCCCGCCGCAATAAGTTTTAATGTAACGTTGTAAGCCTCATTTTGGCGCCCCTTTACCTTGGCGCCTGGGGACATATATACCCCCCTGCCCCCCCCCCCAGCTACGCCTCTGGGCTCCTCCCAGACTGTCCCCATCCACCGCTACACCCCCCGCCGAACTCCTCCTGCTCCTCCACACCCCCGACTCGTTCCACAACCGCCACCAATTCGCCCAGGCATGTCAAGTCTCAAGGATTACCCCTGAGACTCGCGGTTATTTCACAATTCTCAGTGTCTCGCGGCCGCGCAATGTATTCTGACATTTGTTGTTGTTGTTGTTTAGATGAGAATAATAATAACAACACACGAGGCCGTTGACTGCAGTGCCACCGGCAGCTACCGACGGTGTGGCTGTGCGAGAGTGGTCTGCTCCAGACATGTTCTTTACACTGACAGACCTTTTTTTTTCGCGAGAATCAACCTTTTAAATATTTTAGTTGCTTTGGAAGAGGGTGGGAGGAGGGTGGGGGTTACTTATTAAGTGGTGGACATCAGCCAATTGCTGCCTATGCAAATTCATTTGCAACCCCCCTCCCACCTCTCTTGTGCAAAAGTAGAATCGCCCTTGACTGCGTGAGAGTTCCAAATTGCTGTGCCTAGGTGTCTTTTCTGGTTCTTGGGGGGTTTTTTCCAAAGGTTTTTCAGTGGGGGGAGGGGGGGCGGTGGAAGTCTCGCTGATTTGAACCATTGCGGGGGGGGGGGGGTGAGGAGGGGGGGGTGACCTGTAGGCTACCCTCTCTCACGCCTCACTCAAATTAACCCGGCTTCAGCCCAGAGTTGCCAAGTCTCGCGGGGAGGGAAAAAATGGCACTGCCTATTAAAAATAAACCATAAACCTGTAATAACAGTCTTGGAGACGACTTCTGGAATCCGTCTTTTTATTTACTTAGGGTACAATTACTTCCCATTGCTGACAGGCAACATGAAGTGGACAGATGCACCGAGAGAGACGCACGGCCAAGTGGCAACTCGTAGCCCCGCTCCCACGTGACCCCTTCCTTCCTCCGTTCCTGTTCTGACCACGTGTCGTTCTTCTCTACCCCTATTTAATACCCGGGTCACGTGGTACGCTTGAGCCAATCCTCGTTAGCCTGCCTCGAATCTTCCAGGCTCCCTCGTCAGCTCCCGGGATCACGCCCCTGACTCATCTCCCCATTGGCTGAGGCCAAAGCCAGCAGAACCAATCTCCCTAGCTGTCACCTCTCCATCACGTCAGGGCCACGCCCCCAGGCTTCACCCCATTGGCTGTAAACCAGGACCGGCAGAGCCAATCACCATGACGAGTTGTGATCCGTCAGTGAGCCGGATAGAGCCT
The DNA here is from genome assembly GCA_014621495.2 of Entosphenus tridentatus. Taxonomy (NCBI): domain Eukaryota; kingdom Metazoa; phylum Chordata; class Hyperoartia; order Petromyzontiformes; family Petromyzontidae; genus Entosphenus; species Entosphenus tridentatus. The sequence goes on from CM025629.2 coordinate 7,832,526, forward strand.
CATATTACAAACCCACTAAACCAAGGAAGGTGCGGGGCCGAGACAGAAAGGCGTGGGGCTTAAATAGAAAGAGAGGGGGTAGGGGCTAAGCAGGCGGTGGTGGGATCTGAAGCACAAATAAGCAACCTCCAATAACAACAGCAAAAACCCCGCGACTCTCAAAAGATGACGGTGACTTTTAAATAATAATTTTTAAAAACACAATAATTATTGTATGTTTATGCATTGCAGAGGGTTGCTTCAACGGTAAACTTCCCTGTCGATGTATGGCAATGTAAAGCATGGGATCAGTTGAGTGCAGCAGGCAGCAAAACTTAATGCGGCCACAGGCCAACCGTTAACAACGTTTGTTTCACACTGTTAGGCCCCATCTCCCCCCCCAGCTCTGAATGTTTGTATGCCCCTGGCCGCCTCTAAGCGAGGTCACGCTGCAGGGCTGCGTGGAGGTCACGCGCGCACGCCCGGCTCGGCGTTCCACGACGAGCCTCTACGAGCACCGAGACGCCGGACCAAAGGCAAAGCAAATCCTCGATGCTAATGATGCGGGATTAATGGCGTGTGAATGCGAATGAGATTCCAGAGCGAGAGATTAGGACGGCGCCAACAAATTGAGGAGAGTAAACGAGTGCGTCTATATTTCGATTTAAAGCTTTCGTGACTGCAGGAATTCATCTTCTTGGTTCTTTCGGTAAAGTCACGTAGAAGGGAAGTAATAAAATAATAAAAATAATAAAACATAATAAAATAAAATAATTCTATCTTTATGATACCACCTTTTTTTCAATTCGTTAAAATGTTAATTGATTGTGAATAATTATAATAAAAATAATAATAACAGTGAGCAGTGTGGGCAGCAGGGTTCGTGTCATGCGCGGTACAGAAGTAAATGAATGATGGGAGTGTCCTCACGCAGTCGTGTGTCATATTCCGTTTGACCCAAGCCGTGCCAATCAAGCGGCATCGCTGGAAATAATTGTCAGAGGTCAGAAAACGCGTCACTTTTACGTTCAGAGAAAAAATATATACTCAATAATTACAGCACAATAACACGTGCACAACACGACGTAGTAAGAATTAATGATGCTCCGTTGTGAGGCATTCTGATCATGGCATAAATATTCGATTGGCCTTGCTATTTTGTTGGTGATTGCTTGATGTTTTTTGGGGGCTCTTTAGGCCTGTCCTCAGCAGCTGTGAAACAAAGTGACTCACCAGTGGCATGGACTTCAGCAACACACTCCTGATGGCTGCTAAAACAGAACGGATGTCGAATTATAGTACAAATTTTATTGCAATTCAATGAGGTTTTCTTTACAGATCAACACATATATGAATAAGTGTAAAATTTGCAGAGATGTGCTAATGTATTGACTCATTGATCAATATTATTAATCTCACAATACGTATTGATCCACATGCATATGCATAACTTTTGAATATATAAGCATACGCTGTATATAATGTGTTTACGCGACCCTTTTCATCCACTAGATGCCGCTACTTTCACCACAACATGAACAACAACAACAACAAAAAATCCCGAGAAGAACCACCGCCCTGAATGATGACCAAGCCATGCTCAATCCACTGCTGATTTACGTCTCCCCAATCCACCGCCATCTCTCACAATCCTGCGATAAAATAATCTGCCTTCAGCAGCTGCACAGGAGCCCGCCTCATTGCTCCGTCTCCTTTGGTGGTCGTCCTCTCGGATGCATTCCATTCATTGGCTGCCATGCGGTTACATTCGTGAAGATTACGTCAGAGTTTAACACGTTCCTTCGGAGTGGGCAGGTAGGAACTTGGACAGCGCATTCGTGCACGACAGTCAGACAACTCATATCTGGTGGGCAGTGTGGAACCTGTTGTACCTACCTGTATAAAACATAACTTGACTTGAGGTAGCCAGGCAGCCAGCCAGGTAGCCAGGCAGCCAGCCAGGTAGCCAGCCCCCTTAACTATCGGCCTTCCCCCTTGCTTAGGCCCCTCCCATTACCCCCCTCCCTTCGGCCCCTCCCCTGACCAACCCCCCATATCCTTATTCCCCTCCCCTGACCCCCCCTTCCTTAGGCCCCTCCCCTGACCCTCCTCCCTTAGGCACCTCCCCTCTCCGTACCCGGCAGTAGGTCTCCACCAATCAAAGAGCTGTTTGTAAGGTCTCCACCAATCAAAGAGCTGTGTGCATTATATATTTATTTATGCACGACAAACAGACAGTCAGACAGACAGACAATAAATCCCTGGTGGGCAGTGTGGAACATTGTTCCTACCTGTAAAAACTGCACTCATTGCACACAAAGTGCTTGCCACAAAATGAACCACGACACCTCGCTGATCTCGTCAAGGAGCACAAACCATCATCACGCGAAGTCCGTTCAGCCTCGCCGCAGCGGCTTCTGACTGGCCGTCGAACAAAGACAGTCACCGCCATCGCGCGCTTTCAGATGCGCTTCTGCGGCCGTCTGGAACGCTCTTTCTTCCAATATTAGGAAGCCACTGGAGCGATGCACTTTCAAATCTTGATTGAAAAGTCATTTCTTTAGAACGTGTCGTCGTGTTTAGTTTGTTGTCCTTCCCCTACACCTCCGATTAGCACGGTTGACTAAGTACGGTGCTAAAGAAGTTCAACATGCATACATACAAGTGCTTGATATATGAGACTCAACAAGGCAGGCGACTGCATTTGGCGCACCACTGCTTTTGTAATATCGCTGCCAAGGTTACATGTACCGCTAATGATGATGTTCTGCTCAGAAAAGAGAAAATGGCAAAGTAAGAGTTGACAACTTGACTGAAAAAAAAGCAGGAGATGTTTTTTCTTCCTTATAGTCCTGGCAGAAAATATCTGTCCAGATGCCATTTATTTATCTTCTTTAGGCACAGCAAGTCGATTACTGTCACGTGACAGTGGTGGTCTGCACAAAAGCTTTTGTGTAGAACAAAAAATGCACTGCATATTAAATTGTAAATGTATCTATATTAGATTTTTTTTTTTACTTAACGGAGTACAGTTTAAAACTGAATCTTGAGGGTAATTTGCTTTTAAAAATAACATTAATACTTTTTTTAAAGCCAAGCTATCGTAATAGTTGTGTTAAAAGCGTGGATTAAAGTCTCCCAAATGTAACCATGATGTTCAGCGCCATGCTGGCACAACATTTATTTGGACGTAACCGATGCAATTTGGCAGAGGCATTCCTCGCAAATAAAAAAATAAAAACGTAACCAGCGGGGAGTGGTATCGCATGCCACCTGCGATGGCACATTAGCTGCGAGCTCCAGGCCCCACGGAGCTTCGTGTAAAGTAGTATTTGGGGGGCACGAACCCCTGCTGCTGCTGCTAGACAATGTAACGCGTTCATAATGCACAACACGGCAACAGCATCGCAATCAAAGTCGGCCAGTGTGTTCCACGGAAACGTGTTTATTCTCGGAAGCCCCCACGGTTCTCTGCGGCCACGTTAAACTGGCAATCTTTGCGCAATTGTAAATGAGCCAATTCGCCGATTGTCATCAGTGCAGAGCTTAACCCAACATAGTTAAGAGTGGAGACGAAGCATGAATCATCAACATCGATTCTGGATCATGAACATAAGATCACAAAGCACTCGTCGAATCATGTACGCGACAATTGGTGTTCTTTTTCAATATGTACACGTTGAATGTAATGAGTTTTGACGTGACCCTGTGTTCCAATAGAGCCTGCTGCCATTCATCGCAATATAAAAAAAAAGCAATTGATGAATGAACGGCATCGTGACACTGAATCGTGGCCATTCATAGAATCACTGGTGGGTGGATGGGTGCGTGGGGAGTTATTCCGCCCATTGATTACGGTACATTTCAGTAATGCGTGCATCTTTGTTTAACATTTACAAAAGCGTCTAGCATAACGTGGATTGTGTCTGCCGATGAGCCCTGAAAGAAATGTCACGTCCGGTCCATGCCATCCTCAGCGTCATCATTCTCAGTATGTTTGTGGAATGTCCGTAAAGGCGGCCTCGCCAAATATTTATCTGTAGGAAATAAAGTCGGACTGGCACACAAACACGAACCGCTCTAAACCTGTTTAACACTTAGGCTGTCGTGACAAATATTATCCATAATAGAGTTTTTTTGGGTTCGATTGTGCAAATATAAATGTGTCGTTAAGTCCGCCACCACTCGACACAGCCGATTAGTAAGGTTTGTCACGCAAGCAAAACTACTAGTACAACACACCGCTGTGTTGGAAAGTAAACCCACAACAATTACAATTCGAGTGGCCGAATTGGCATATTTACGCGATCTAAGCCCCCAAAAAAACCTCTATTACCTTCTAAACCTACAGCGCCATCCCACCCAGGGCCAAGTTTGGCTGATCGATCACCGCCCCAAATGGTGAGAGACGTACAGGTCAGGGAGTTGTTCCAGGCATTCTGCCAGACTTGATAGAAACCCGTTCAGGTGACGGTGTCAGCCGAGCCTCGGGGAGAAGGAGGAGGAGGGATAAAGTGAGTGGAGCAATGTATGTCACTTGACCATCGTCACCCCCAGCAGGAGGCCGAGCTGTTGGTGTCTCAGCGTGCCGTCGCCTCCGCAGTGACACAACCAGAAGAAGAAGAAGAAGGGAAGAGGAGGAGAGGGAGGAAAGAAGAGATGGAGCCACCGCTTTGTTCCGGGATGCAATCTTAACATACGCGTGCATTTGCAATGGACCCCCCCGTCTGTTGGGTATGAAAGACGTGACAGGCAGTTGCGGTGCATGTCAATTGACAGCGAATGAGATGTAGATTCAGCAAAATGTAGCGGGAATGTTTTGTTTTTTTTCTTTCACGAAATGAATTACAGAAAACATAATAACGCAGCTTTGGCAAAAGGAAGATGGCTCCGATAAAACGTGAGGAAGACGAATTCTGAAGGAAGGGGCAATTCTTGTCGCATTTTGCACGTGAGGAGTGAGGGAGAGAGGCGCGTGGGGAGAGGGGGGGGAGAAGATTGGGAGCGATGTGGGGTGACGGCTCCCTGCGGGATCGTAGGCCTCCTCGTGAAATACAAAGTCATACAGCCGCCTAAATGTGATCGTATTTCAACAGCACTGCACGTGAACAGTGGGCGGTTTTTTTTATTTTGAGGGAGCAAGAGGCAGTCGCGTCATAGTCAAGAAGACAAAAGGAAGTGATATCGAGCCTGCACTTGAACCAGGGGGAGGGGGCAGGGAGCCGACAACACAGATGGTGGGGGGACAAGAGATGTTTCCAGAATGTGGAGGCAGCACTCACCCGCAAAGTGAAATGCGCAAATGCAACAACGCAAACACGAAGACGAGCGGACGCTGCGTTAGCCCTCGCGCGCTCCAACACACGAAGTTCTAACACACACACGAAGTTCTAACACACACACTGACAAAGTTCTAACACACGCACGAAGTTCTAACACACACACGAAGTTCTAACACACGCACAAAATTCTAACACACACAAAGTTCTAACACACACTCACGAAGTTCTAACACACGCACAAAATTCTAACACACACAAAGTTCTAACACACACTCACGAAGTTCTAACACACATGCACAAAGTTCTAACACACACACTGACAAACTTCTAACACACGCACGAAGTTCTAACACACACACAAAGTTCTAACACAAGCAAAAAAAACGAACACACGCACAAAGTTCAAACACACACAAAGTTCTAACACACACGCACAAAGTTCTAACACACACACAAAGTTCTAACACACACACAAAGTTCTAACACACTCACAAAGTTCTAACACACGCACAAAGTTCTAACACACACACAAAGTTCTAACACACTCACAAAGTTATAACACACGCACAAAGTTCTAACACACGCACAAAGTTCTAACACACACACAAAGTTCTAAACACACACAGCTGTAACACACACACAGTTCTAACACACTCACAAAGTTCTAACACATACAAATTCTAACACACACACAACGTTCTAACACACACACAGCAGTGATCCTCACAGCGGTTATACTTCATTGCTCTTTACTGAACCTGACAAAAGAAACGTTGGGGGCTGTTGGGTATCGGTGTTGGTGAGTTTGTGTGGTTGGTTTGTAGTAATTTAGCTTGAGGGGGTTGTAGTTTCCGTGAAGACGGAGTATCCACGGACTAATGCACGGTGACTGCTGTTACAGCAGCAGCAGCAGCAGAAGGTCAAACCCGGCTCAGGGATGCTGCCTGATTAATATTGTGGGTGGATAGCCAGCAGGCTGATGGACCGCCGTGAAACAAAAAAAAACTTCCATTCAAAGCTGTAGACAAAGAGCGGGATTCAATTTTTATTCGCAATGAACAAGCAGATATATATTGAGGCCGACTAGGAGGACTTCGTACCAAATAATGCATCTCGTTCTCAAACACGTCTCATTGTTCCCGTGACTCATTTTCAATGGATGGGGTTTTAATTAATGATGTATACAATTCTATGGATGCGTGTGGGTATTAATAGTGATACGACGTTAACGACTTGCAGGAATACAATTTCCAATAATTTGTAGACTTAGAAATATGAGCATCCATTTAATTAGTTAAATCCACGCTGCATTGTGTAAATCATTCGCGTTAAAGTATGCCAATTAAACTAAAACAAAACTTTTTTTTTACCAGATAAGACCCGCTGAGCTGCATAGCTCTTTTTCAGAAGCGACCTGGTTATCGCAAATGATAGCTCAAACAAGTGGGTTATCATGTAGAAATGTATAGCAGCCAAACAAGTTGATTCTAAATGTGGAGGGAAAAAAATCGGAGGACCCGGAGAAAAATCCACACGAGCACGGGGAGAACACGCAAACTCCAAATATACAGCAGGCGTCAGGGTCAGGATCGAAC
>CM025629.2:7854380-7885013 GCA_014621495.2 Entosphenus tridentatus
ACGTCGTGAGAATTATTTTATTATGTTTTATTTTTATTATTTTATTATTTCCATTCTACGTGACTTTACCGAAAGAACCAAGAAAATCTCTGCGGTGATCCACCAACCCTTTCTTCCGCAGTGCTGGACTACAGGCTACGTGCAGAGCCAACCGCCACCCAGCTTTGTGCATTTTCTCAAATCTAACGTCTCGTGTTATATAAGTCCCAAAGACATCCCCAGCGCCCGTTCACCGTTCCCTGATGTGACATTCCCCGCATCTCGCATTCAATTGGGCTGGTCCCTCTAACCAAGCGGTATTGTGGTCATACTTCACGGGAACACACGACGTACGTGCAGACGGATGCTGATTTTGTTTTCGATAACACTTTTTTTTCACGCCATCTCAAAATCTGTGTCCATCATTGCGTAAGATCGTGGTTTTAACAACAAAGTCATTTCGAGAGCAATATATATTTTTTAAATATCCCGATTACAGAATGTCCTTACGCGTATTCATCCTAGCCACAGGTCGTACAAGAGCTCTGTTGATCAGACGTTACACGGAGTGGGTATTTTTTTCCGGAGATTGGCTGCCGGCAATGCTTGACATTTCATTTGCAGGCCGTGTTTTTACAACCGCTGCTTTCCTATTTCACGAGCAATGCATTTCAAAAATGCTGAGCTGGTTCATACGGCTCAGTTAATCGACTTTTTATTTAAATCACAATTATGCCGGGCTGCTGCTGTGGCCCCGCGGTTAACCCAATCCAGGGGTCGCCGGTTTAATCTCCCGGTGTGGCAGCTGAAATTCTGGGCAAGTTCATTTAAATCTAAAGCCCCTACTCCCCCCCCCCCCCGGCCCCAAAGGTCTTACCTTTCACAAATGGATTCACCACATGTAGTCGACCAGCAAGCAGATCGAGTATGGTGGAGTAAAATGTGGGTCACCCCCCCCCCCCCCTCTTCCAATACCTCTGGTAAGCACGGATGAGTAGGCCGAAAATATAGCCTGGAGTGGCTCTCTAGAGCTCTCTCCAGTGGATGCCCTTCCGCCTGCAGTGGCGTGAGCGAGCAGTTGCAGGGATGCGCCTTTGCCTCCACCTGGTAACGTCTCGGACCCGTGAGGTTGGTTGCATTGCGACACTCGTTCACGTCGCACGCCAGACGGAAAAAAAACACAAAAGCGGACTCTGTGGTCCAGAGCGCAGTCAAATTTGGCAGCATCCACACGCGAGCTTGTTCCGAATTAGGCAAACAGAAACCATCCATCGATTTCGCTTGCTTTTCTAACCGTGATTAATTGCGATGCCAGAGATTCGGCTACACTGTACACACGGGGGGGGGGGCGGGCGGGGTGGTGGCATGTAGGGAGGTGTAAAACCCCAGCACATCACCGCGTCCAGGTGAGGCAATTAAGCGATCAATGGCGCGCTGGTTACATCGGCTCGAACGCAGCGGCCGCGTGCAGCGCGCGCTCGCCTCGATCGGTGACCATCGCGAAGGCGAATTGCGCAGGCCGTGCCCGACTCCCGCAACCCGCCACCACCATCGCGAACGCAGCGGCGGCGGCGCGACTCTTACCGCGCAGCCTCCCGCAGGACGCAGCAGCGTTCGTCGTCGAAGCCGTCGCGCGGAATAAAAGGCGACGAGATAAAGAGTCTCGTGTCGGCCCTGGGTGCCCTCCTCGCCCTCCTCCCTCCTCCCCACCCCCCGGGACTCGCAAACGCCAATGGCGGCGATCTCGTTCGCTCAACTTCGAAGGGGCACCAGTGGCTATTAACCAACAGCCGCATTGTGCCGCTCTGTTGGCGCTAATTCCATCAGAATGGTTTGTTTCTGATTAGCATTAATGCCCCGATTAGCTACGACAGCAAATAAATGTAACGTGTTGTATTAGCGGTGTCGTGTGGGGCGGGGGTGGTACTGTGGTGGAAACAGGGGCTCACACACTCAGCGCTCTGTATATGAACCTGGTGACCCCAGTTGTATTCCTGGATACGTCTAACAAAAGTGGCAGGTGATGTATGAACCGATTCTGAGCCAACTTCCTCACCCCCCCCCTTCCCCTTCACTCATCGACACTGACTGACCAGCGTGGTGATGGATGGTCAAACGACTCTCATGACCAACACTGGGGGTCATCCAGCAGTGGATTGGCAATGTGCTCTAACTTATATTCACCTATTCTTCTACCAGGACATTCATTAGATATTATATTGGGAGGCACACGAGCAGAAAATCAATTATGCAAATCTGCGTTATGCGTTCTCTAGTATGGCACAGCAAGGCCGTAATTATAATAAATATTGGGGGGGGGCATATCCCCCCCCCCCCCCGAAAATTCAAATATGCTCAAAATGTCGCCCAAATATATTTCTATAAAAAACAAATTGCTATGCTATGTAAATAAAAACAACAATTTGCTAAACCATGGCTACAATATCTGGACTTGTCTTTATATAAATCAATGCATAGAATTCTGATAATATGATTGTGGTTATGGTTGTACTTTATTAATCCCTAACCTCTGCCATTACATACAAAGAAGCAAGAAATGGTAAAAAAGTAAAAACAGAGCAATGTAATACAATACACGATTAGACATTATCGTAAAAATAAGTAAAAAGTCGATCCCATGTGTTAGTGATTTTTTTTATATTTTAGGCAGGAAATTCGTTTTCAAATTAAGATATTTTTCTGGGTTGGGACCCCCAGACACCCCGGAAGATTTGGTCCCCCCCAATGTTGACTCGATGGCTACGGCCTTGTGGCACAGTCTGTGCATGTGTAGGTGTACACACACGCATGTGTGTGTATACACGTGAAATGGTTATAATGTGTATGTTTGTCTTCCATAGCAACAAATGACAACAGCAAGAAAACAACCATGCTGCAAAAAGAATGCATGTCGTTCAAAAAACTCAATACATCTGTCGATAACAATATGGCCTCAAAAGGAATATTACAACTCTATAATGAGCCAAGAATGTTTGTGTGTCCCGCGTGTGACGTCACTCCACATGCCGCACCCCCCCCCCCCTTCATTTTCATGAGCGGGTGGATTTTTACACTCAGGCAGAAGGTCAAGCGAAATTTTTTTTTCGCAAATTCGCTTTAAGTTTGACGTTTCGTTATTGAAAGTGAATCTAAGAAATTATTCGACGCAGCAAGAAAGTGGATTTGGTGTCTTTATTTATTTCTTCAGCACTTGAGACAAAAGGTAAGTCTAATTTATGCTTCTACATTATGGTAAAATAGACATTTCTCGGTGATTTTCCAGATATTGTATCGATTTACAATTTATCTCAACCCCAGCGACCGAAAGCAGAAGATAAAGTATCAGAGCAGTGAATTTGAAAAAATTGAAGATCAGTTATATACAGTGCTACAGTCACAGGAAGTGAGGTGTTTTATGACTTCGTATTGTGCAAAATTCACTGCCATTAAATGTACACAAGATACATTTATACTCTGCCCCATTTTTTCGTAAATATTACAGCTTCCGTCCTAAGGCGGGAAAAGAAGCTAGTATATATAATTGGTAAAATTTTGGTGCAATAGAGTTTATTAATTGAACATTTTAAAAAAATTGCTTAGAGTTATGAAGAGGGGTCATTGCACGAAACATCGCGTGTTATACGTTGATTTTATTTGAAGGCCACAGTGTGATTGACGGATGTGTTGAGTTTGTTTTATCAATTGTGTTTGTGCACAATTGACAATGCAGCAGCATCACCACCAACGAATTCTTCAAAGAGTGTTTAAAATACGTGACAATCGTAATTTGGCTATTATTGCACAGCACCGAGCAAGATTCCATTCAGGGCCAACACCATGTTTATCCTGACCCAGGGCCAGGGTGTCTCATTAGACTCGTGTTTGCATTCGGGCACAGACAGAGCACTCCCAACAAGCACACGCGCTGTAACAGGATAAAATGAATCCGCGACAAAAATGAATAATTGTGTATCTTGTTTTAGGCCCATATGTAGAGTCATTGCGCGTGGCTTTGCCCAGCTAAGGAATACTCGAACGGGAATCGACTTATTTTAACGATCCAATGTTCAATGAAACGGAAATCGACTGATGTTTAGCGATGCAAAACTTGATCTATGCTTGCTCCACATAGGCACGTTTTCAAAATATCATAATCCATGCTTGATCCTTGCTCGAACACATAGGCACATGAACTGCGGTGGGAAACTAACAAATTGATGTGAATTTTCTCGCTTTGGCGCGGGGACAAATGTTTGCGAGCTCCGTGCGATGGGTCTGGGCCGTGCGATTTCCAGAGCCGCCGTTTAGGTCTCAGCTCAGCTGACCACCTGAATGCGTCGTCCGGTGTGGGAAAAAAAAGCGTGAAATACGACAGCGACGACGACACAACGCGTGAGCAGATTTCGCTCGAATGGCAAATCGGAGCTACACGTGCAGTTGAGGATTAAACAAATGGATTCGTTGAAATAAAACTCCCATCGTAATGTATCATGCCCCTTAACGGATAACAAACATAGCTGCCAAAGAGCTCAGCGGTATTTGGAAAGCTAATGCCGGTTAGTTCCGAGCGAGCGGTCCTAATTGTTATCAGGCAATTGAAGCTTTCCAGCGTCATTGTTGATGAAAGTACAATGGCTCAGGATTGTCACAACGCAACAAAACAACCAACGTGTTCAATGTTTAAAAATGCATCAAGGAATGCGGTGTCCTGTCGCCACTTCCACAAAAGGAGACGTCCGAATCAATATTATATTACGTTTTAATGTTTCATCCATACTAAAGCAAAGATCCTTCTGAAGCTGACTTACGCCATCGATTATCGCATTTTTGCACCGTTATCGAAACGTCTGTTGTTCATCAAGGTCGGCCTAATAGGCTTGCGCGTGACGGCAGAGGCATTGCCGGGAATGCAGCGGGCGGACGCTGCTGTCCCGTGCGAGGTGATAAAAGAAAGGCAACATCGTGCACACGCACGGATTGTGCAACGCGTGACAACGCGCGTGCGTCCTTGCGAGCGTTTACTCAGCGATGCGTTCCAGTGCCACGACGAGGCGACGTCACGTGGTAGCACGACGTCACCAAGGCTCATCCTTCCAGTCGTGCTTTGTGATCACCAAGATTTGTGGCAATAACCCCTTTGACCCACGTGGCCATTGTTGTACAGTAGTTTCGCTCATTGTTCTACAGCAGTTGCTCCTCATTGTTGTACAGCAGTTGCTCCTCATTGTTGTACAGCAGTTGCCCTTCATTGTTGTACAGCAGTTGCCCTCATTGTTGTACAGCAGTTGTCCTTCATTGATGTACAGCAGTTGCTCCTCATTGTTGTACAGCAGTTGCTCCTCATTGTTGTACAGCAGTTGCCCTCATTGTTGTACAGCAGTTGTCCTTCATTGATGTACAGCAGTTGCTCCTCATTGTTGTACAGCAGTTGCCCTTCATTGATGTACAGCAGTTGCCCTTCATTGATGTACAGCAGTTGCCCTCATTGATGTACAGCAGTTGCTTCTCATTGTTGCACAGCAGTTGTCCTTCATTGATGTACAGCAGTTGCCCTTCATTGTTGTACAGTAGTTGCCCCTTATTGTTGTACAGCAGTTGCCCTTCATTGTTGTACACAACTTTCCCCTCATTGCAAGGCCCGAGGGGCCCCTAGTGGCCAATAGAGCGGGCCAGTGACGTGCTGCCCACCACAATACACAAGTGTGAAAACACCGCCGCCCCATCATCATAATCATCGTCGTCGTGCTGCTGCTGCTGTCAAACCCCCCAGTGGTTTCAAATGGTCTGGCGCCCTCACTCACACTATGTCTTTTCGACGAAAGTGCCCCCTCCCCCCTTTTAAAATTAGTGTTGAACCACTTCTGTAGAGGATCAGCCCCCTAACGGCAGCACAACTTAACGCTAAAATTGCGTTTGTAATGGATCAATCTTGACGAGAGTTATTGTGACTCTCCTCCCCCCACAATTAGACAGAACGAATGCGTGAACACGTTCAAAGCTTAATTGGAATTGGCTAAACACATCGCTGCGTTGCTTTCGTGATGGCGGCGGCGGTGGTGGTGGTGGTGGTGCAACAGGATGGCTATGTGTCCATCGGCGCGTGTTACAACCTCGTCTCGCAGCCAAGGCTCGAAGGCTATTCAAGTTCACTGCGGAACCGCAGACAGCCTTACCGAGTGCGGATGAAGGCGATCCGATGCACGGCTGTGCACACAGGCACGCATAAAAGACGGCTCAACAACCAGTAAGAGTAACAACTCGGAGCAACGATGCCTACTGGACATCTTTAATTTTTTAAAAAGCTTCATAGCTCATCGGATTTCTCCAGGATAGAGATTCTGATTCTGAACAACAAAACAACAGCACTGTTTGTATTCGATGATCTTTCTGTTCCAGCACACACGGAGTTGTATTAGGTTGTAGCCGACACTTTCTAGTTGCGAGCAGACTTAAATGCGCCATTGGCGGTGGCCCGCACACTGTAGTTAAAATAAAACACGCATTCTAGAGAAATGTGTTCAGAAATTCAATTTGAAAATGTAATTAACGGCCCTTTGCCAATCCATTGATGGATAGAGGCCTCCCTCTGCGCGTCTGTCAGTGGGGGGCTTTGACCATACTTCATGCTGGGCAGCGAAGGTTTTTGAATTAGGGGGGGGGGGGCAGGACCAGTTCGGATAGCCCAGGGGTGGGGAACCTTTTTTCTGCAAAGGGCCGTTTGGATATTTATAACATCATTCGCGGGCCATACAAATTATCAACTTAAAAATTAGCCCGTTAAAATTTTGGTAAAAAATGTAATTAACTCACCCCTCATGTGATGGCTGGAACTGCTTCTCTTTGGTGAGGCGTGTGATGTTAGCTGGTATTGATGATGTTGCTGCTACTCGTAACTGCTTTTCCAGGTTTGCTCCTAGATTTATTGAATTTCGAGTCCCGCCTGCGGTTGCCTTGGCAGGGCCACACCAAATTATTTTGCGGGCCTCATACGGCCCGTGGGCCGGACGTTCCCCACCCCTGGGAGAGCCCTTGCCACTAACGTTTGAGCCATTTCAGGAAATTAAACTCAAGTTTCCGGGTTCGTTGTGCGCCGTGCGCTAACTAAATTAAACAATTTTTATTTCACCAGGTAAGGCCCACTGAGCTATATGGCTCTGATTCAAATGCGACCTGGCTATCACAAATGATAGCTCAACGAAGTGGCTTATCATTTGGGAAATCTACAGCAGCCAAAATACTCTCAGCGCATGTTTCTAAATGTGGAGAGAAAAATCGGAGGCTCCGGAGAAAAATCCGCGCGACCACGGGGAGAGAGATACGCAAACTCCAAATACACAGCAGGCATCAGGGTCGGGATCGAAACCACGACCTCCTGTATACCAGGCGAGGTAGTTAACATCTCCTCGCCACCATGACGCCCATACTGCGTTACCGCTCCACTCTGTTCTGAAAGAAATCAAACATCTAATAGTGCAACATCAAACGAACGCAGCCATTATTTAATATATATATCTCGTTTTACAGAATGTATAATCGGAGCAATATAACTCAGTTGACAATCCCCCATCATTAAAACATAGATAATTTACACTACATGGCAGACAAGTCAAGACACCGCAATGTCAATTCCTGGCGGGGGAAGCAAAAAGAAGTGACAACAAAATATAGGTCACGGAACTGAAGTGCATTTCAGTGCCCGAGCAATCATGTGCGCGTGGAACAGACAGTGAGGTTAAATGGAGTTTGCCATGACATATAAAACCAGCAATTTCTTCAAATACATTTCGCATTCAGATTTTTTTTTTAAAGGAGTATGCAGACGGACTCAGACGTGGATGCGTTAGAAGAGCCCCAAAAAACTGCAGGGCACAGATGTACAAATTGTCTAAAATCTGAGAGAGGTTACGGCTTGTGCCTCGGATGTATTTCTTCATTTGCAAAGCGCCGCCTCTCTGCGCCGAAATCCGCGCTATTAGGAGGGCGATGCAGTAAAGCAGCAGCGAGATATCCAGCAACGTTGCTCCGCTGCGAAACCTTGTGACCCCCCCCATCCTCCCTACCCAGCGTGACCTTGTTTTGTGATTGCCAGTCCCTTCGTTGTACAGTAGAACCCCTCTTGACGAACGCAACTCGGCGACCTGTCAAATCACTTGACAGGTCATCAAGTGAGTTGGTCGTTAAGCGAGTATAGGAAGTACACGTCAAAGGCTTAATTCGTTCCGATAGCATCGAAAGCAACCCTTTTTACACCCCAAAAAACGCGCTTTATCATCTTTAAACAATGGATGTTAAAACATAAATATACAAAAAACAAAAACACATAATATTAAAATAAATATGCTTATTTAATGCATTAATTAATATTGACTGGACCTTCGACAGCCCCCGGTCGTTAACAGGGGAATGGTCGGTAAGCGAAGAGATTGGGCGTTTCGTCGTTCACAGGAGTGCTCGTGAAGAGGGCTTCTGCTGTACAGTGTCCATACTCACACTGCTGCCCACACGTTGGCCACACACTGGATTACAAACCTGTCAACCCCTTAACAGTGCCCTGCCTTATTACAGACCAATGCAGACCTTATTGGTCACCCCGTGCCCCTTATAAATCTCAACGTTCATTCTACAAAGTCCCATCACAAGGGAGAAACACAAACAAATAGAGATTTTTTTTTTAAATTGCCCGTATTGTGAAACGGCTGGCCGCCGTATGGAACCTGAAAACTCAATTTCCCTGCACAAGAATACGGGAAAAACCGTACGGGTTGACAGGGATGGGATTAGCACCGCCAGCTCCGAGGGCGGGTCGGTGGGAGGCGTGACGTCTGCACGACTCGGTGGGATGCGCGTGACGTCATCGCGCAGACGTGCGCAGTGACGTCACCACCGCAACACTTGCCCGCCCGCACGCCAGCCAGCCAGCCAGCAAAACTTGTTTGTTAATATATATTGCATACGCGATACCGAAGTAGCGTATGAAACAAATGAAGGCACTGCACACGGCATGCACATGATGATTGGTAATTGAGACCTATACGATGGGGGGGGGGGAGTGGTTTACAAAAACTGCTGTTGAGAAACAGTGGTCGAGAATATGTCTGGCGGACGAACAGCAGCAGCACCGAGTATAATCGTGTTTGACATCAAAAACGGAGCTGTTCTGAAGTGGAAGGGGATTTTCTTCACAGCGTCCTGCTTTGCAGACATAGAGGACCTGGGGTGAAGCTTCCTAAGGAGTCACTGGGTCTTGCTCGCGGAGAGTGAACACTAAGCGCGGGCGTGTTGAAGGCTGTGGCTCCGATGCGTTTTCGAATTGTAGCGCGTGTTGTTCGGCCTCTGCCCGACGTTTCGTTGCACGTTGCAACAGTAACCTCTGCAGGCAATGAAGCTCCCAATAACACGTGGGGCCAATTCACACGCGGTGCGAGCCATGCACGCAACGGGAAAGTAAACTGAATGCACTTCATTACAGATCGGCAATGAGTTACTCACCACCCTGACGATTTCGGGGAGGGTCCCCTTGTTAATTAGCAACAAAAGAACAGGGCCATTGTGGACATGGGGGTCACTTATACCCTCCGACCCCTCTAGGCAACTCTGCTAATATGTACTAACTAGATTTTTTGCCTGTCCAAGGACGGGTGTATATTGCAGTAAATCTGAAATATTCAGTAGAAAAATTGTTCAGCTCATGATTATTGAGTGTGGGGGGGGGGAGGTTGCCCCATGTGGAGTGACGTCACCCGCTAATGGTTATTGGGGAGGGGTGCGGCATGTGGGGTGACGTCACCCCCTCGTGGTTAATGTGGAGGGGTGCGGCATGTGAAGTGACGTCACCCGCTCATGATTATTAATGAGGGGAGGGTGCGGCATGTGGAGTGCGCGACCTTGTTCTGCCTTCGTGTAAATTTTCCCGCGGGCATGAATATTAATGCCGGGGGGGGGGGGGCTCTTTTGCAGTGACGTCAAGCACGCATGTAGCACTGTGCTGCGTAGATTTATTTTTTACCGTCACTTTCTGTAAAGAAACGTCTTATTTGAAGCGACTTTGCGTAATCAATTATTTAATTCAGCTCGACCTTCCTCTGAGTTAGTGTAAAAAAATCTACCCACTCATTAATATTAATGAGGGGGTGGGCCTCATGTGGAGTGACGTTACGCGGGGGGGGTGGGCCTCACGCGCGGGACACACACATTCTTGGCTCATTATAGTAGTGTAGTGACAAATGACGTCACTACCGTGTTGGGTCTGTACACACATGACGTCACTGCTATGTCGAGTCGGTACGAATGACGTCACTGCTATGTTGAGTCGGTACGAATGATGTCACTGCCGGTTCGGGCAGTTTGGAGGCTGTTGACGAGTGCCACGGGGGTCGTGTCAGGCCGTTGCACTCTGAGTGAACCCGACCGGACACGTGACCGGATCAAGGTGGGGGCCAGGGGCCCCAGGGGGACCTTGGGGGTCACGTGGTCGGGGAGCAGAGCCTTCTCGGGGGTTCGAGAAGGTGGGCGTGGCCTGGGTGTGACCGGCCACGCCCAGGCGCATATAAGTGGGCTCCACACGCAGAGCGGAGCTGTTCGTGTCCGGGATGAAGACGCCTCATGAAGACTGAAAACAGAAGCCTCAAGTCGTCGTGGCCATTTGAATAGTACTCGAGTGTTCGAGTGTTAGCGAGATGAGCACGGTGGTCACCATCTTATATATAGTGTGTGTGTTACAGTTGTATTGCAGTTGTGGTAAATACATAGTGTTGCCTCCATACGAGTGTGTGTGCCTCTGTCGAACCATTACAGTATTAATCTGATATGTCGTGTTGTACTGGAGCTGTCAAAAAACGCTTTCCCACGCCCGTGCTGCCTGCCGCCGCTTGCTTGCTCCGTCTGGAGGTTGGGTGACGACGCATTGGGCGAGTGCCAGGGTCCGTCTGTGGAGTCGCGTGCGACTGGAGCGAGCGAGCTCCCGTCTCCCGACAACAAACGCGATCCGCCGAGAGACAGAGAGGGAGAGACGAGCAGCAGAGGCAGTCGTCGCTGCCTCGTCTCAGGCACCCTGCCGCGACCGCGCAGAGCGGCCGGCAAAGCGACAACCACCAGGGTGGCCGGTAGGAGGGTGCATCGGGCGAGGAGGGGACGGGAGGTCACACGAGGATGCGTTGACAACGACGAACGCGATTGAATGACCGACCAACAAACGATCGTGTTCAACGGTGAGATTGTCACCGTTGAACTCGACTAAATGTGGAGGAAGATCGCGCACGGATGAAGGTACAAAGCACGCAAGCCGCTATCTGAAGAGCCATCATCATCATCAGCCGTGGTCAATCCACCGCTGGATGAATATATCCAGCGGTGGATGATCATTATTGTTACGTACCTATTTATGAGGTGTTGGGCGGCAATTCTATATTCCGTAATGGTTGGTACTGTTCAGAACAGCAATACCGGTGTGCATGTAGGACCTTTAGGAGTTTGTGCAGTGAGCTAGGAACCCGGTGACCAGAGTTCTCGACCACGGCTAACCTGAGTGGCGAGTGATGTAGACCCGAATGAATCGACAGCAGGAGGGATGTACAGATATCCTGGCAGCTACCCCTCCCATCCATGTCAAATCCAACCCACACTGCTCAGCATTGTGAAGTATGGTCAAACAAGACTCCCGCTTATGAAACTTTAGTTAATCTTCAATGTAAGTTTTATTACAGTATACCTAAAGTGCGCACGGATTAAAGTGTATGAACTGTCAAGGATGCTTTGCGGAATGTTGCTGAGCCACTCAACAGAGCACGCGAGAGTGGTGGGGGCCGCAATTGCCCCCACAGCTGAAACAAGCCACCCACGTGCTCTATACAACACTGGAAGGGACCCGCACCCGAGCAGACATAGGTAATCATCTTTTACGTCAGTGCCAATCTTAAATCCGTCTGATGATTTCGGCGCGACTGTTCTACTCGAGCGCTCAAATTTGCACATCAGTAACGCAAAAAAGATGTCCAATGAAATATTGATGAAGGCAATATTAACCACATTTGTGGAGATGCGTTGTAGTTTTGCTCTGTCAGAAATGTTCAACGTCAGTTGTTTTTTTTTCATCGCGGACACTAAATTGATTCGTGTTTGCAGTCATTACACCAGATATTTTTTTTTTGCGCGCAGTAATATTGGAGTAATGCGCGTTATAGTTGGTCTTTCTCTTAAGCGCAACTCCCACCATGGATCACGGCCGCATTTAGAGCAGCAAAATTAGGTTTCAGAAGGGAAATTTCTGCAGCTGTCCAATTACATTAGTGCCACTTTAATAAATGCATTATCGCATGTTACAGCACCAAAGCAATTTGTCTGCACCAAATAGGCATACACTGTCACCGCAGGCCAATCAAGCAATTTAAATTAAACACAGTAATGTCCCACGGAAGTGAAGCGCCCGCATGTTCCTTCATAATTAGAATTGAAATATGATAAAAGAGCATTATGCTGCACTTAATGATCTGTACACAGAAACTGAAAAACATTGTTAATCTTTATGCACAAAAAGTTGGGATGGGGGGAGGGGTTGGTGCCGCACGTCTGCCACGTGTGGGTGATTGTGTTTTTGGGGGGGGGTCGGTGGGGGCACGGTCATTAGTGCCATTAAAGAGATAACGCATAAATTAGGGGCTTACATTATCCGGCGAGTTTTGTCGATCCCTGGTACCAACTCTTCACCCCCCCAACCCCCCACCCCTTTGTCGAATGAGGTTCCTTTTTAGACGCCTCGCCATGCCCAGCACGATCGACCTTGGTGATCCACGCCGTTGTCGCGCACGAAGGAGAGAGCTATCGTGGACTGGAAGAGCTGCGTGCGAATGAAACCCTTGCAAGTGTAGCGCTGTAGATGGGCTGCACTTACCTGCAATGGCAGACAGGGCCCATCAGGGGCGGTACCTCGTACCGGAAAGGGGGTCGCTACATTCCCCAGCCCAAAAGCAGGAGGGGGCTACAGGGTGTCCTATGATCCCCCGGGACCCCCCCCCCTCCTGGAACTCTCTGGAAGAGAGGCGTGGCCAGAGGCTGACACACCGAAGAGGTGTATAAAAGCCGGACCTCTCCACAGGTTCGGGGCCAGTGCAATACAGAAGCCAGAAGACCAGCCAGCCTCGGACCCTGGGACCCCTAGCCCCGCTGTCCTTGTAAGGGCCCGGACTCTGTGTGGGCCAGTGATGAGATCCTGGGACTGCCGGCCTGACGTCCTTGTAAGGGCCGGGTCCGAGGAAGCCAGTGGTCGGGACCCGTACCTTGGCTGGGTCGGGTCAGATAGCCTCCCCTAGGTAACTCGTAACCGGAGGACCTGAGAGCGTAGCCGGTGTTAGGCACGTTAGCCGGAGGCTGTGTTCCTAGTCTGTTTAAGAGAAGGACTGTTGCTGTTGTGCATTATAAATAAACGCGTTGCCTCTACAAGTGTCTCCAAGAACTCACCACACAAGTGTAGTGACATCGCGGATGTCTCTGTGTGGTGCCGGCTCTAGAGAGGCACGGCGTGCGACGCACTTAAATCACGGATATCACGTATGTAGTAGCAGTGACGTGCGGTGAGGTCAATGGCTGGGGAGGCACTGGCTAGTGTCAGAGCCAGATTCACACACTGAGGGGGGCGTGGCCTCACTGAGGGGGGCGTGTTAGACACGTCCCCCTCAGTGAGGCAGAGGTGATAGCTGCCTCCCCTGGTGCTTTTTCATTGCAGTTTCATGACGAGACCAGCGAGCCTAAATATCTTTATACACGTACGTGAAATAAGTTACCTGGAGTATGGAAGGCGAGGACATGAAATGAAGGGGTCTACAAACATTACATTGGTGACATACCGAGACAGTAACAGGCACGCGCTTATTGCCCGCGCTCCATCCAGTTACTGAGGGGTTGCGCAATCAGAGGGGAGTGTCGCAAGTGAGGGCTTGGGGTGGTCACGTGCCGGGGCGAGATTCTGCTCGAGGGTTCGAGAAAGTGGTCGTGGCCAAGGGCGGAGCCAGCCACAGCCAGCGAGCATATCAGCCGGGTCCCAGAGAGGGACCGGGGTTCTGTGTTACTGTTGTCATCTGAAGATCTACGTGCCATGTTATACGTCCGAGAAGAGTCACCAACACGTGGACCTGGACCCAAGCTGGGATCCCGTCCGGTGTAGCTTTGTAGCTACTCCGAGTGTAAGTAGTGTAGTTGGCTTGGTGGTCCACCACCATAGGTTGTTATCTGGTAAAGGAGCAGTTACCCCTTTGTGTTAAGTGTGTTGGTATAAATAAATGTGATGCCTCGAAAGAGGACATCTGCGACTCAGTTGAATCCACTACACAAGCATTGATGCTTGTAACTCGGTTGTTTGATGACAGTGAAGAAAAACTAAAAATAAATTGTTATCGGGAACAGGAGCCGTGATTGAGGATCTGATGTGGGTAACAAACATATAGGATGCACAGACAAAAGCTGTGAAGTTAGACTGGTAAAATTATTCAATGTGCTGTTATCTCTTTTCTAAAACGGCATGGTCATGCTACATAAAGAGAACTTCAAAGTGAAAGGTGGTGACACTGGACTTTACATTTGGTTGGGAACGCTACAGCTCGCAGGATATTGCGGTGATATAAAAAAAACTCCTGCCTCGTTTTCACATCCACTGAAGAGCAAACCGGCCCCGTTCATAAAATGTGCAAGTGGACAGGGCCCGGTGATTAATGTTGTCCTTACCGGGCCAGCCTGGCACAAATTGGGCCACGTGGCACGATGCAACTGGGCCGTGCTGTATAATTTACTAGGGAGCCGTGCGGTACAATTCCCTAGGGAGCTACATGATATAATTCCCTAGGGAGCCATGCGGTACAATTCCCGAAGAAGCCATGCGGTACAATTTTCTAGGGAGCCGTGTGGTACAATTTCCTTGGGAGCCGTGTGGTACAGTTCCCTAGGGAGCCGTGTGGTACAATTCCCTAGGAAGCCGCGCAGTACAATTACAAAGGGAGCCATGTGGTCCAATTCCCAATGGAGCGGTGTGATACAATTCCTTAGGGAGCCTCCTACTTTCGTGGGTGGACGCCCTGGGGACCAGTCATGGTGCCACGGGTTTTAACGCGGAAACGCAACCAGTGATAAACGACATCTCTCACGGAGTTCAACTTCAGGGATCTGTTTTTATATTTTACACAGTGGACAATTCAGAAGATGATGATGTATCTTACTTTTTGGGGAGTGGGGAGCAAGCAGCAGGAGCCAAGGCCGTGTACGTGCCTCTTGAAGTGTTGAGATGGAGAAAAAACGAGCCGTGCTGGGCTGTTCTTGGAATAGCCAGCACGGCTCCTGGTCTCGTTTGCAGAAGTCAATGGAAACGCGGCACAAAAGTAAATGCTAAATGCATTGCAGAGTCATTCGATGCGGGCAGGCAACCCGGGAGTTAAAGCAGACGTTCATACAAAAAGGGGAAGTTGTGGGCCGAGTGAAACCGATGCTGACGGGGCTGGAGTGCGATGTGGGACCCCCTCGATAAACCCAAATTCATCGTCGATCGACGATGTCGGCAAGCGCGGCCACACCGCGTCTCGCTCTCCTCAACGGCGGCCATATTTCAACACGGCAAGCAACACACCTCTAGGATCACCTTCC
Source organism: Entosphenus tridentatus (assembly GCA_014621495.2). Classification (NCBI taxonomy): domain Eukaryota; kingdom Metazoa; phylum Chordata; class Hyperoartia; order Petromyzontiformes; family Petromyzontidae; genus Entosphenus; species Entosphenus tridentatus. The sequence continues at coordinate 7,869,981 of CM025629.2, forward strand.
TGGCTCCACCCACACCCCCCCACCCTGCACCCGTCCTCATTGGCTCCTCCCCCCTCCTCTTACCCTATGTAATAATGTCCCATCACAAATACCTCTCACTACAGTTATTTTGCTGTGCCTTTTTTACACCTGATGAAGGAAGCTTGTGTTGCCTCCGAAACGTTGTGATTTATTATTTTATTTCTATTATTCTTTTTTATTTCTCTTATTTATTTTTTATTATTTATTTATTTTTACCTACGTGACTTTACCGAAAAAACCTAAGAATAAGCAACACACCACCAACGCCGCCACATCGTCTTCTCCCCCCTCCTCCTCATTCTCATCCTCTCCCCAGGTCACACCAGCTGCATGTTTCCCAACTCGGATCCCATGAGATATGCCGCAGGGTCAATGCACTCTCAATGTCAAACGCAAAAGTTGCAGCCGTGAAATGTCTTGCCCGTGCCACTGCCGCTTGAAGGGCCTCACGGATGGAGGAAGTACGAGAGAGTTCCTCTCGGGGGTATTTGGCCTACTCTTCCACGCTGGCCAGACATCTTGCAAGAGGTGGGAGTGCCCACATTTTATCTCACTGCACACGACTTGCAACTCGCAAGTCTGCGATGTTACCCAATGTATCATAATGAACAGAGGCAAGCGGGGACATTTAAGAAATTTGTGACGGCTGTTTTAAACCTGCCACGCAAGGAGACGGAATCGAACCGGCGACCTCTGGCAAGTGGAGTATGCGAGCAGCAACCGCAAGCCGTCATGTCGATGCTTTCCATTTGAGAGCAGACAACGCAATCCTGTCAAGGCTGGATAGGGCGCCATGCCCAAGGCAATAAATCTGAGGAGCCATATCCTTTTAAGAGCGCATATGAATTTCAAGCTATTAATATCGCCATAATCTATATGTGATTTATCACAAAAGCATTATACTGCCGAAAATGCATTGTATGAGTGATGTTAAACTCGACGTGAAAAAGCATTATTGTGATATTCTGACTCTCACAAACACAAAATAATCGCGAAGAAACACTTTGAAATACTTTGGCATCTTGTGCCTTAAAATGTTTTACTGAGTAGAGAGCTGTGTGGAGGAATGCTGCTTTAAAAGGTACCCTTTTAAACCCAGGCCTCGAGATGACGTCGTTCGTCTTTCTGCATCAACGTCACGTGGACTTTTGGAAGGTCACGTTTCATGCCTGGGCCCATCGTATATTTGAATTCACGCTCGAGTCGGTCTCCCGCTGCAAGTAATTGAAGGTTAAATAAGATGGTTTTTTTATTAACCATCGATAATTTCATGTTTTTCTCCCACATTTGAAGAAAAAAACATCCGAACATTGATAATTGTATAATTGTACCGTTAAGATGTGCACGATGTTAAAATGTTAAATTCGTTTTCTATCCAGGGATGCGGCTGTTTTGTTAGTGCCACAAGGCGTGTGGAATGTTTTGCTTCTGTGCCACTGTTCCGCTGCACCGCTCTCGCCAACCTCTCCCCATGCTTCTTCTACGCGGGCGGCATCGTCATCACAACCGGCATCATCATCATCACAACGGGCTGAGCCGTTAAAACAGTTCCACACCCGACATCCCGCATCCGGGAAATCTATCACTAAGGCAGCTCTCATACTTTCAAGTGAAATTCGCCAAAATATTATTGTTCTTAAATTATTGTAAAAATTTGCCTAGGTTTGTTACGTTTGAAATGTTCCGCGAACCGATAATGCGTTGAGGTCACCCTTGTGAAAGAGACAATAGCGCTTCACGATTGGGTTGGTTTCACCTCCTGGAGTTAATTATTAATTAAATGTGGGCTACCGACTCAATAATCGCGTGCCACTGGCTCCAGTCCTCGAGTGACCCGGAGAATATCTATTCAGGAATTAAGCCCTGTTTACAAATATTGCCAAATGTTTTGTAAGCAATAAAGCATCGCCCCCACTGCATTCTGAATTGGACAGCGATGCTATGTTACGGATGTAGACTTAGACATCTTATCAACGACGTGCCATCGTCCTTCATGCTATACCCAGGGCACAATGGTTCGTCCATCATATTGGTAAATAAGTAAGATTTTTGTAAACTAAAAAAAACACGCATTTATGAAATGTACTAGTAATGTAAGAACTCTACGACTCCAGGAAGTGGCCCCGAAGCTTGCCATAACTTAAGGGACCGTGGCCAATTACAGCCAACGTCAGTTGAATGTGGACAATTAGACCCAAGCCGAAACATAACATATACAAAAAGAATGTTTAAATATATATATTTATTTATGATAGAATATAGTATTGTCATCAGTATGACATAAGCATACCAAGTTTGCAGTCGATACCACATTGGGAAGTGGGTTAAAATTGAGTTACAAGATTTGAGGATACAACGACAACAACAACGACAACAACAGACAGACAGAGTGAGTTAAATGAAAGCGTGTTGAATGTAAAGCGACACACGAGTTCGAAAATAAACCGCCAGTTTCCTGTTGGTTTGGAGTGAGGTCGGTTAAGCTCGCTTGAACTGGAACACAATTGAGATGTGGAATAATTGCTGTATGGATCATGGAATAATGTCATTAAAAATAGAGGGAGGAAAAAAAATCGAATTTGCGTGCACGTGTTTTTATAGGAATGACTCATGCGAATATGAAAATTACTGCGGCAATTACAACTTCATCTGCTGCATATTATTACAGATCATCACTAAAGCTAAACTCGATTACCAAACATTACGCTGCATTACTCACACCCCTCAGTGCTCATTCGGAGAGTAATGTTACCTCAGAATGTGAGCCTCCTTCATAACAACGCTGAACACCCCCCACGCATTTCCCAGTCCCCAACACTTCGAGACGTGAAAAATACAAATTCATCATTCAGCTGTAATCGTTTGCTAAAGATGCTTCTTATGGGTGAAGCGCCTGCTCCGCAAACACGGATGGACGTCGCAACGTCAAACAATGCTCTTTTAAAACTCATTACCCCACTGTTTATGCACGTCCGACTCATTAACGCGTACGGCTTGAGACACGGCAGCGTTTAGACTGCACACAAAGCCGCATTGTATCATCTTCGCGGAGCTGTGCGACTGCTAATAATCACCAGAGTGACAACTGCATTTTGTTTCGAGGACAACTGAAGTGGCATTAACACTGGAAACTCTCGGAGAATAATAACCCGACCTAAGCAAAGTCTTCGCCTGGGCAAATATTGAATTGCCTTTGCGAAATGGCTTCCCTACGCAGCACAGGGAGAGAGAGAGAGAGAGCGCGCGGTGCTCGGCATCAGCCACCCACGTCCCAGCCGTGCGAGATTTTTAGCGGGCGGCACTTTCCCCCACCCTGAAAGCGACACGTTGGTCAATCAATCGATGCTTCATCAAAATCTGCTCACATTTAATAAATCAGGATCTGCAATCGCCTCCCAATGGCTCCGTACTCATTAAAAAGCTTTCTTCACTTGATCGTTTATTTACGGTTGGCTTTACCATCTTTTTTTTTTTGGCCACACGTGCGAGGGGTGAGACGTGCCCCCTCGCCCTGCGTCAAACATTGGAGAGCACGCTCGCGCAAAGGGTTGACATTTTCAGATACTTCAATTGCATCAGTTCACGTTGTACTCCATGCGACCAAAGACTGTGGACGTGATGTGTGTTTCTTTTAACATTGTGTGTGTGTGTAATGAATGGGCCATTGCCGTATAGAACTGGGTGATACTTTTATCATTCATGGGATTTAAACTCGTGCTCACGGGCCCAGAGTCTTGACCCAGTTGTGGCCCGTTCAAGGCACGGTATGTATCTGCACACAGGGACAATCAAATCACATGGCATTGTAGGAGATGAACAAAAGCCAGCAAACCCGACCACTGAGCACATTGAGAACTGATGACAGATTTTATCGGCGAGGTATTTTGGTAAATGTACGCAGTTCATCGGCATGCAGGGCCTGGTGTTACTGCGAACTAGAAATGATTGAAAATTATTATTAATTATTATTGTTTATTTGCCTTTTGTACAAAGCCGTATGAACTCCTACATTCCGTTGACATTGATTTGCCATCAACAAAAAATCCAGTGAATTCTGGCTGAAAGGAGCATTGAGGCAGTGCTCATCTATTTACAGCCCAGGGCTGATTGTGGAAATTCCACATTTCTATGGCAGGGGTGAGTCTATCCACAGGATAACCAACGGTGGCTTTCCCACAAGGTGGTACTCTTTATTTTGTATCAACCCCGAAGGGACGATGGGCTGAGTTCAATCCCCCAACCAGGATATGGACCCCAACACTATGTTTGGGAGCCAATCGCTCTACCACGGACACACCTGGCCAATTGCCACCCAAAGAGCAGAGGTAATTTGTATCCGTTGTGTACAGAGAGAGATATTTATCCGTGCAACATCGCGCATTTTGCCAGCGTCTGCCTGGGTCACGGAGCAAGCGTTTGTTTCGAGGCTCAGCTGCATTAACAGTGATATCACGTTTTACAGCTTTCGCGTGTCAACCTTGCTCGTGTTCCACGAATAACAGGCATCTCCTGGACTAGGGACACATTTAAAGCCGATCGGTGGATCATGTTTAGCGCGAGAGTTGTCCCGGAAACTCTGCAACAGCTCTGGGCGATTGTGCAACGTTAACAAATGGTAACTCGAGGCGCAAACACACACACGCAGACAACGCGCAAACGTGCCGTGAACGTATTAAAGGGGAAAAAACTGCAGAAAAGCTGTAGCTGTGAACAGATGTTTCCTTTAAGTACACAGAAGTAATATTGACAGTGTTTTTATACGCAAGTAAGAGCTGTACGGCCAGAAGTGACGAGAGGCATCCATGAAGGCGTTGGGGCAGAAATCAATGTTTGTGGAGCTCAAGCAGGGTCGATATTTCGCGCGCAGTCCATGGAGAGAGAAAAAAGACGGCACCGTGTGTGATGGAGCAGCTTCCTTGATTGTATCTGAGTCATCATCAGCCGCGCTGTCAATCCACTGCTGGATGAAGGCATCACGAAGTATTCGCCATTCTTTGGGGTGGTGTGATGTAACAATCCACCTGGCACCTGGACGCGAGCCGATATTCTGCATTCGAGTAAATGGGGAAATTTCTGCACGACATTTCCTTATGTTGTGTTTCAATGTCCATACGGTTACAGTTTCGGGCAAACCCACGGTTGTTGTTTTTTTCCCCGAAAAGTTAATGTTTTTTGTTTTTCCCCATTCGATCCTGCACAACATGAACAATGTCGCAGAGAGATTTTGTCGGTTGCTTTTTTTCACAAGCGAGGTTTTTATTTTTTTGTGTTAAGTTCGGATGCACAAACGTATTCAGACATACACGCATGCACACGCGCGCCCAAAACTATCATTAATTCCCGATCCACTTTGTGCGGGGGCTGCTATGATGATTTCGACTCGACGACGTCTTTTCGCTCTTCCGCCGTTCACAGCCGCATGCCTCCCGTTTGGCGAGACAGATGCGCCTGCAATCAATGCTGTGCCTGGGCCGGTAATGAAACCGGCAAGAAAATTGCCTCGATCTTCCACCTGTCCAAACGCACCGAGCGCTGTTTTAATCTTCGGGCGCAGCATCGAGGAGAGGAGACGCGTTGCACGTTAAATCTCGGCGCCACTTACACTAGGAAACAAATATATACACAGATGCACACCTTGTAAAGTTGTTACTTCCCTGACTGCCGGGCACGTGCAGTAAACATCGGGTAGCAGAGTTGTCTGTCACGACACTGGGGAAAAGAGAGAAACAAATAAATTGCAGTTAATTTGAAAATAGTCTACATCGCTAAATTAAATCGTGGCATTAACCTCCCTTTGATTCGTGACGCGTTGATTGGGATCTACTCTGCTTGGTGAACGTGATGAAGCGTTGGACGAAAAGTACGCTCCGAGTGATTTCTCTCTGCATGGATAGGGACGGGGGGGGGGGCTTCAGAAGGAGGTCGTGCTCAGCGCTCACACAACATTATTAACAAATACATCAACGCGTCCTCGTGACAAGACACGGCTCCTGCCTCGGCAGGAACCGTCCAACGGCCTCCTCCAAGCGCCTCCGCTCGCAGCGCAAAACCGAGGCAAACGGCGGCTCCTCCGCACACACAACCGAGGTGGCCGTCGCTAATCAACAAAGATCCCACGCCCTTATTGGAGTTCGAGCGCGATACTAAGAGAACCTCCCCACCCCAACCTCACGGCTCATGGAACGAGGACTAAAACAACTGTAATGTGAGGATATATCCGGCTCACTGACGTATCACAACTCGTCATGATGATTGGCTCTGCCGGTCCTGGTTTATAGCCAATGGGGGGGGGAAGCCTAGGGGCGTGGCCCTGACGTAATAGAAAGTTGACAGTTGTAAGTAGAGGATTGGTTCTACTGGCTTTGGCCACAGCCAATGGGGAGATGAGTCAGGGGCGTGGTCCCGGGAGCTGACGAGGGAGCCTGGAAGATTCCATGCAGGCTAACGAGGATTGGCGGAAACGTACCACGTGACCCGGGTATTAAATAGGGGTGGAGACAAACGACACGTGGTCAGAACGGGAACGAACAGAGGAAGGGGGCCACGCAGGAGCGGGGCTCCGGGTTGCCACGTGGCAGTGTGTCTCTCTCTCTATCTGTCCCTCTCACACAAGTTGAATAAAAGACGGATTCCAGAAGTCGCCTCAACGAGCTTTATTACACAACAACAGCAACAAAAAGCCACGATCCTGCCGCAGGGCCATTTGAACCTGGTTATTTCAGGCTTCCTAGCCAATTATGCGAACCGCAATGATAAGAAAGGGCGAGTCGCAGGTTGGGCTGCCAGCGACAGTCTGGTGAAGGCAACCCTAATCAAAGGGAATAGGGGAGTAGGTGTCAGGACTCTCACCCGCAGCACAACTTACTGTCGAGCGCTCGCGCCACTCGTGTGTCGAGCAGCGTGAAAAAGTGCGGATGGTTCCGTACGCGGCTCCGATCGCCTCGTTCGAGGCGGGGGGGGGGGCGGAAAGGGAGTCCGTGCCCGGCCGCCTTGTGCTCCGTGGCACGATGGCGAGCGCGTGGGAAGTCCGACGCGGCCGAATGTGCGCTCCGAGTCGCCCACGTGCCCTCGGAATTGTGTGAGTAATGGCCTCCTGTCTGCAGAGGCGTGAAGCTTACGAGAAAAGGTGCTCGAAGGTCCCCGCCCCCCCCCCCCCCCCATTCAAAATTGCACCGGTCCTGTGAGTCCAACGTTGATGCAAATGTCGCCGTCGTCGCTTGCTCACGCCGTCGCTTGCTCACGTGAAATGCATCCGAGAGAGGGACCTCTGAACGAGCAACCGCTGCTAATCGGTGACCGCCATCAACCCCCCAAAATAAAATTTCGCAGGCCACCATTCAGGGAAGTCTCCCCGTGTTTTGTGAAAAGAATCGCATCCGCAACAGCCTGACGGAGCGCTGCGCGTGGCCTCCCGCGGCACGAGTGGGGCACGGACCACGCAGGTTGGGGACCACCGCTGTGAGGGGCCGTGTTTGTCTCCTGGTCAACGTTGCCCAGATGTCACTCAGAGCATCACACCAGCTGAATTTGTGGCAATTCGGGTCCCATTCGATATTCCGCAGGGTCAAAAGGGCAGCCCTGCAATTTCCTGCTCGTTCCACCGCCGCTTGAAGGGACTCCAGTGGAGGGAGTACGAGAGAGAGCGCCTCTGGATGGTATTTGGCCTACTCTTCCATCCACGCTGGCCAGATATCTTGGAAGATGTGTGAGTACCCACACTTTATCCCACCACCTGTGACTTGCTGATTGACCAACTGTGCTGAACCCTTGTATGCTGCTGGGGAGACAGAGGCCATTGGGGGGGGGATAAATAAACGCGCTCACTATTGCGACTGGCATGTCGAGATATTGAACCGGTGACCTCTCGGTTACAAGTCATGTGTGCTAGCCATTATACCATGGCAGTATCCCAATCAACATGTAACCGTTATCGCTGTTTTAGGCACGTTCCTGGGAATACATCTATATTAATTGAACGTGCGAGTCAAATAACATAACCGATAGTTTTAATGCGTTGCCCATAGGGTATGTCACAATTATTCCTCCTTAAACGCGGAGTCTAAACCCATAAGGTTGGGATGAAAATTAATGCATGCGCTGAAAAACACATTGCCAAGCCACATTCAAGCCACTCAAGTGTGTGGACGGCAGTCAGTGTTTGTTTTCCATTTGGTATCCCATGGTGACGTGGAATAGCTTCGGCACCGCACGACCCTGTGGAACAGGTACAAAGGCTCCGGGTATATTCGGCTGCATTTTATTTTGACGAGGAAAAAAAAACCCACCCCTTCAGCTCTCTTTTCACCGCTGTACGGACATTGTCCACTCACCAATTCAAGCGCCTCAAGACCCAGAGAATGAGGCCGGGCCAGTAAAAAAAAAAATCAGCGCAATAACGCGTGCACGTGTCAGGAGCACGTATTTCACGACGAATATGAAATTATTTCTTGTAGATATCTCTTTGCCGCTTTAAAACTCTCTCTCCCCCACCCCCATGTCTCCATTGTATGCGCGTCCACACGCGATGACACCCGGCTCATTTTGTCACATTCTAGGTCAATAGCCTTGAGGCCTTTTAATCCCATTAAGAGGGAAATTTCAACCGCAAATCTGTAACCCACGAAGGCTTCCCGCTGCGAGGGGGGGAGGGTCGAGGGTGGGTGTCTCAAGGAAGGCGCGCGCCGCGGATCCGCGTGCGTTTGTTTGGCTCGCCACCAAGAGGCAGGCGGGCGGCAATGTTGAGGCCATGGGTCGCGACGGGGCATCCGGTGAGAAAGGGAGGGGAAACGAATCTTCGCATAAGAATGTTCGCTAATGTGTGCAGATTCACGCGTTTTTTTTTTCAATATACGCAGGAGGTTCCGATAATTTGGCCAATTCTCACTTTTCACTAAAAAAAAAACCTCTGCAACGCCACTACCCCGATATTCATAAAAATGGCACAATTAATTTAACAATCATATATCTCCGCGTCAATAAAGGTTTTAGTCAAGATATAAGCCCGTCGTCAAAATGGAAAATTGCTCCAGGCTTCCGGAGAACATTCCAGTACTTGTGATGCGTGTGTGTGTGTGCGCACCCGTGCGCGCATGTCCTTGTGCACACGCGCGCGCGTGTGCGTGCGTGTACGCGTGCGTGCGTGCGCACACACGCAGTACACCTGCAGAAAAAGGAGGCGCAACGCGTGCGATACATTTAGAATTGCGACTCGCACCGAAATGTGCCAATAAATCATCTGTACGCGACCATCGCGAGGTATCAGCTGTGAGGAATTTAGTGAACGATGAAAGCCGCTGAATTGCGTGGCACGACCGTGGGTTTGGGGACGAGGAAGCGAGGACACGATATTGTCGAGGGCATCCGCGCTGTATTGCTGCGACGCGGATCGGGGACGAGTGGACTTTGGGGGCAGGGCATCGTTTCGGGGTTCGCGAGAGACCAAGCCGTGAGCCAGCAACGGCGGAGTTCTTCGCTTCAAACCCAGCAGCCGCCCGTAATTAAGGTGCGTTATCGAGAGTCGATGATAACTGCTCGGTCACCAACGACTGCGTACTTGTTTGTTTGACATGTTTCAGATGTTGACATGGCTTAATTGCAGCTTTAGTTGCATATCAACTTTCACATCCATACGATGAACATTTTTCTGCAAGCAGCATGTGTGAGAAGGTGTGCCCACCACGTTAGTGAATAAGTAAAAAAAAAGCCACTGAAAGGAAATCTCAGAATGATGTGTGTGATAAAATAACCGCGTGAGTTTCTTAAATGGGCACACTCGTTTGCATCGCGTGACACCGATGGCACGGCTGGAATAAAATTTGGCGCGGGAGGGGGAGACAAAAAGCCCCACAAAGCCCAAGATAGAATTCAGTTCAGACGCTTGCATTTCAACAACCCACCGGTGCCCTCCTCTCAGCTGAGCCTTCGCCGACAGCATTTGATGTGGCCATGACAGGGCGATAAAAATCTCCACGGCATCCATCACGTTTTCAAATAAAACAAAAACCACTTTAGAAACATTGTCAATACGAAAATAAAATCTTGACCCGGTGGGGAAATTTATGACAGCATCTTAGAATTCACTTGGAGGAATCGTGGAGGAGCAAGATAAGAAAAAAAATGCATAATTAACTACGAACAAAAGGTAAAGGTGCAGCCCCTGCAACCTCTCGCTCACGCCACTGCTGGCGGAAGAGCATCCACGAACTCTCTAGAGGGGTATTTGGTCTACTCTGCTACATGGACCAGGCTTGTTGGTAGAGGTGTGGGTGTACCCACACTCTACCCCACCAGACGCGTTCCTGTCCTCAACTAACTGTTGTGTACCCATTTATACTGTCGGGGGCGGGAGGGGATTTGCAAAAGTTGCTCCCATTATCTAAGCTGCCACGCTTGAAGATGGGATCGAACTGGCGCCCTCTGGATTGCAAGTCCAGTGTGCTGATCATGCCACCACGTGGCAGCTCAATTATTATATTCACAAACTCAGTGTTTGAAGTAGCAGCGTACGCTCACGCTTGTGTATGCAAGCTAACACATCTCCATTCTAAACGTTCAAACTCATATTTACAAGATTCCCCCAAACAAATTCATGCGCAGATGAAAATAAAAAATAAAAACCTCCTGCTTTGTGGAAATCCTTGTGCAATTACCATACAGAAAGCCATACCCCTTTTCACCGCATAAGATTCCAGTTTACACTTCACACGGCAATGTCAGTGTGTTTAAGGCATCTCTTACGATTTGCATAAATTGTATTTTTCCTCCGTGATGATTCAATTTGAATTTTGTGTTTGAAAATTATGGAAAATTCAGATATGAAGGCCTCAAAGTTCTGTGAGGTTCATGCAATAAAGGAGCAATTTAAAGTCTACAAAGAAACCCATTCTTCGCTGTTTATAACCAAAAACTGCTCAGTTATGAAATACAGCAGAACGGACAGAATTTATGCAAATATGTGCTCGTAGCTGCAGCTTCTTCATTTATACAACTTACAGTTAATAGCAAATACCATGCAAAACAACGTTAGTTTTTTCTTCGGGTGTTACAAAAAATTTATCGAATTAATAACATTTATTTGCATTTGGCTTGCACGGAGCCTTTTTAGGGAAGTCAGCGTTTGGACAGAGCAAAGAATCAAGGATCGGGAGGTGAGGGTGTGGGTCAAGGACGTGGAGCCACTGACCGCACGCACACCGCTCCCTCGCGCAGTAACCTGCATCGGAATAACCACACGTGGCAGCAGGTCCCATTCCAGGCTGGGACAACATCTGCCTTCAGAGCAGTAAAAGGATTAATACCATCAGCCATAATCAACACATTGCTGGATGAAGGCCTCCTCAAACCACCCGTCATGTCTCGTGATCCCAAGCAGGTTTAATCGCTCCATCTCCTTCGTAGACGTGCTCTCTCTCTCTATCTCAGACACGTTCCATCCATTGGCTGCCATCCATTTTTACGACGTGGCATGCCCAAGCCAGCTGAACATTTTCAAAAGTTTGGACAATGTTATTAAACTTGGTATGTTATTTAATCCATGCGTTCCTGTTTGTGTCCCTATATGTAATTCCAAGCATCTATCTCTCCTCACGCTTCTTTGAGCATTCTTTCGTTTGTTGTTACATTGTTGTTGTTGTCAACGAGCATGTTTGTGAATCATTTCTCACGCCAGAAAAGAAAAAAAAGCACAGCGAATAAAATCACCAGGGGTAGCTGAGACTACCAAGCAGTCTCGGGCGCTCAGAAACACCGAGGCAGCACTGTGAAAACCCTGGGTTAAAATTTGTTTCAACTGCATCTAGTTAAACGCGGCGAGTTATTGGTCTCACTTCTGTCACCAGGGAATACACAAACAAACACCCATCATATTAAATGTGTCTTTCTGCTTACTTCGGCAACGTAAAAGAAAAAGATTTGATTTGACTGCCATGAGACTATCATTCCTCCAGCAGAATGCAGCTAAAAGGTTGCTCATTCTCCTCTGCTGCCCCCATGGTTTGGAACAACATCCCCCCAACCGTCCGTGCTGTCGACTTCCTGCCCCTCTTAAAGTCCAGGCTCAAGCAGAGGTCGCAAACGGGTTTTGATTCCTTACCCGTACCCAGCCGCACCAGGGTCGAAATCGGGTACCCGTACCCTACCCGATACCCGGCTACCCGTACCCGGCCGGGTATCGGGTAGGGTACGGGTACAGGTACCCGATTGCGACCTCTGGAATGAAGCCATGTTGCAGGCGCGGGTGGGTTGATTCTAGGAACTTGAATTGTGAGAAGAGACAAGACGTTGGGAAATTAGTGACAAATGGTGACTCACCAGTGACTCACGGCCTACCCGTACCCGTACCCGGCCGCACCAGGGTCGCAAACGGGTACCCGTACCCATACCCGGCCGGGTACGGGTAGCCGGGTATCGAGTAGGGTATGGGTGTCGGGTACCCGATTGCGACCTCTGGGCTCAAGACCCCTCCTCCTTCTCCTCTGCCTACGACTGACTCGCCTATCTTTCTCTACGAGATCAACATTGCGCGGCCGTGTCTGCACAGCGTCCCGCACGTGAGATTGTTTTTTTTCTCGCAAATAAAGAGGTCGCTTTGAAGAGATCTACAGAAAGTTGTCACGTGGCATCGCCTTCCAGCGAATTGGTTCCCTTGCGCAGAGGGGCGATGCGCCGATCTCCAAGAGTGACCGAATTAATTCCCCATCTCGTGACGTGACACCCGCCGCCCCCATCTCCCCCGTGACGGCGCGTTCTACGAGCCAAGACTGGGCGGTCTGTGCGGAGAAAAGCTGCCCTCTGTGACCCCCTGCAGGGCCTCCTTCCATCAGCCAGGAGGGGTCCCTCTGCACACGAGAGCAGCAATTGTGCGCTTCTTGCCACAGTAATTAAGGAAATATACTGAAAACAATGCAACTGATGTTAAGGCCACGCGGGCATTTCAACGCAATAACGCAGTCTTCGTGGTTTACCGAGATACAGGCCATGTATTTATTTTTCTACCCTGTTTGCGCGCTCGTGCGCGTGCTTGTGTGTGCGTTTACTCAATGCCACAACGACAAATTTGCCACACACATGCCGCTATAAACTTTGCCAAGATTAATTGCGTCGCAGCGCGCGCGCGCACGCCACTTTACGCAAACAATGTTAAACTTTGTTTTGAAAATACGTAGGCCTTAAATCAACTTTTGAATACGTTATTCGTTAATGCATCCGAGCTCTGCTGGCGCTCATTAAATATTAACGCACACAAATGAATATCGGATCTTATCTCCCCCCCCCCCTCCACAGAGGAGAGTGTATAAAAGTATGAATGTTGAATATTGCGGGTGCGTACTCTGCGTGGTTACAAAGAGAGACACCGAACTATTCACTCACTTCATGCGCCCTTCATATGTACATTACAAAAAAGATGATATGGCAACTAATAAGCTCATTAGTTCCTGTAATCGCCTTCTCCAACGCGCTAAAAACTCTTCTCTGCATACAGGGGGCACCTCGCGGCCATCCTTCTCGAGAAAAGTCTTGCTAATTTGCACGTTTTTAAATTTACTTTTATCGTTGGCGAGATCTTAAAGTCGAAGCCGTACAAAGTCGCTCGTGGAAAATGTTCACATTTGCATGTTCCTAGAAGCTGGGAGTTTGAAATGAACTACACCTCCCGTGATTAAAATAGTTGTGCGCACTCTCCCACTGCACTTGTTTGTGGCAGTGAAGTTTGACCTCCGACCTTAGCAGCGTAACCAGCAGTCTTGGTTCGGCTTTGAAAACAGTTAGCCACTTCGTTTCTAGAAAGTTCTGCTCTGTACTAAATGCCAGTACGCTACTTTGGAATGTAACACATTGCGCAAAGAGCACAACTAGGGTTTGGTTCGTGTGCAGTTTACAATTTTAAAAAATCCCAGATCCCATGTGGCATTTATTTACCCATCTAGCAATGGACTAACCAAGGTCTGCACATGCAATTGTCCATGACGATGACATGTGACGATGCTACTAATGCCATTTACACATCGCTTTTACGTCCTACTGCGTAAGATTTCGCTGATATGCTGCTGCGTGTCTCTCCGATGCATTTCCGGGCCGCGCGTTGTTCTCCACGTTGTCCGACGTTTCGCTTCCAACCTGCTGGGAAGATGACGATATGGAGCAGCCTCTCACGTTCTCCCCTCGGCCGGCTTTCAGTGGCAAAAACGTTCGACGGGAGGACAACGAACGCTCGGCTTGAGGCCTGCGGACGCACGGTGCGTCACAAGTGCCGGTGGCGTCGGTGGCCACCACGTCTCAGTCTCTGCCATGGCACCATCGCCCAATCTACTTTATTTTTAAACGGCCCGTTTTTTTTGTGTTATCCCATGATTCTTTGGTAATGGCATTTAAATCATGGCAGCCCGCGCAGGTGACAAATGTGCGGGGTGCTTTTCAAGGACAGCCATAGCTTGGGATGATGAACAATTCGCATTAACACAGCAGGGAAAGTTTGGGAATGACTTGTGCAAAAAAGAAATAGACCATGCTTAAGCCTTGGTGACATTTTCTGTGACATATGGCTCCTTAATAAATATATATATATAACAATGTGTACAGTACGTCGTGCATTATTTGCGAGTAATGCATAATGTATTTAACGTCCCTGAGCAGGACACTGTGCTTCTGTAACGACTACTTTCCAGTTACTCATTACGAAAAGGGCTAAATAAACGCGCACGTCTGTCAGCTTTTTGTTCATTGTGCGTCGCTGAACGGAAGGAATTAACGATGTGCTTAGTCTACAGCTGTCATAAAGCAGGATTGCACATTCATGGCCATTTATTAAAATAGTGCTTCTCCTAATTGTCTGGAGGTCACACGGTCAAAGTTGAGCAGCTACACAAATCAGAGGTCAGCACACTCAGCCCAGAGGTCAACAGAGGTCAGCACATTCAGCCCAGAGGTCAGCACACTCAGCCCAGAGGTCAGCACACTTAGCTCAGAAGTCAGCACACTCAGGTCAGAGGTCAGCACACTCAGGTCAGAGGTCAG